>JAHHFK020004280.1:0-45476 GCA_024533555.2 Aedes koreicus
ATCCTGCAACAGAAGCTGATCTTACGGGAATGGCTCAAGGAGCACCGGCTGCAGCACCATTACTCCAGGTGAATCAAATTAAACGGTTACACTCCGTCAGCCCACCCCACGTATTCGCAGATAGTCTTCTGCAAATGCAACAATTGAAATGCCTTTCCTGCACTAGCCCCCAAAATTGCCTGCCCTCAACTGAAATACTTCCTCCACACTCCTACCGCCACATTACAGCCCCCAATTGCAGCCCCAACGCTCATTGCCGCACTGCAAAGTGCACATGCAATAAAACGAAGAAGAAGAAGAAAAAGAAACCCGCAGCACACAAACATGCAGGCCATGGATGGCAGCAAAAGGAAGCAACCATTCATTGTCTTGTAACCTTGCATGAATTTTCACATTGTTCACATAAGCTTCCACTTACAAATGCTTGTGTCGGTTACAAGAAGAAGAATTGTTCCTTACGACCTCGTTCCCGGTAATTGTTGTCGTTTCATTAGGGGCAATCTGTAGAGTACGTCATGTTAGCATCCTAACTTCCAAAATCCGCGTGGAAGGTATTGGAAACGTGTTTTACATCGAATGAATCTTATTGATTTCAACTTCCTTAAAGTCGTAGGTTTTTGCACTGATGGACATTTCTAGAGTTTTGCATTAAAATTCTTAAGTTATTGCAATTAAGAGCTTGGAAATTATTTAAGGGTCACCCAAAGAGTATAGGTAAAGAGGCGAACAGTGTGAAGCCAAAGATACCTTATCGAACCGTACCTTATCGAGCAAAACAAACAAAACCTACTTTGTCGCAAGAGGTATTGCAATCATCGAATAAGGATGTATAAAAGCATACTTTTGAAAAATATGGTAGATTCATTGACGATGTGTATATATTTATGTAGTTTAAATCCATTTGGGAACAACCTTTTTTTTTTTTTTGATTCCACATTTGTGAATATTCATCAATAAAGCACAATTTACCAAACATAAAGAGAGTCAGTTGAAGTTTAATCATCAGCAGCAGTTACGTATGTTGCAAATAACAAATCATAACAAAGTTTGTGTTGCCGATTGCTACGATTTTTCACTATTCGCCAAACTCTTTGGGGTCACCGTACCAACAAGGGGCCATGCATAAACCACGTGGTTGAATTTTGGAAAATTTTACCCTCTCGCCCATGAGGTATTTCGTGGTTTATCGAACAATCCCCCACCCCCCAATGATTATCGTCCCAAAACGCAGTATGCACTTTTTGAATTATTTGATCCAATTTTTCCAGTCAGCTTACCCAGTGGGGCAGTAAGAAGAGCACTACACAAATGCCACAGACTCGGAAAAAATCGGGAAATACGGATAAAGCGGGAAATACGGCTATTTCAGAAAATGATTGCTGTGAATTTTACAACCCCTGTTAAATAGACTTAATATAAAATGTCGACCAATCGATGCATGACGATATTTTTGAAGAAACATTGAAATTTTGTGAGTTATTTTATGCGCTTGTTAAAATTAATGCTAGATTTGGCAGAAATGAATGGGATATTTCTTGTAAATTTAAGTCAGATAACGCCTGAATGTATTGGCTCACTGCTGGCAACCCCACTGATCCTAAGTAAACCGAGCACCTTGCACCTAGCAATACATTCTTGTGCTTTTCGGTACTAGATTATTTGTTTTTGTTTTGGTTCGCTGTGTTATTTTGACAGCATATTTGAGGGGTTGTTCGTTGTGATTTGTTTTAAGGGGTGATTTATTAAGCTTGTGACCGATGTGCCAGTACTAAAGATTGTACTGGAAAGAAATGCAACAGGCAAAAATGATCACCAAAAAATCATTTTATGTCAGAACTCTCGGGGAATAAATAAACACATATTAACTATGTTTTTTCAAAGTTGGTTTGTTCAGCCTCCTCTCCTTGGACATAACGCTACACATCAAATTCTGTGCACTTGTACCATCTTTCTCACACACTTTCATCCACCCTTTCTTCAAATCCTTGTTGTTTTAGAAGACGTTCTCGGTTTTCCAGAGCTTGCCCTTCATAATCGTCCAGATTTTTTTCTATAGGGCGAAGTTCTGGCGAGGGTTTGCCTCCTTTCGGCACAAAAATACATCGTTGGCTTCGTACCACTCCATCACCAGTTTCGCGTAATGGCACGAAGCCAGATCCGGCCAATACAGATTCTCACCTTCGTGGGACCGGAGGATGGGCAGAAAGCGCTCCTGGAGGCATTCTTCTTTTTATATATATATTTATATATATATATATATATATATATATATATATATATATATATATATATATATATATATATATATATATATATATATATATATATATATATATATATATATATATATATATATATATATATATATATATATATATATATATATATATATATATATATATATATATATATATATATATAAAGCCGTTAATGGTGCTGGTCGTTATGTACGGCAAGCTGAATTTGCCGCACCCACAGATCGCATGCCACACCAAGTACTTCTTGGCAAATTTGTCGACCTTCTTCTTCCGGAACTTCTCCGGAACACCCAGGCGGGACTTGTCGACAAAAAACTGCAGGCCGGGGATCTACGATGCATTTCGGCTGCACCAACCACTCGCGGTACATTTGGCGCTGGATTTGGCCACCGTATTCTGTTTATCGGTTCGGTTTGGCGCCTTCCTTACCTTGAAGACACGAAGTCTGGCCCGCTTAATTGTCTGCTGGACGAACCAGACGGAAAAATCGACCGACGAACCAGACGTCCCGAATGGTTCGGATTGCGCTTGAAGTAATCCCTCACCTTCCTTACGTTCACGGGGTCGGTCGTCTGGCTTTTCTTTCGCTGCCAGCTCCCACTGGATCGTCTGGGTCTCGTTGGTCGAACTGTCAGTTCCCAACTGTTTCGCGATCCACCTGTGGGACTAGCATTGATTTTCCACGACCGCGCCCATTTTGTCGAAGCACTTCTTGCTTGGAAGCCATCTCGATTACCACTCAACAGATTGTGACGAAAATCTAAAAGTTCGAAGGTGATAGAGCCACCAGCTACCTGCCCAATGGTTACTCGCAAGAGCACCCTCCAGGATACTTGTCTCCTCCACCTACTGATACAATACTGGCTCATTGCCCGCTCTGAACAGTTCCAAGGCTGCCGAGAGAATGAAGCATTTTGCGAAGCTGTACCACTTTTATATCGTTCACTGCTGCACATGAGATCTCATTTACTCACAATTGAAGTCTGTGATAGGAAAATACTTGGAATTTGGTAAATTTACTCTGCAAAACGAAGTTATAAGACACCACCTTACATTTGTGTTATTTTCAATAGTTTCGGCGATCTTGGGACGTTCTTGCAGGAACTTAAGTGAAGTTTTGCCGAGAATTTCAGGGCACAGAACATCACAGAACATCAGGAAAGTTCATTCGAGAACTTCAGTAGTAAGAACTTCAATGAAATTCTTCCAAAGACTTCAATGAAATTATTCCATGAACTTTGGGGAAGTTCTGCCGTGAAGTGCAAGAAAGTTCTGCCGAAAGCTACAGGGAAGTTTATCCAAGAACCACAATGAACTTCTTCCGAGAACTTCAGGGATGTTCTTCCGAGAACTTGAGGGATGTTCTTCCGAGAACATCAGAGGAAATTCCTCCGAATTTCATTGAAGTCTTTGGAAGAATTTCATTGAAGTTTTTGTAAGAACTGAAGTTCTCGGATGAACTTTCCTGATGTTCTGTAGTGTTCTGTGCCCTGAAATGCTCGGCAAAACTTCACTTAAGTTCTTGCAAGAACGTCCCAAGATCGCCGTAGAATTAAATTTTCGGAATTTCTCGGAAGAACTTCCCTGAATTTCTCGGAAAAATTCTCTGAAGTTCTAGGAAGAACTTCAGTGAAGTTCTTGGAAGAAATTCCCGGAAGTTCTCGGAAGAAATTCCCAGAAGTTCTCGGAAGAAATTCCTTGAAGTTCTCGATAGAACTTCCCTGAAGTTCTGGGAAGAATTTCCCTGAAGTTCTCGATAGAACTTCCCGGAAGTTCTCGATAGAACTTGCCGGAAGTTCTCGGAAGAATTTACCTGAAGTTTTCGAACGAATTTCCCTGAAGTTCTCGGAAGAACTTCCCTGAATTTCTAGGAAGAACTTCCCTGAATTTCTTGGAAGAATTCTCTGAAGTTCTCGGAAGAACTTCCCTGAAGTTCTTTGAAGAAATTCCCGAAAGTTATCGGAAGAACTTCCTTGAAGTTCTCGATAGAACTTCCCTGAAGTTCTCGGAAGAATTTCCCTGAAGTTATCGAAAGATTGTTCCTGAAATTTTCGGAAGAACTTCCCTGAAATTCTCAGAAGAACTTTCCTGACTTTCTCGAAAGAACTTCCCTGTGGTTCTTTGAAGAACTTCCCCGTAGTTCTACGAAGAACTACCCTGAAGTTCTGTGAAGATCTTTACTGAAATTCTACGACGAACTCTTTTTTGTAGCTGCACCTATCGACTGAAGTAAGGGAGGCCTCAATAATTAATAGTCATGATAAATTAGTTTTCTTCAAAGTCCATAAAAAAGAAGTTATGTAAGTTCATTTGTAGCGATTTATTTAACATGAAAAAAGTTAATTTCCTGAATAAAGGTCAATTACGGTTCAAGAACATCTGTAGATTTTTGTTGATTAAGTTTAATACAACAACTTTTTGTTGCTTGATTGCAAGCTTCTGTTCTTCGATCATCAACTTTTTCTCTTCATGTTTTACTTCTTTCGGCTTCATGTATTACTTCTTACCCGTTTGCATGGTTTCAAGGTATTTAAATACTTGCGATTCCATGTTTTGCATTCTAGTCTCTGAATATCGTTGGCCTCTACTTAGTTGTCTTCCTCTTGATGGTGTTGCAGTTGTTCTTTGGCGTGTAGATGATCCCCGAATGACAGGAAGAGCTAGAGCTGGATCCTCATACGCCCTTTCTGCTGGTGTTGATGATGGTGCGGAAGTCGTTGGGATCTCATCCAGCCCACTAGTCATTCCAGTACTGCTAGATTCCTGGAATATTCCCATACTCCTCATCAAGGAATTAGATGTTGGCTTCGTAATAGGCTTCGTCTTCGTGTGGTGATTCCAGTGCTTCCCCGTTAAATTGCAAATCCACCGAAAGAGTCTAATAGAAAAGACGCTAAGTAAAAAGGTGAATAGAGGATAATAATTGCACATTTTCTTACCGGTTCATTGAAACCACCCTCCTGGGTTTGACCATCGCCGTCCAGTGTGTCCTTTTGCATCACAGCAAGGATCATCCTCTCGAGCTCCGAAAGAACCTCTCGTTTCTTTTTGACCAAACCATTCTCCCCACTCTGGCGATTTTGGATGCCCAACCACTGTGGATTGGGCTGGATGTTAACCACTAGTTTTGGTTTTTTGTTTTAGGACTCGCCACGGATCGAGTGGAACCGGTTGTTGGCAAGTCCAAATTCGCGGCCATGTAGTCCACTAGAAATTTCTTCTGCTTCGCAGACAGGTATTTCTTGAGTCTTCAGTTATTGGTGCCACTATCGTTAAATTAAATGAATACAGGCCTAATTATTTACTTACGCTGTTTTAGGTGCCATTCTCAATTATTTTCCTGCCTATTTCCACTACAAACAGTTTTTTTTAGTCAAGTTTTTTGCAATACAAAACCGTTTGTTTACACTCGCGAACTTCTCTTGATATAGTTTTCAAAACGTCGTAAAGCACCTTGAGAGTACGTTGTTAGATTATTACTCCTTAGATATTCAGCGGATCAAATCATCATTAGACAGTCTTATGTATTTAGATGGAAACAATATAGTTATAAACGAATTCGCAAGTTGGAAAAATGAAATCCGAAGCAGTTTTTATTGCTTAATTCTTAAAAATGGAAAACTAATGAATTGCGGTTTTCTTACGGATAATGGGACGTTTTCAATAATCAGTCTAGAAATAGCTGTCAAAGGCATCTGGCAGAATTTTTGAGAATTATACATTCTCTTCACTTGAAATCTGGGTTTTCTCTTTCTCTTTGATCGCTTGGAATCCACCGTCAAGATAAGAGAATTGTTCAAAGAGAAAGACATTTTGAGAATTTCTTTTCTTGAAGAGATATTTTATTAATTTCTTCAACCACCGGAATCCGGCTGCTGGTCTCTGTATTTTGAAGGATTCACGCTAACTTTGGTCTAGTTGACAGTTGCACGTTGCCATGGATTGTTTGATGATTGACTTTGAAGTCGTGTTTTGAACCATCGGAAGTAAACAAACTTTTGAAATTGCTCGGTTAGAATTCTCCCAGATATTCGTTCTACCAACAATAACAAACTTAAGATTCACTTAAGTGTTCTGAGTTTTTTCTACTTCTTCGGATTTCTGAGTGATAAACGCAATTGAAGCAAACTAAATATGTACATGTACCGAAATTATTAATGTTAAGCTCAACATAGGGAATTTAAATGTTTTATCTTAATCACTTGGTTCTATAATGAATTTAATCCAGAGCAGGCTTCAGTAACAATAAGGTCTTAGTGAAGCGCCGCTCGTCAGTGAGATAGATAAGATAGATTAAGTCGTACGCAACAAAAGTGGTTAAGAATTAAATATCTTGGAATTTGGAATCTCATGGGTGAAAAAATTTTAATTTCAAAAAACGAGCGTCCCGTGACTGTCATGAAGGACACTGAGTCGGAATTCAAGCGAAAATTCATCCCTCCTCTTGTGAAAATACGATTGTGCCGCAAAAGTACTCTACCCAATCAAAATTCCCCCAAATCGGGAAAAACCAAACACGAATCAATCTCTCCAGAAGCAAAATTACTAATAGCTCACTTTCTTTCAGACTGGTCACCATTGAGGTTACATCGCTCGAGGACGTTTACTGGCTCGAGGACTCCCGTGCCAGCCAGATACTGGGCAAAGATTGGTCCGTCTGGTCCCAGGCACGCCAGAAGCTGCCCACGTCAAAATCCAACCTGGAAGCGCTGAAGGCCGATCTTTGGTCAACGGTCGTCAAATCCAGCCAGCATCAGGACGCTTGGACATGGGGCGGAATGTTGGTGGTCTCCGTGTCGGTGGCCGGTCTGGTGACCCTGGCCGCCATGACGCAGCCATCGTTGGCACCGGAAGCTCGACATTCCCTGCTACAGTACGTAACTGGCAAGTATCTGCTACCGGCCAACTGCAAAGTCCATTGGGACTGGCAAGATCCGGCCATCGTCGGTGGAACCATGTGCTTTACGGTGCGCTTCCATCAACGGAATGGTCAAGCCTACCCTATCTGTGATACAGACCAGTTCTTCGTGGAAGTAACCGAAGGAACCCGCAAAATCATCACCATCAGTGAGTTGGGATCACCGACCGATCCAAACAACGCAAACATTGCCAAGGTCAAATTCACCGTCCGAACGGCTGGACAGTACAAAATCTCGGTACTGATCGGATCGAGTCACATTGCCGGCAGTCCCTTCCTGAAAACCTTTATACCAGGTCCAATGGACGCCCGTCGATCAAGACTGATCCGACCGGCGAGCACTGTGGTCTGCTGCGCCGGAGCACCAACATTCCTGCACATCGAACCACGTGATGAGCACGGCAATACGTGTCAGTTCACGCCCGATTGTGATCCCATCAAGGGCTACAAGATCGACATTTTCGATCTCTACGGTAATCATAGTGATAAGTACTGTAATGCGATCACGCTTTCCTACGATAAGGTCAACTCGAGAATCAGCCTGACCGCTCTGTTCCCGGAACCTGTGTGCCTACGGGCGGTCATAAGCTACGAAACGCATCCGATCCCAAACGGAGAGTTTGATATTATCGTCCTGAGCAGCAGCGATACGACGCTGGTGCATAAGAATATTGCTTCTAGGAAGCACAACATTTGCTACGAAGCAAAACTATTCGGCGTTTTTGGCCAACAACGGTGGACCAAACCACGGAAGGTGCTCTGCTACGTTGGGCCAAAGCAGGTTACGATTAAAGAAATGATCCTCAAAATAATCCCCAAGCGCATCGCCACTTTTCGGTTATGCCCTTCTACCAAAGTAAGTACTTCAACTCGTAAACCTATTGCAGAACTTTGAGAATCCTCCATTTGCTTTCAGTTCCACTTCCTACCGCCGTCCAACATCCAAGTGAATAACAGCCACGGAGCTTTCTTCATCATCGACGACGGTTGTCAACCAAAGATCGAACTGGCGTCCAAGGAGCGCAATGTGATCGCAGCGACCTTCACGCATTTCCTGCTCAAGAACATCGGTGGCTCGGAGACGTTCAAAGACAAACAGGACTTTTTCTACCACGAAGTGAGACTCGTACGCTCAATCTGGAACCACGGCACATGACATTCTTATGGGAGTTCATTTTTGTTCTCACTCGTTACAGGTTCGTAAGTTCCATTCCAACTATTACCACGAGAAGATTTCAGTGAAAGTACAACGAGATAAGATCCTCGAATCCAGCATGAAAGCGACCAAACACTTCTCCGTG
The DNA here is from genome assembly GCA_024533555.2 of Aedes koreicus. Classification (NCBI taxonomy): domain Eukaryota; kingdom Metazoa; phylum Arthropoda; class Insecta; order Diptera; family Culicidae; genus Aedes; species Aedes koreicus. Next base: position 8,478 of record JAHHFK020004280.1, read on the forward strand.
TCGGATTGGTGCGGCAACTTTGAGGTTACATTCCAAGGCGAACAGGGTAAGTTTTCTGGAATCAATAGTTAATTAGAACTGAAGCAATATTTCCCCATTTGTTTAGGCATCGATTGGGGAGGACTGCGTCGTGAGTGGTTCGAGTTGATCTGTAGTGCCCTTTTCGATCCCCGTGGGGGTCTTTTCTGTACATTCCACGATAAAAGACAAGCACTCGTGCATCCCAATCCAACCCGACCTGCACATCTCAAGTTGAAATACTTCGAATTTGCCGGAAAGGTAGTCGGAAAATGTCTGTATGAAAGCGCACTCGGGGGAACCTATCGACAATTGGTGAGGGCACGGTTTTCCCGTTCATTCCTCGCACAGCTTATCGGACTTCGAGTGCACTACAAGTACTTTGAGCAGGACGACCCGGATCTGTATTTGTCCAAGATCAAGTACATCTTGGATACGGATCTGGACAACAGTGAAAATCTGGAGCTTTATTTCGTGGAGGAAATTTACGACACAAGCGGCCAACTGGTGAAAACCGTCGAGCTCATTCCGAATGGGGCCAAAACAAGGGTCACCAACGCGACCAAGAACCAATATTTGGATGCCTTGGCACAGCAGCGACTGTGCAATAACGTACGAGAGGAGATTGATAGCTTTCTGAAGGGACTGAACGGAGTCATTCCGGATAATCTGCTGAGCATATTTGATGAGAATGAACTGGAGGTGATTCGGGGGCTTATTTTTTCAGATTTGAAATGTAATATAAACTGTTTCCGACTATCCACAGCTATTACTTTGCGGCACGGGGGAGTATTCGATAGCGGATTTCCGAGCCAACCACATCGTGAATGGAGGCTCGCCGGAGTTCCGAAGGGTGCTGGGGTGGTTCTGGGCAGCGGTGGGAAACTTTTCCCAAACGGAAATGGCACGGTTGCTGCAGTTCACGACGGGATGCTCTCAGCTGCCGCCAGGGGGCTTCCAGGTAAAATTATATGAATCTAATTTGTTTGAAATGTGAACCAATTTTGAGCATTTAATAATACGTTCGTTTTGTAGGAGCTGAATCCACGTTTCCAAATAACGGCGGCGCCAACATTTGCAAATCTACCGACAGCGCACACGTGGTAAGTTTGAGTGATACTTATTTGCTATTGATGCGTGTAGGCAAACTTAATTACAGCCTTTTGGTTTGGTGGTTGGTATGAGATTAAGGCTTGTTCGCGACCAAATATGGACAGATTAAATTTGGAATGAAACAAATTTGCTGTTAGTTCAATCAAAGATGCATTATTAATTCATTTAATTGTGCATTATTAGTTATCATAAAAACTAATTACAGTAACTTAATTAGGCTGCATGAAGAAACTACGAACTTTTGAGTTTACTCCAGGCATTTGGGTCTGTGCAGACTTCTCTGCAACCGATTTAGCTGCTTTTGTCCAAGATTTTCGAAATTTTTCTATAATTGTAGCTTTTTGTTTATGTTGAGAGAGTTCTCTCTTCACGAGAGCCCAATACCGATCGATAGGTCACAACTCCGGGCAGTTAGGTGGATTCACTTCTTTCGGTACAACATGGACTCCATTCGCTTTATACCATTCTAAAACATCTTTGGCGTAGTGACAAAAATCAGGCCAAAAAAGCTTGTAGTATCACCAAAAATTGAGTTTACACAATGAACAGACATACATTCATCAGTCTGCGAAATATTTCACGCGTTGATGAGGTATTTCCAGAGATATTCGTATTTAGGGGTGTCCAGATTTTGTCATGAACAAGCCTTGAGCTATTTTTTGCATTCGATTACAATGATCGGTCAGGGGTATAGTAATAGTAATGCTCAAGAGAAAAGATAAATTGATAATGGATGAGCGCGAAAAGTACTAATTTGCAAGCCTTAAAAGATAAAGTATAGGTAGGTAGAAACGAATCGAAAAATATAGCGATGTGAATATACGGACATTATACAAATAAATGTAAATGGTAATCAACTCGGATCACAAGGACGGCCGGGGAAGATAATAATAGCCTTGCCAAGAAAAGAACAACGAAAGGGAGCGGAAAAGACACTTGCAACGCCCTTAAACACCGAAAAGAAGGAGGCGTGAAAAAAGCGGGATAAGGACGTTAAACAAGAGGACATATACGAGGGTCTTTTGAAAAAAGAGACAAAGAAATTGCGGAACCAATCTTCTTTGAAGACTTTTTAATGCTTTCCGAGAAATATTTTGTGTTCCGAATTTTCCCCCGAGAGACTCATCAATTTTGTCTGCCATCATTCTGATCTACGAGTCACGGTTAATCAGCGGAAAATCTGCGTGGAATCGGATGTGAAAAGTAAATAACACTCCGCGATTACAAGAATAAAACAGAACACTTGTGAACTTTTATTTAAAAACAGCTGCTCGAGGGATCGGCAGTGAGTAGGGCGCTGTGGATTTCTTGCCACTCCTCCTACAATGGTCAGCTGCTTCACTGGAATTTCCGGAAACCCAATCTTCCACACAACATCTGGTGCTTGATCGGTCCGAGAGGCTTCGTCAAAATATCCGTATTCATTTGGTCGGTCGGACAGTAGACCAACTATCTCCTTCTTCTCACACAAATCCTTGACAAAATTCTCCCTTGTATCGATATGCTTTGAGCTTCGAACGCTCTTTCAGCACCGTTGGACCCTTCTGCTCTTCACCGAAGTCACGTTGAAGCTGCATCAACCATCCACGGTCTCTTGGCAGGCTTCGCTAAGCGCCACGTATTCCGCCTCCATAGACGAGAGTGTGACGGAAGTCTGGCGACGGCTGGCCCAAGATATTACTCCTCCGGCGAACGAGAACTCGAAACCGGATGTTGACTTTCGGCTGCCGGCGTCTCAGGCCCAGTCAGAATCTGAATATCCGATGAGTGCCTGGTCTGGATCTCCTCCTTGTGCTAGACTATAATCAGCCGTTGCCTTCAGATATCTGAGCACGCGTTTCGCTGCGGTCCAATCTTCTTCTCCTGGAGCACTGAACTTGCGTCCAAGAATTGCAGATCTGACTGCGATGTCTGGTCGAGCGTTGACGGCAAGATACAATAATCCACCAACAAGACTTCGAAAGTACTTCGTCGGATCTTCGAATGCTGCGCTTGAATCGCCGGCTTTCAGGTACCCAGGCTCCATGGGTGACTTCGCCATCTTGGATCTTCTCCATTTCATGCTTCACGTTTAGCTTCTCGATGTACTTCTGCAATCGAATCCGGTAGACTCCGTCACTTCGCTGCACCTTCATTCCGAGAAAGTGTCGAACCTCACGAAGACATATGAGTTCGAACTCTTCCTTCAGAGAATCGAATAGTCGTTTGACTTCTCTTTCGTCTGCAACACAAGTAGGTACACTCGAATTGTGCCTACAATCTTCATATATATAGGCACGGATCAGCAACTGATGGTTTGAAACTACGCTTCGATAAGAATTCGGCTGAGTCGGCAAACGTATTCTCTTCTTTCCTTGTACTGCATACCCATAGGGCTGACGCATCAGAATTTTCTCAACCAATAATCTTTGCAGTTAAGCAGTCTTCACGTCGAGGTGTCGCACGGCCATGTTCTGCTTTGCAGCTACAGCGAGAAACGTTCGCATGGTGGCTCGACATGTCACTGAAAGCAAACACCTGGTCGTAATCAACCCCATGCTGCTGCGTGAACCCTTGTGCGACAAGTCTGGCTTTGCATTTCATGACTTCATTTTCCAACTCGATGAACCTGGCGTCTCTGCTTACGGTAATCTTGTTCGTCCTAATGATCTACTTAGCGGTAGCCTTTGTGCTCTATAGACTAGCCTACAAACGTGAGCTTGCGCGCCTTGCCTTCCATTTTTCCCTCGCTTTGGCTCCTGGATTGGACGAATGCCTCACTGCCAAACACTTTCAGGTAAGCTACTTCGGGCTTGCGGCCCTTCCACAGCTCGTACGGTGTTTTAGGGATAGATCTCGACGGTAAACGGTTCTGCAAATAGGTTGCGGTAAGCGTCGGCTCACCCCAGAAGCGCTTCTCAAGGCCAGAGTCGAGTAGCATACAGGTGGCCATTTCGGTGAGCGACCTGTTTTTACGCTCAGCCACGCCATTCTTCTGTGGCGAATAGGGGGTGGTGAATTGTGGCTTGATACCCTCCACTCGATAGAAGTTTCGCAGCTCCTTGTTGTCAAATTCTCCGCCACCGTCAGAGCGGACGACCTTCGGCTTCCGGCCATGCAGGGTTTCCACCCATCGAACATACTCCTTGATGCTTTCCGCTGCTTCCCATATGTTATTCAGGAGGTACGTCACCGTGAATCGACTGAAGTCATCGATGATGTTCATGACATATCGGTTACCACTCGGGGTGGCGGTCTTCATCAGGCCACACAGGTCAGTATGCACGATGTCCAGAATACCAGTCGATTTCCGCTCGGTAACAGTTGGAAATGGTGGTAGAGATGATTTCCCCTCCATACAACATTCACATTTAAGCCTCAAACCACAATCGCTTACCTTCATACCTATTGCAAGGCCCTCCTTCACAATACGCTCTGCCGCAGCCCAATCGCGATGGCCCAAGCGTCGATGCCACTGGTGTTGGCCATTCTCCATGTGATGTCCGGTGGTCACCTTGAGCGAAGTCTCTGCAAGGCGTAGTTGATGTAGGCCGCCGCAACGACAACCTGTCGCCACAACGAAGCCGTTTGGATCCACAATCCTGCACTCTTGCTCGTCGAAACAAACGTTGAATTTATTCTGTGCCAGTTTAGCAATCGAAATTAAACTGGTCGACAGACCGGGCACAAACTTCACTTCACTAAAGTCAATTTTCACCACATCTTCTTCACCGTCGACACCATAAAGGACTCCACAGCCTTCACCCTGGATCTGCGTTAGCTTGCCGTCCGCCAAGGTGATCCACCCACCAGCGAACTCCTTCAGCGACGTATAAAACGAACGGTCGTTCGTCATATGCGCGCTGGCAACGCTATCGATGATCCAGCAAGCTTTTTCGTTCCCGACAGTAAACGCAATACCTTTGCTGCCACCGTGAGACGCCTTGGCTTTAACACTTTCTTCCTTTTTGTATTTTTGTCCACTTTCACTTTCTTTTTCGACATCAATTTTCTACAGTTGCGCTGGATATGGCCAGGCTTCTTACAGAAGTGGCACACTCGTTTTTCACCTTTCGCATTTTCTGCGGATCGCATCGCTTTTTCGCTTTTCTAAACACTACCACTACTACCTTCCCGTTCCATCCGCCGCTGGAACTCGTCCATCAATCTGGACTTGACGACATCCATCGATATGTCATCATCTGAACGACTGTCAAGAACCGTAACGAGATTGTCAAACGACGGGGAAGGCTTCGCAAAAGCATACAAATTTTTGTATCTTTGTCCAGTTTAGTACCGGCTGCATCAAGCCGTTCAAAAAGTTCATCCACTTCCTGCAAATGCTGTTTCAGATCACCGCGGTCTGGCATATTCATCGCGCACAATTTCTTTAACAGGGAAACACCAACCGAACGAGTACTTTTCTGGTGGTATTTTTTCAGTGCATCAAACGCATCGCGGGCATGCACACTTTTCTTCACCAACGATAGCTGGCTGCCCTAAAACATCTGCATCAGTGTTGCTTTTGCTCGTCGGTCAGCCCTCTTCCACTTTTCACTCTTCTCTGCAGGAATTTCTTCGGCAATCGTGTGCCACACATCTTCACGACAAAGCAGATTCTCCAGGCGGACTTTCCATGTCTGCCAGTTCATGCCATTCAATTTGGCAATGGTAAATCGCGGATCAACCATTTTCACCGACAAAACAGTTCACTTGTGTGCTTAATACTAGTATCTGCTGGTGGTGCAACTGAGTGAGCACCATACCTAAAGGATTGATGATATTCTCGATGTAGACTCGTTGGTCCAACCACAGCTTGCCTTCTTCACGCTTCCTTGTGATTCTGATGCCGGTTCATTTGGAACCGCTTATGCAGATTAGCCTTGATCTTTTTCTTCTGCTTCCGATCGTTCATGAAAATCAGAAGATCATCAACTTAGATGGTAACAAACATCATTTTCTCTCCACGGATTGACCAATGTTTAATATCTTTAAATATACTTATTTAAAACGATCTGTCGGGTGTATGTTGGTCAAGTCAATAAAGACTCGACCTGGCAAAAATGAGACACACAAAAATGATCACCAAAAAATCATTTCAAATCGGATACTTCTCAAATTTTCAGGGATTAGCTCAATCATGGTATTAGCTATGTTTTGGCATAATTTATTTATTGAATTTCCTCCCTCAAGCTTACTGCTCGTACATTTCTCCTAACACTGCTCATGAGATCTTGGGCGAGGCTTTGTCCATCTTCCAGACACAATTTCTCCCAGTTTTTCTTCAAAGCTTCATCGGTTTTGAATGTTTTTCCGCTTTTCTTCAACTTCTTCTTCATTATCGCCCAAAACTTGTCAATCGGACGAAGTTCTGGTACAGACGTAGCGGGTTCGCTCTCCCTCCGGACCACATTAACGCCCTTCGCTTCAAAACAAGCCATTACAGAGTTTGGCGTAATGGCACGAAGCGAGATCCGGCCAGAACAGCGTGGGACCACGGTGAGAGCGGAGAAAAAGCAGCAAGCGCTTTTGCAAGCATTTTTCTCGATAAGTCTTCCCGTTTATAGAGCCGGTTCTAACTAATTGCTTGTCGTACCGTCCGCACTCGCAGGTCGCCTGCCACAACAGGTACTTCTTCGCGAATTTGTCCATCTCTTTCTTCCGAACTTTTCTGGAACCTTCCATGCGGGACGTACCGACAAAAAACTCAAGGCCGGGACCGGTTTCGTGTCCGCCTTGAAATATGTCTCGTCGTCCATGACGAGACATACTGGCTTGACCAGCCACCACGGTTCAGCTTCCGCGCACGTAATTTGGCCGCTACCGTGTTTTGCTTGTCAGTCCGGTTTGGCGCGCCTTCCTGACCATAAAAACACGTAGCCCAGCCCGCTTCATGGTCTGCTGGACGAACTAATTCGACGAATTGACTTTTTGACGTAGACTACGTCTTACGGGAAGGGTAGGGTGTCAATTGAAAATCTAAAAATCAGCGACCGTCACGAAATATCGTTACAAATTAAACGCTAATAACTTAATAAATGCTCAATAGATTTTCAAGATGTTTACATCAATCGATTGGAAATTTTCCCGCGTATCAATTCAATTATCAAACATTATCCGTTAACAATTTCAAGCTATTGAAAATAACCAAAATATGAGGTGATGTCTTATAATGCCGATTTTTCAGAGTAAATTTACTCAATGCACTCAATTTTACTATCACAGATTTCAAATGTAAGCAAGGGAGGTCTCATATGCAGCAGTGAACGATATAAAACGGGTACACCTTCGCAAATTTTCTCATTCGTGTTGCAGTACTGGAGCTGTGCGGAGCATCGAGCCAGTATGGATTGGCAGCTGGCGCCGGGCGATAGCATGTACCCTGGAGGGTGCACTAGCTTCATTCAGCGGAGCGGCAAGACGCCAATTTGGATTTGGCAGCTGGCTGTGGCAAGCACCATAGAAAGTGCACTGGCGACCTACCAATTGGTCAGGTAGCTGATTGCACTGCAGTCTGTTGTTACCAAGCCGTTGGCTAGGCAACCGTTGCTAGGCAGCCATACATTATGCTGTGGTGTGCTAGGCAGTCGGTTGCTTGGGCAAATAATGTCTTTTTGTAGACGTGTGTGTGTGTGTGTGTGTGTGTGTGTGTGATATTTGGTAGATAATGTCTTTGTAGCCAGCTGGTGGGTGCAACCACGAGGAGCGAAATAAGGTGCTTATGTGTGTGTGATATTTGGTAGACATCTTTTGGTAAGGCGCAGAGAGGGTTTTAATTCAAATGCGGACCATTTCAAATCCGTCCTTTTCAGGACGACCAATTTAATTTTGAGAGAGTTTGTTTGATTTGAATGTTTGGTTCTTACCGATTGGCTGACAGCGGTGGCTAAAACAATATTAGTTTTCTCTTTGTTGCATACCTTGAGCATTTTGTACAATTTACAAATGGCTACCGTCACGAAAAATTTAAACACCGGACGCTAAGAATTCGATTGTTTCTTGATTGATTTATTTTTGAGACTGCTCTAATCAAGAAATTTATACGATTGCCATTCTATTTACTCAGGTATATAAAGTTTTACAAATAAAAGATTAATATATTTCGCATACATATTCATCAATCGGTGTATGAAAATTTTAAAGAATGTTGCGTTCTGGCATGTTTCAAGAAATTCCCTATCACGGACAATGTTTTGATTCTCGAACATGCACATTTCAATGAGTACTGTTATGAATAGTTATTCTGTTGTGTTAACGATTCGCGTTGGATAGAGTTTTACTTCTAGGAAGAAATAAGTTTTGAGAAACTGTGAAAGGGTGAATAAGTGCAATGCCTATTCGTTTTGATGCCAACCGTTTGCGCAAATTTCGGAAGCGCGTTAAGATCGAACATTCGAAAAATCCTCCGAATTGACCATGTACCGATGCCGAGCGAACTCGAGGTTATCGGGCGAAACTGGAAGCAACCAGAGGTAATGCGTTGCTAACTACTGGTCGGAAAGCTAGAGAAGGGCCTTAAACTCGAGGTGGGAAATAAAATCAAGTGGTCAACCAACTTGACAAAGTGCAAATACTTTTCAAATGCTTTCTAAAGAATGTACAATAGATTTTTGCTAACATACTTACTATCTAATGCTGGTCTAACGATCTTTGAGGACAAACATCAACGCTATTTTGATCAGACTAGGCCTTACGGCAAGGGTAGAGGTCAAATCAACATTTAAAAATAACTGAAACAGTGTGAACTCTTAAAGCTTTATCATTTATCGATAGATTTTCGAGATTACGCGATATGGATAATGGTCTCCAGCTGGTCGATCATATCAACACAATCACTACAGGCAGCACAATTGTTGCCCTTTCATCATACTAACATTCAAACCAAACGTCCCTTTCCACGGCTGCCAAATAATTTCTAAGAAGCGAATCATAGCATGTTCTAACATACTTTCTCACTTATTTATGCTAACCCAACGTCCCATTAGAACAGTACACTACGAAACTAATCAAACGGGTTAACGTAGTCTACGTCAACCGGTCGTGTGTTAAACACAACCCCACTGATTTTTTACACTATCCAAATGCCACACAGCGCTGCATGAATCAGATCAGCTTAGATTTGGTAAAATGTCCATTTGCAAACCGGAAATGAAAAATACATTCAGTAATAAGTGCGAAAGCCTACCACAGATTTCGTTGCAGCTTCTTGTATTCAAGGCACTAGATACTTCTTAATCATAAGAGGATATGAAAGGATCAAAATGATAATGGGACATACAAGACATAATAATTAAAAGTATTAAAAGTATATAAGTATATAAGAAACGTTAGTTTGAAAGATGATCGATTAACGGAAAAAGGGTCAATTAATAAACAAAAGACAGTCGAAATAATGAGAGTAAATAGAACTTTACAAAACAGATTATAAAAATAGTTTGTATAGTGTGAAAAAGTTTAATGTTCCTCATTATTATGAAAAAGTAAATTAATTGAGAAAATAAGCTGCTAATTGAAGGAGGTAAAACATAATGTGAAATTTTATATTTATTAATTTGTTTGAACAAAGTTCGCGACCGGGAGATTTGGCTAATTTTGACACGTAGTTGACCTCTTGTGCTTTATAGTATTCCAGGTTGAATTTGGAACAGTGACAAGAGACAAGTTTCTTATAAACCGTACAAAGTTTAATAGAAGCATTGAATTTTCTGCGTTATTTAATGCAGATAAAAGGAATGCAACATTTGGCATATACTGATGGGATATTTCATGTAAATTCAAGTGGCAGCTGGTCGAATGGGGCCAACAGATTACTTTGCCCCAATGCATGCGGATGAACGGCAATACATACTTTTTCAGGCATTCTTCGGTGTAAACTTTGGATGTCATCATCGAGGATGTGTCGAATGGTTCCGTTTTCAAGCCACAACTGCAAACCATGGCCTTTTTAGCTAACTTGTCGGCAAATACGAATTTGAGTCTTCCCGGCATATCCCCACGTCCAGTCACGATGTAAAACTTTTGACCGGGAAGCTGCCCAAAATCAAGTTTGGCGTATGTTTCATCATCGATCCTCAAACTTTCACCAGTTATTTTCTATAGAAGTGTAAACAAACCACTGTCAAAAATGTTCGATTCCCAACACTAGAGGCGTGCTAGCAGCGCGCCAGGGGCGTACCAATTTACTTTTAGCCAGCCTTTATTCGTTTTTGCAAAAAGTTCCACAGGCTGGAACAGGAATCGAACCCTCACTTCATGGCAATCAATCGCCTGAACGACGGGTGACGCCGCTAACCGCTTGACCACGAAGTCCACAAAAACACGTCTGTTAAATTTCATTATTTTCTTCTGTGTACCAACCGCTTTTGCCGATTTTCTTTTTCGTATTTCGTTCAATTTTGCTGCCGATCGAACAAAATGCGTTTAAGCACTTCCACTTGCTTCGACGCCATTTTACCAAATGCATTGACCCATGTTATCGGGAGGAAATGCTTCTGCTCAATAAATGGCATTTGTATCATGATTATTTCCACAATTCAGCATTTATAATAAACATTTGAACCGATTTTTTTATCTGAACCTATGCACGCCAATAGAAAGTTTAAAATTGTTACGTCATCACTCGTCACAATGTTTACATTATTTTTGTCACATTGATAGGGTATGATTACACTTGTCACATGATCATACTAATACAAAAATGGTACCTGCTATCGAAAAGCTCTCAATTAATAACTGTGGAAGTGCATTTAGAACACTAAGTTGAGAGCAAGCAATAAGCGAATTGTGGAAGCAACATGCATGAATTGCTAAGAAAGAAGAAGACGAAATAAAGTGGAGAGTTTCTGCTGTCATAAAATAAAAACGATCGCTTGTATCCGTGAAATAATTCACAAACACACTGAAAGAAAAGTGTCCGAAATCCACACACGATAAGTACTTAATTGTGAAGTCTGTATTACACAGCAAATAAAGTTGTTGAATATTACACAGAATCAGATGCACATAGGGCATTCCATCGGTTGTGTAATGTTAGGATGTCTCGATGTAAACAATAAAATGATGCACTGCTTATCGATGTAATTTGGTCGATGTACACGAGACAACGTAACCCATCGAGACAACGTGAATCGTTGCGACGTACTGTGTAGTCGCGACGTAAAGGGAGCAATGTAAAAATAATTTTAATTTTCAGATATTGTTTAATGAAAAAAAAAGAGCAACAGCGGAAATTTAAACAAAATGTTGCTTTTATTTCTATTTGAATCGAAATGTGCTTCAGCCAGTGGCATCTTCGTCCGGTTGTTCAGTTTATACATAGATATTCTCCGAAGCCGTCGATTCATCCTTCTTTTTCATTTCGTTCTCATCCTTTTCGGCCTTAATATTCAATGGAAGTGGAAACTCGCCTTCCTTGCGACCGTCACCATCGTCACCCCCGACAGCACCAGCCGCTCCACTAGCAAACGAAGATCATCCACCACTACTTCACCCAGATGAGGTGCTGGTGGGTTTGCATTGCGTTTACCTTGTTTACTTACACCATCAATTCTTATCTTCGCCATTATCCCACAGCCATTATCCGAATTATCGCAATTTTTTGTCCATATTCCGCACCGTTGGACATGTTGGAGTCTTCCGTCTTGTCACTCGCATCAGAATCATAGACAGCCGGAGATTTTTCTCGTTTCACCAGCACCTTGTTTGAATATAATCTGCAGTGTCGGTACGATTGCATCCACTTCCGAACATAACATCGGTTTTTCGGTAGAGGGCATCGGTTCAGGTGACAGGCACCACTCGACGAAATGTGGCTACCTTCGAGATCTGGTTTGAATGAAAATGGTTGATGAATAAAATCGCCAGATACACCTGCGGATCCTATACGTACCGATTGCAGACGAATATCTGTTCTTCTCAGAGGGTTGGCTGGCAGAGTGTGTGCAGTTTCCGCCATTCCGTCATCATATGAAAGCGGTGATGAAAAAAATCGCACTTTTCAACTGGTTTAGCTTTTGGATGCAACGGCATCATGACCGTGACGGTTGACTTTGTTTTGATAAGAAAACAGTGTTGCCGCAGATGAAAAATATTAAGAACAAATCTGGCAGTGTTGCGAGATTTAATTTTACATAACAACTAGATGCGATAAAGCATCAAAATCGTGTAATATTTAACATTTTTGCGGAGTCCTTCCTGTGCATTGGTTTTTGTGCAATATTCATGTTTTTGATTTGTGATTATTACATTCATGAAACTTATAATTTTGTTCTGATGTAATTTGAAGATCGATGTAATATCACATCAATTGGATGTTATTGTGCATCGTATTTCCTTGATTACACCAGTTTTTAATACGTTAGCATCAATTACGTTGACCTGTATTATTATTTTTTTTTTTGCTGTGATAGTAATTCTGTATTAGTAACAAAAAAGGATTGTAATAATCAAATAAGACTTAAGACACGACTTAGCCTTTTACTGATGTATTGTTCATTAGTGCTGAAATTTCACTAGAAATGAATGGGTTATCGAAGTTCTATAGCCGACGATTTTCATGACGCTCGGAATTTTAGATTTTTCAACTTGCACTGGCCTGTGTTGCCGAAGAAGGTTATACAACAATATCTTATTAACATATACCGTCAATCGCAAAATTGAGTGTACATACCTGGTAATTTTTTTATTTTTGAGGTTTTCGGGGTTAAAACGCAAATAATCAATACCAACTTTTGTTCCTCATAAAATCGATTATTTTTACTCTCATGTAGTCAAAACGTAATAAATAAAAACGGTGTCATTTTTACTTTACGTTTCAAAAAAAACAGAAAACCATCAATTCAGACGTGGAAAATTGAGTGTACAGTTCAAGTTTTTGTTAAAATATGAAATTAAAATTATTTCAGAACAGCTATCAAATAACAAAAATCAATCATTTAGTATTTGGTGTGGCTGCCTTTGGCGCCCAGGATTGCCTGCAAGCACTTTTGCATAGATTCGGCGAGATTTCTGGTCACTGTAGACGGAATACTCTCCCAGATCTCCTTAATCGCCGTCCTGGGTTCCACCTTGTTCCTTGGGTTTTTATTCTTCAAACGGTTTTTGATTTCCCACTACAGATGTTCAAAAAGGTTCAAATCCGGTGATTGCAGAGGTGTTTTGAGTTAATTGGGGACACTAGAAAGCAGCCACTCTCGTACGACGAAAGCGGTATGCTTCGGGTCATTATCCTGCTGAAAATAGTAATACCGAGGGAGACCCTATTTCTGCACGAATGGCTGCAGGTTCCGTTTCAGGATGTTCAAATAAGCCATTTTGTCCATCGTCAAATCGATGAACTCCGTGCCTCCAGTTCCAGAAGCCACCATTGTACCATACATAAGCTGACTACCACCGCCGTGTTTTACCGTGGGGACCAAATGCTGAACCTGGAGCTCTGATCCTGGTTTTCTCCACACCATATGTCTTCCATCCGATCCAAAGAGCTTGATGTTCGTCTCATCCGTACAAAGAACCTTGTTCCAAAACTCTTAAGGTTTGTTTACATATGCCTTAGCGAACTCCAGTCGTTCCTTTATATTCACCTTTGAGATGAAAGCCTTTTTTTGGGCGACACGACCTCTCAGATTGTTCCTATGCGCTACCCTCTGGACTATATCAGTGCTGGCAGGTCTTCCGATACTTCGGTAGTCAATTTCGAAATGCTTGTTTTGGGATTCTTTTGCAATTCTCGCACAATTATCCGTTCATCACCAGGAGACAGGATACGTTTGAGTCCTCTACCGGGGTGATTTTTCAATGATTTTTTGCACAGTAAAGTTGGTTCTGTTTCTCGCAATGACTTTTCACGACAACATATCAAGCTGAACAATGCATTAGGTCCTAAGTAACATTGAGAGACTCTCTTCGTCGACTTTCTCTTTGCGTTCCTAAGGCTATGTAAAAACATGTTCAAGTATTTTTAACACACAGTACGGTAATATAGAGTGTAATTAGGGATCCAATACGTCAAAAACATCAGCAAATCGTTTAATAGTCAAACTATTAATGAAAGAGAAAGTCGACGAAGAGAATCTCTCAATGTTACTTAGGACCTAATGCATTGTTCAGCTTGATATACTTATTATCAATGTACGCGTACAAATATCTGTTTCTTTCCTTTTGCTTGCCATTTTGATCAAAACGTCCAAAAATCGACAAAGAAAAACAAACACAAACACTGCCCGAGCTGCTGTGGGGTGTAGACATTACACACTGACAAAAAAAAAAGAATGCTTATTCACAATGATCTTATATACAAGGTTAATTTGTTTGGAAAAATTAAAGGTGGACGCTCAATTTTGCAATGCTCAAAATAGAGATTTTTTCGATTTTTAGGATAAAATAATTGGCGAAAAACGTTTTAGAAAATTGGTTTGGGCATAGAGCTAGTCAAATGTGAGAGTAATTAATGTGCATCAAAAGTAAAAATGTTAAAAAAAATATTGTATCCCAAATATATGGAGAGCATCGTCAAGTCGCATGCATACGCTCAATTCTGCAATAAACTGTAAATTATGCATCCGCTGGCTACACTTGTGGGTGAGTAGACATAATATACATAATTGCCCGATTAGACATGAATATACAAATTCCTGGTACTAAATTTGCCCTCTTTTACATATATCTTAACCCACTATTAGTACTTTTTAATTGCAGCAAAAAAAATGCACATACACATCCTCGAAAGATGTTTCCAAACTTGTCCACCTACGTACAAACGTATCTCGGTGCAGTGGAGCAAATGTGGCAATGTGGACAAATTTAGGATGAAAGTAATATGGCACTCCAGAGTATCGTTAACAAACGTTAGCTATGCAGAGTAATCATCGAAGAACTATAAATAACCATTGAAACGAAAATCCCCCTTAAATGATTACAAATTGTACATCTCTCTAAGAATAGATAAAAGAAAGAACCGCATCTGCTCAGTGCAGCAGTAAATCCCGATGCAATAAGTTTCTCAGAATTTTCATCACATCTCAACGATAACGTCAGTATAACTTTTATTCGTTTTTCATCGGTTATTTTCCGTTATTTTCACTGCATGAGCAAGAGCTCCTTCTTCAATTTATCACTTATAAGGGAGGAAAAGGAAATGTCATTCAGAAAGTCTTACAACTCGACGGTATTGCATGCAACTCGTCCGATTCGGTTCCTCGTGGGAAGGTATGAAGTAACTTACTCTCAGTTCGAAACAAAATGGAAAACAATTTCGCTTCGGGGTGGTGACCCTCTTTTGTTATCTGAGCCACTTTTTCGCAAAACAACTTTCGACCCGATCAAAGTTGGAGTCAAAACTTTTCAAAACATACAAATAAAATCGTTGTGATGCTTCCGCCTTCGGTCTTATTTGCTTATGACATTGCGAGGGTGGTGAAAAAAAAGCGGCAACAAGTTCGGTGACTTTTTTCTCTGATTGCTTATTTGGCAGTTGACTGTATTTGCCGAGCGCATTTCATCGTTTCAGTTTTGATGGTGCCAACGTGCTGTGGATTGCTGTTTTCCAGATGTAATAACACAGAATAGTCGTATGGTTGGGTGAATTTTGCCGCTCTGCATAATTCATGGCAGTAATAAACGGATGGCAGTAAAAAAAGACGGTGACAAGTGGCACGTGATTCATAAAGTAGGATAATGGAAGGAGATTTTTCACATTTTAGCTTTGTGATGTGTAATATTTGTGAAAAAACTGAATCAGCTTAGTCGCGGAGAAATCATTCGTTTTGATTTGTTGTAAGTACTGTTGATACTGTTATCAATTCAGGACTGCTGATGGTCTACAGTCAAAGAAGCAATAGTATTTTTTCAATCGATCACACTTAGGTGTAAAAGTGAGAACGAGTGCCCTCGCCATCGAGTTTCTCACGTTTCTCTCCGCTCACGAAGATGTTTCTCAATCTTAAATTTTCAAGTATGTTCCCGAATCCTATCGAAAGTATTAGCTTTCTTGTAGATCTTCCTGTCATTGCCAGAGTATTTCGTTTATTTAACATACACCCAAACAGTTTTAACGCGGTTGGTTGAGACCAATAGAAAAATATTGAGCTATTATGAAGCCAGAACCTACGCCCACGTGTTAAGACAGTCAAAACAGATCAAAATTGAAGAAAACATGAGTCAATGTACAACATCTTGTCGGTTCTAATGCTGTACAAATTTTCATGGGGGGTATTACGAAAAAAATAAGGGCATTTGACCTGGGAGTGCAAGTTGAATAAAGTGAGTGTGAGGTATTTAGTGCGGTATCACCGAAATGATTTGTGGTTAAGCATAAAGGGAGATACGGTCAAAATTTGGTCAAGGGAAAACGCGTGTAAATCGGTGAAATCGTTTATTTAAAAAATCAAATTAAATTTCTTTTTCAAGTTCAATTAGTATGAAATTCAGGAAAAATATTCAGTTAGGCTTCCGCTTTTCCAAATCCGAATTGCCGGGCCTTACGCTTGACCCCTGCCATCAGATTTTGTACAGCCACCTTGTCCACCTTCTTCGCCGCAGAAAGCCAGTTTGCCTTGAACTGCTGCTCGTCCTTAGCAGTTTTTTTGGTCTTCTTTAGGTTCCGCTTGACAATAGCCCAGTATTTCTCAATTGGGCGGAGCTCTGGCGTGTTGGGAGGGTTCTTGTCCTTGGGAACCACCCGCACGTTGTTGGCGGCGTACCACTCCATGGCCTTTTTACCGTAATGGCAAGATGCCAAATCCGGCCAAAACAGTACGGAACAACCGTGTTTCTTCAGGAAATGCAGCAGACGTTTATTCAAACACTCTTTCACGTAAATTTCTTGGTTGACAGTCCCGGAAGCTATGAAAATGCTGCTTTTCAAGCCACAGGTACAGATGGCTTGCCAAACCAGATATTTCTTTGCGAACTTTGACAGTTTCGTGTGCTTGAAAATATCTGCTACCTTTCCCCTTCCTTTTGCCGTATAAAACTCCTGTCCCGGAAGCTGCTTGTAGTCGGCTTTGACGTAGGTTTCGTCGTCCATTACCACGCAGTCAAACTTCGTCAGCATCGTCGTGTACAGCCTCCGGGATCGCGCTTTGGCCGTCGTATTTTGTTTATCATCGCGATTTGGAGTCACTACCTTCTTGTAAGTCGATAGTGCGGCTCGTTTTTTGGCTCAATGCACGGTTGTAGACGATACATCCAGCTTATTTGCGGCATCTCGGAGAGATAGGTTAGGGTTTCGCTTGAAACTACCGGCAACTCTCTTTGTCGTCTCAGCGGCTTCCGGTTTTCGATTTCCCCCCGATCCAGACTTCCTGGCTGTCGACAAACTTTCCCCAAACACTTTAATTACATTTTTAACGGTTGGTTTGGCAACTTTTAGCGATTTTGCCAACTTTGCGTGCGAGTAGCTCGGATTTTCGCGATGCGCGAGCAAAATTTTGATACGCTGCTCTTCTTGCTTGGACGGCATTTTGATAACTGAAAAGTGAATTCCAAAATCAAAATAGGAGCAACATCCTACACACACACACACACCTTCAAAATGAGGGGTGTTCAGGTTTTTTAAATGCAAAATTGAAAGAAATACGTCAAGTTGATATTGACCAAATTTTGACCGTATCGCCCTTTACCACACAGTGCATGCACCAAACTTCAAACCTTACTTCAATGGCCTTCTAGAAGCTTCTAGAAGGCCATTGAAGTAAGGTTTGAAGTTTGGTGCTACGATCTGCGTCAGAACGTCCACCAGAGTACGAAGGAAAATGCACCAAACGTTTTGACGTAGGACTACGTCTGTGTTTTCAATACTGGGGTATACGTTCGAGTTGCGAAAATTTGGAGTGTCACGATTCGTTGCATGATTTGTGGTTTTGGAAATCACATGGTTAAGGATACCACATAGTGCGTCTAGTAGGCCACTGAAATGCGGTTTGAAGTTGGATGCCAAGATAGGGGGAGCGATATCCGCTGGGACCTTATCCCTAAAGGCCCGAATACACACACGGCATCGTGATGCCTTCTTCATACAAAATAGAAGGCGTAATCGCACCTTCCGTTGGGATACCGTCTATCCTTCACCGTCCTACATCGCCTTCTAACCAAGAATGTAGTTACTTCACGCCTTCTCCGACTTGCCACACCGCCTTCCGCGTAAACGCATCACACCGTTCAGAAGGCGTAATATTTTTTTGACGCCGTTTTTACACCTTCTATTGCCAGAGGTGCTGACAATCGCTTCATGCCTTCTTGTGTCAAATTGTTTTAATTGTGACAGAGGCTTTTGGTGTTTATCGGATTTTATTTGCATTTTAATTTATTATGATGAAAATTGTTTTGGATGCTTAATTGTAATATGCAGGGTGTTCGATTCCTTAGTGCAAATATTTTCATGGGCAATATGATTGATATTTGAAGAAAAAAAATGTTCTACGCCTATGGTCAAATCTCAAAGTTTGCAGAGCTCTTGAGCTTTTAATGTTTTGGTACTTGTTAGTCATAAATTGGCTGTAACACAAAAATTAAATTACTTAGTCAGATTCTTTTTCCTCCGTTTAAAATATAAACAAAATTCCTATATAAAAGCTACTTTTAAACCTTAAGCAATTATCATTTAATGTCTTTTTTTAGGGGTAAAAATATTTTAAACTTATTTCTTCAAAGGGTTTTTTTCATGTTTTTTAGAATAAAACACGTACGTACATTACGTAGTGGTTAAGTAAACAAAAACATGGCTTTAAAAGTATTCTATAACTCTCTCTTTGAAATAAACTTTCTAGCTTGCTTGCTTAGTAATTTTGTTATGAATACGACATGTTGTGTATAATTTATGACTAACATGTACCGAAACATTAAAAATTCAATAACTCCGTAAACTTTGAGATGCCATATGCGTAGATCATTTTTTTTCTTCAAATATCATCTCCTATCGCCCCTGAAAATATTTGCACTAAGGAACCTAACACCCTGTATATATTTTTTTACAATTGATTTTTATGCAATTTTCGTCTCAGATGGATTTCAATTATTCCAAAAACTTGGTTGACGATCATCTGAAAATGCAAACAATCAAAACTGTGGCAGAGATATCGCGGGCAACCCCAGAAGATGAAAAGCCTGCAAACGCTTGCTGAAGCGATCATGCCACGGTATCCGAAACATTATATACGTCGCGTTCCGTTATTACCAGGGGCCCTGCATCACTCTCAATCACATAGTGATGCACCACATAGTTCACATAATTTTGACAATTTTGGACATCTGACAACTGAAATCAACAAAAAATTCATTAGGTCCTAACTGATAAACGTAAACAATGGCTTCTTCCTTGAATGTTTCGACTCTGGAAACTTGCCTCAATAATCTACTACAGCCATTTCGAAGAACAAGTTGATAGAATTGGAATAAAGGGAAATTTACGGAAGAAGCTATTGTTTACGTTTGTCAGTTAGGCCATAATGAAAAATCTTTGTCTAAATATGGCCCATCAAAACAAATCGATCAATTCTAAGGCACGGCAGGCATGGCAGCACAAATCAACTTGCTCTTTAACACTCGCTTCGTTTCCTATAACGACGTGACGATGCGCACATATAAGAGTTATGAATATTAGGAAGAACATCGAACACATCAATCTTCTCCATTTCGCAAAGATTATTCATTAGGGCCTAACTGGCAAACGTAAACTACGGCTTCTTCCGTAAATGTCTCGTGGCATAAAGGCTACCCATGTAAGCCAATTCCAATTCTTTCGGATAGGTGAACTTTTCCTCTTCAAAATGACCGTGGTGGATTGATTGGGCGAGTTTTCAATCACGAGAAATTCGCGGAAAAAGCTGTTGCTTACGTTTGGCAGTTAGCCCCTTTTGAAAAGTCTTTGTCGTATTATCAGATTTATTGAAGACAAAAATCGAATCGCTTGAAATCACTCTTGCCAGAAAGTAAACAAAGTAACATCTGAAACTGACATTTGTCGATCACGCCTTCTGCATGCCTTCTTGTATTGACATCTCCCGCCTTCCGTGTAAACGCAAACCAAAAATTGGACGGCGTGACAACAAGAAGGCGTGCAGACGGCGGAGCTCAACACGGCGTGATTGTAGCTTCCGTGTACGGCAGGAAGGCGGTACGTGCTAGAAGGGCCACCAATTTCGCCAAGAAGGCATCACTATGCCGTGTGTGTATTCAGGCCTTAAGATCCCGAAGGACATTCCTTCTTACAAGCAGTGAAAATTACTGTTCTACAACTTTGTCGACGATAATAACCCGTTATCTCGTAGCTGGAAAAAGTTAGAAGTTGAAAGTGTAGTTAAGCCGTTATGAAAGGTTAGGCGTGTTTTTTTTTCAAAAGATGCGGAATAACATTTTGAGCAACTCTTCTGAAGACACCTAGTCGATAAAATGATGACAAAAGGGTGAAAATGTTTTTGACCGTCTTTTTTCAGAATTGTGCCAATGTGCGTCTCTTGCTTCTTGATTCTCTCAGCAGCCTCCGGGGGTTGTGGCTCTCATACTCCCGCGGTCTCTTGGAGTTCCGGGTTGGGCGCCATGGCGTCAGGTCGTCTTGACGGTTTGAAGACGAAAAAACTGAATTGGCTTGTGAGGAGTTTCCGCCCAACTATACGTAGATGATCCGTATTGTTAGGATGATACCAATAGCTGGCGGTACATCATTCGCAATGAATGCAAATGCAAACAGTTGTAATTGTAGAAGTACTTCGCCTAGATCGGCGTTGATCTTTGGGCCATCTTGAAGAAGCGCTTTCCTCTCTTTCGATGCCATGGTTCGGCACGTAGTAGGATTTTGTGCAATCCACGTTGCTCTCTTATGGTGGCTCAATCTCCATATCACCAAATTGATGATTTCTTGCATGGATGAAGTGTATCTCAACTTGAAACAGCAGTCGTTTTCAATTGTTTTCAATGGAAAACGACCATTATTTCAAAATCTCTCTCAAGCATCATCCGACCGGAGACGAAACGCTGTGCTACAATGTTTCTGTTGTGATCCTTGACCCTACACTTGGCTCCAGTTTCGAAAGGAAGTCGGCCAGCATTATGTCCGAAGATCCACGTTTGTTGAACGGTGGATCGATCAGTTGAAGACCATCCAGGTAACGCATGTTTGCCAATCCGTACCTCGTGCTGCTTGCTATTGATCCAGCTACGAACAATTTCCGGAATTTGACAGTACGCTTCCCGATTTTGTCCCTCCTTTCCGGCAAATCCTCGTACATGGACTCCAAATGCGAAGGCCATCCGTTTTGTACGTAACTCAGATACGTCATGTGGTTTCATTTATGGGGTATTGAAGGACCAGAATAATAAGTGTTCTGAAAAATTAGGGGAGAACTTGGACCGGGAACCGAAAGAATGTAAATGCATGTAGTCCAGCTAGCTGCCAAGGGGTGCATGCGTTGATGGCTTCCAACACCGAGCAACCTAAAGTTGAAGCTGAAGAACGTGCTCCCTCCGCAACAATCTAAATCCTAGCTTAATTGCAGGAGTTGAAGCGCATCGCATAGGATTAGAGCATATTAGGCAAGTAAAGGTTGTATCTCGAAAAAAAAAAAAAAAAATACAACAGACAAAAATGATCAGCAAAAATTCATTTTAAGTCGGATATTTTTGAAACTCTCGAGAAATTAGCTATATTTTTGCAAAGTTGGTTTATTCAATCTCCTCTGCTAGGCTAAATGCCCACACCTTGGACTTAACGTTGCCCATCAAATCCTGTGCAACTCTTGCGCCATCTTTCTTACACACTTTCATCCACTCTTTCTTCAAATCCTTGTCGTATTTGAAGACTTTCCCTGTTTTCCGGAGCTTACCTATCATAATCACCCGGAATTTTTCTATTAGCCCGAAGTTCCCCTGGCGAATTTGCCTCCTTCGGCACAAAAAAAAAAAAACATCGTTGGCTTCGTACGAATGGCACGATGCCAGATTCGGCCAAAACTGAGTGTCAATTTCCGAGGGCCTGGAGGAAGGGGCAAAA
Source organism: Aedes koreicus (assembly GCA_024533555.2). Taxonomy (NCBI): domain Eukaryota; kingdom Metazoa; phylum Arthropoda; class Insecta; order Diptera; family Culicidae; genus Aedes; species Aedes koreicus. Next base: position 30,571 of record JAHHFK020004280.1, read on the forward strand.
GCTGCTTCTGGAGGCATTCCTCTTTATATATTTGGCCGTTGATGGTGCCGGTCGTTATGTACAGCTTGCCGAATTTACCGCACCCACAGATCGCCTGCCACAACAAGTACTTCTTAGCAAATTTGTCGACGTTCTTCTTCCGGAACTTCTCCGGAACATCCGAAAACTCTAGGCCGTGGATCTGTTTGAGTCCGCTTTAATGTACGTCTCGTCGTCCTTTACGATGCATTTCGGCTGCACCAATCACTCGCGGTACAGCTTTCTGATGTGGGATTTTGCCACCGTATTCTGTTTATCGGTTCGGCTAGGCGCCTCCCTTACCTTGAAGAGATGAAATCCGGCCTGCTTCATTGTTTGCAGGACGAACCAGAGAGAAGAATTGGCCTTCTTGGCCACGTCCCGAATCGAATGGTTCGGATTGCGCTTGAAGTAATCCCTCACCTTCCTTGCGTTCACGGGATCTCCGGACGAGATTTGACGAAAAAGTTCAATGCGTCGCAGTTCGTAGTATAGTTCGGCGAATCTGTATACGAGAAGGAACACGGTGGACGTTGAAACAAAACCTGGTTGCCAAAACCTGTGCAAGGAAGTTGTACGAGCAAGTACTGACTAAGTACAACGGATGTATTTGGATGGACAATGAAACTTTCGTGAAAATGTCTTTTGGACAAATCCCGGTTCCAAATTTTAACCTTGCTAAACGTAAACGTTAGGTTTTGGCAAGGTATCTGCAGTTATGGAAGAAAACCAAAAGGTTTCCTCCCTTGGAGGCAAAACCAATGGAAAACTTTAGAAGGAGGAGGTTGCGAGAAACGCCGAGAAGATATAATAGAGTGAACGGAGTAATATGTCGTTTTTTTTAGAAAAGAAAAACTTGTCCCCGAAAAAATGAGACACATAAAACTGGTCGCCAAAAATTCATTTTTAACCGTTGTGTGTCCAACAAAAAAAAAACACCTTTAAGAGGCCGACAGGGAACGTTTTTACCCACGGAACTAGAATGACCATAACTATAGAAATATCCAACCGATTTGGAATATTTTGGCAGTTTTGGATTCAAAAACTCAACCACTTTCTTTAACTTGTCTAATATGACCGATGGACATCAACCTGAAAATACCGGATATCCGGAACCATGTTCCGTAAATGGTATACTTATAAAAGATTCCAATAGAAAATCTGCAGTAGTGACACTAAAAGTCATTCAAAGAATACACAGTAATGTGTGATTGCCAATTGACAATCCGGTGACTTGATCCTGGAACAGTAACCCCGCAGCAGGTTCCCATGGGGTGACGGATGGCCAGAAAATTATTTGAATAGAACCCTAACAATATGGGTGTCAAAATTCTTGAAATCATTCCAGAAGAACGTTTGCCATAGTTATTGGACCATCCGGTCACTTGGCTCTAGATTGGCCAGTTCAGAGTAGGTTCTTATGACATTTTTGAAAATTAAGAATTGACCAAATATTAGGGTTCAATTCAAATAATTTTCTGGCCATCCGTGGCCTCATGGGAACCTATTCTGAACTGGCCAATCCAAAGCCAAGTGACCGGATGTTCCAATAACTATGGCAAATGTTCTTCTGGAACGATTCCAAGAATTTTGACACCCATATTGTTAAGGTTCAATTCATATAATTTTCTGGTCATCCGTGGCCTCATGGGAACCTGCTCTGGGGTGACTGTTCCTGACTCAAGTCACCGGATTGTCATATGGCAATCACACACATTCCTGTGTATTCATTCCACAGTTTTTTTTATCATTATTGTTGGTTTTCTATTGAAACATTTATAAGTATACCATTTTCGGAACACGGTTCCGGATATCCGGTTTTTCCGGAGACTGATGATGTCCATCGGTCACATTAGACTAGTCAGAGAAAGCGGTTGAGTTTTCAAATCCAAAACTGCCAAAATATTCCAAATCGGTTGGATATTTCCATAGTTATGGTCATTCTGATTCCGTTGGTAAAAACGTTCCCTGTCGGCCTTTTACGTAATAAAAAAAATCAGAAGGCCCTCCTCGCCCCCCCCCTTGCTATGCCATCATTATTTCACTCCAGGATGATAAGTATTAACGAGATATGAGATGTCACAAAGTTTCAATATCCTACTATAAAAACTTAATGAAATATCATGTTTTGAAATCGAAAAAGGCAACTTTGTTCCCTGTTGGACACATAACGGTTAAGTCAAAATTGATGCTCGAAAAACCAGCCGTCCGCGGACAAACCTTCTCCGAGTTTCATTGAACTTTTAGTGATAAACTACAATATTCTGGTTAGGTTTCTTGGTTTCTACTTTATTGGTTTATTGGATCTCCTCTCCATGGCCGAATGCTCACACTTTTTTTTTTTTTTTTTGCCCTTGACACCACTCATAAGGTTTTGGGCAATAGTGGTGTCGACTCCTTTTGATGATTTTATCCACTGTTTTTCAAAGCCAGGTTGTTTTCGAATACTTTAGGGTTGTTTTTATGATGTTCATCATGGCCTTCTCAATCGAATGAACTTCCGGCGAGTTTGGTGGGTTGAAGTCTTTTGGTACAAAAAACAACATTTTTATCTCTGTACCAGTTTGTACCGGCCGTGCGTAGTGGCAGGATTCCAAATCCGACCAAAATAGCGTCTTGGCTCCGCATGAAGCGCAGCAGGCGCTTCGGGAGGCACACGTCTCGGTAGATTTGCCCATTCATGGTACCCGTCTGGTTCTTCTCGCCACATGCACAGATGGCCTGCGGGTTTCCGCTGCCGTGTTTTATTTGTCGTTCCAGTTTGGTGCCTTCCTGAGCTTGTAGACGTAACGTTTGCATTAAAAATAGACTTTTTTCGGATGGCGATAAAAAATAAGTAAGACAGATAATTGCTTCTGATAAATTTCCCTTGGAAGGTAATTATTTAAGCTTACTTGCCAAAAAATTCTACGTCCTTTCGAGCGGCCTTCCAACAGTTAACCGGAACATTCGTCATGGCGGACAAAAACATGCGTGTAGGCATGTTTTTGAGTTCTTTCTTCGTTTTATTTATCAATTACTCCTCAGTTCTCGCGACAAAATTGTTGGAGAAGATCTTACGCTTCAGGTTAACCCAGAAATTCTCGATGGGACGCGGCTGCGGGACGTTGGGCGGGTTCGCCGACTTGGGTACCACATCGATATTCAGCCGCTCCATCTCCTCCAACGATCGCTTCGAGTAGTGGGCCGACGCCAGATCCGGCCAGAACACCGCGTCTTCGCCCTTATGGTATTTCTTGATGAACGACGCAACTTCCGGCAGGCATTTCGTACTATAAATTTCCCCGTTCACGGCCAGTCCGGAGCGAAAGAAGAGCGGCTTTGACATTCCCTTCTCGCTGATTGTCAGCCACAGCAGCACCTTCTTGGGGACCTTGGTGTGTGAAATGAACTTCACCTCGGAGCACACTTCCTTCGTGGGGGAAGTTAAATACGAAGTGCCCTGCCAGTCGTTGCATTCAAGGTTGAGATAGGTTTCGTCGTCCATCACCATCGCCACGTCGCGATTCGCCCGGAAAATCGAGATCTTATTCAGCCGCTGCCGCTGCCGCTGCGTAATTGCCTGTAGCTCCGAAACCAGTGGACGCGTCTTCCGCTTCCTGGCATGTATGTTCATGTTCGCCAGGTACTTTTTCACTGTTTGGCCGGTTGAACCGACCTCCCGGCCAAGCTCATGCAGCGATGTAGCCACTTTTCCCTCGGTCTTCCTCTTCAGCATCCTTTGGAGCTTCTTGTCGCTCGGGGCCGTCGGTCGATGCTCTGATTGTTGTCTAATAGTGCCAAGATGTTGTAGATGCCGGAACGGGCGTATCCCGTTGATTGATGCTGCATGGGTAGTTTCATCAGTGCGGGTGAAGTCAAACCCATGAAAAATCAATTTTTTTAATGCAAACGTTAGAGGCCGGCACGTTTCATCGTTTTTTCGACAAATCAGATGGAATCATTCGCCTTTTCTCCATATCGCCGATCGAAAGGTTTGGTCGACGCTTGAACAGATTCAACACTTTTCTTGCCTCCACTGGATCAGCTGTTTTCGTTTTTCTGCCGCTGTCTGACCGCCGCTGGGTCGCCTGGGTCTCCTTGAATGACTTCACCACCCGGGACATTGTCGAATGATGGAATCCCAGGTGTTTTCCGATCCATCTGTGGGGCGCAGTCGGATTTTCCACGACGGCGAACGTAATTTTTTGGCGGATTTGCTCTTGTTCCGATGCCATATCGATAAATACTTGACAGATTGTGATGAAATGTTGCCAACATAACTCTTAACATCAACTCTTAGTTTCAGTCTATTTTTACCCACACGCAAAAAATGTACAAGCTAATCATTGTGTCACTTTTTTTTCGGGTACAGTCTTCATCAATCCACCAAATCGTCCAGATTTTCGTATCATCGATAATTTTGGGCCTTTTCCAAGCTTAAATTAAAGAAATGTGGCAAAACAATCAAAATACCGTTCGATCTGGAGAAATGCTGCAACATGATGACAGATAAGGTAGAATGTAGTACTGTGCAAGAAATGATGGGTGGAATTTAGCGAAAAGTTTGAAAATTCATCCAAAATGCTGTCGTATATTTTTTCTTGTATTTGTCCCTTAGGGCTGAGTCAAACATAAAAAATGATAGCCTTGCGTTATTTCCTCTCGGAGAAATCACCCATTTTGTGCGGCCAAATTCTAAACGAAACAGACTCTAGCATACCTCAACGACAACGAACAACGCGATTAAATTATATCAGATTACCGTTTTATACACCGATTCAAATTTGGTTTATTACTTTTCGATACAGTCCTAGTTTTAAGGTTATCCGAGTAAGCGTTACAACACTTACATATTTGAAATGCTTGTTTTCATAAACGAAAATTGGCTTTGATAAATATTTATAAACCGACATTAATGGCATTTAGAACAAAATTTTCCTTCTTCGTTGATTATATGATGGTTGGCAGTAAACAGATCTACTATTGATGGGTAATACTTATGTATGTTTAATCCATTTTCAAAATAAGAAAACACATGATTAACTCAAACTGAACGAACAACACTGTGCACAAATCTTAACTAAATAAACCTTCTCTTCTCTCCCTTCCCGTACTGGGTCGCAACGGTTCACTCCCATATCCATGTATGTGTGTGTATGTGCGTACTTGTTAATCCGTTCACGTAACGAATACGGTAACCTCCCGCGTGGTCGATTCCGGTAACTGACACTGGACTGGATATGCTGACATGACGTGATTCCTCACGACCAACAACAACAGATCCCGATAATTGGCAGCACGTGGAACGTTTTTGCGGTCTGTGGAATCTTCTCCCTCGGCTATCTGCAAGTGTTTATAACCTTCTGTGGAACATTCTACGAAGGTGGCGTCGGTAAAAATGGCTCAACCGTTGCTGTAAGAATCAAACCATTGATAATTATACTATTGTTAATCCCTGTGTTTGTTCCGATTATTATTTGTTACTTACCACCACTGCCACTTTTCGGGGATCAATAATTAACACGTAACATTATATCGGTATAAATCACAGTTAGATCTAGGACAAACTGTCGCTTAATATGTGGGACACTTTTAACATCGCTAGCGACAATCATGCTAGCAACACCGTCACGTCGAAAAAAAAAACGTACATTCGCATGGGATTTCGACTAAAATTTGGGAACTAATCGACAACCTACCGAGAATTGAAGAACTATTTTATTTAACCAACAATTTTCTATGATTTTAATGAGTTATTTTTATTCTCAACCTCTCCTAACATGGTATCATCTATAACAACACCAACTACTACTACCACCATCGCTGTTGCTACTACTGCTACCGCTACCACTGCTACTTCTACAACTATCAACCATCATCACCGCAAACGAAAAAAAAACCAATACAAATACAAACTATACAACAGCTTCCGATACTGGGTGGCGTCGACATTAAGATAGTACCACTTTACTTTGCCGTGTTTGTGTTTGGGCTGTTAGCGTATGAGAACGCGTCCGTGATCTTCACGGGGGGCGTCGGCAAGAATGGATCAACCGTTGCCGTAAGGACCTGTTTGGGACCCCCGGTGGCCTCTCGTCTCAAAGAATGCATATTTAGAATTTATATATCCAGCATGTATAACAGATTGAGTAGCCACATGGGTCTCGCCGTGCGTGTTATGTGTGTGTTTGCTAAGTTGTGTTTGTTTGTTTGTTTGTTTGTTTGTTTGTTTGTTTGTCTAGTGGTGTAGGCAAAGTGTTATACTAACAACAAGTCGTTGTATTGTACGTGTATTGTGTTTAGACCGTAAGAGTATCGCTAGTAATTACATTAACATCACATTTGTCACACCGTAATAGATGTATCTACAACATTCGATTGTTCTAAGAATTATCGAATATCGTGCCAATGACACAGCAATTTTAAGAGGGAGTGGTTTCTTTCCATTAAATCAAATTGACACTCTCTGTCCATGATTGAATTATATTCACTTGCTCGCTATCTTCCTTATTGTTGCGAATGTTTCGGACGAGAGACACGTCAATAGCATGTACTACTGGGCAGTCTAAATATAATGGGTATATATTTGATTGCGAGGAGCTAAATTGATATGAACTTCATGATCAAATCGGCTGATGGGAAAGGAATGTAGGCCAAGATTTTGCTCGAAAATCGTGTGAACAATCTGTGGGAACCGGGCAAATATTTGCCGAATTCGATATTTGAATTTAACCTTCATTGGAAGTAGTGAAATATACACCTTTATCCATACGGCTGAGTGTTCTTGCTGTAATCGAAGTAAACATAGACCATTATAAGTAAACTTGTTATGTACCGTAGCATTAAAAACGCCTAATAGAAATTGACTATTTTTTCATTTAAAAATTGTATTTTTCGACAAATGAGTAGGGGAAGGTGCTCTTGTGTGGGTCTATGGATCTAGGCTTCGGCCTATGCTTAAAATTCGAAGTAAATATTAATTCACTATTTTTACCCTGAAAATCAAAAATATACAGTAGTAGTGTCTCACTGACATATCAATATGAAGAAACACTAGACAGGCAATTTTATATAGTAATTTGCAAAATTCCAATATTATCGTGTTCACCCGACTTTTTATAAAACAGCCGTTGCCCAGTTACAGCATTTTAAGGAAGGACCCAATCCTGGACATTCGTAAGAATCGAATATTTTGTTTTGCTTTTTCTTGAGGCATATCCTGCTACTTGCTACTTTCGACCTTCTGACAATTAAAGGATGTCCACGATGAAATTGCCACACACAAAATTGATTCGCAAAATTCGAGTTTTCATCCGATTGCCATCAAATTTTCAGGGATTGAGAAATAACTATTAAACTTCATTTTACCATTTTACTCGTATTTTATTTACAGTCCATACGCAAATGCCCGCACCTTGGCCTTAACCCCGGCCATAAGATTCTGCACAACCTGTGAATCAACCGTTTTTTGCATGTAAACCTATACTTTCTTCAGTTCCTCGACTGTCTTCACTACCTTAGGTCGTTTAAGAAGGTGCTGCTTCATAATCGCCCAGTACTTCTCGATGGGGCGGAGCTCCGGAGTGTTGGGAGGGTTGAACATTTTCGGCACGAAATTGACCTTATTGTCCGCATACCACTTCAGCACGTCCTTGGAGTAGTGGTATGAGGCCAAATCCGGCCAGAAGATTGTTGGGACGTTGTGGGCCTTCAGGAGAGGAAGCAGCCGCTTCTGGAGGCACTCTTTTATGTACACCTGTTCGTTCATCGTGTCCTGGGTCACGAAAGGTGCACTCCGCTTCCCGCACGTGCAGATGGCTTGCCAAACCAGGAGTTTCTTCGCAAATTTGGACATCTTCTGAGTGCGGACATGCTCCGGAACGCTGAACTTATCCTTGGCCGTGAAAAACAGGTTGCCGGGGATCTGTTTGAAGTCGGCCTTCACATATGTTTCGTCGTCCATGATGCAGCATTCAACTTTCGTCAGCATGTTGAGGTACAACTTCCTGGCACGGGTTTTGGCGGACTTGTTCTGCTTCTCGTCGCGATTAGGGGCCTTTTGTACCTTGAACGTTCGAAGCCCAGCCTTAGTTTTGGCCTTCTGGACAAAACTTCGGCTTAGGTGCAGCTTCTTAGCCACATCCCGAACGGAGGCGTTCGGATTTCGGTTGAAGGCCCCAACTACGCGGTTGTGATTTTTGGTGTTGTACGGAATACTTTTTCCTTCACTTCTGGGCTTCCGATCGGTGGTCAACCGTTCCTCGAACCGCTTAATCACTCGCGACACCGTGGAATTCGCGATTCCCAACGTTTTAGCGATGGAACGATGCGAGAGATCCTTGTTCTCGTGATGAATGCGCAAGATTTTATCACGCACGAGCTGTTCTTTCGACTCAATTTCCGCGAGTTTTGATCAAAAGACTTTAAAACTTGCAGGATGTAAATAATGCACTATGAACTAAATCCACCCAAATTTTCGTTAAATTCTACCCAACGGTTAAAAAGTTAGAGCAATTTCATAGTGTGGCAATTTCATCGTGGACACCCTTTATGTCTTGAAATGTTCAATTCGTTCAAAGCGGACAACTATTCAGGGAACGTCAATTAAATATGCCAGACGAAAACGTCTTTTAATGACCATTTGCAACTCCTTTTGTCACGCTCTTCATATGAACCTTGATTTTTTTTTATATGGATCGTTACGTTTTTGAAATCTGTTCTCCTCCCTAATTTATGATCGAATGGTTAGTTTTTGTCTGTCGTGTTGTGTGTGATCGTTGCGTTGTCGGATGAATGACTTGTTCCATTATCCCACTGAGAGAAATGTGAGAATTCTTTGCGACGATCCATAAATGACGTCATTTCTGGATGTTCTCATTCTTGAGCGTTTCCAGCCGAAATGACCTACCGACCAACTTCGAGTGTCTCCGATTCAATTGAAAATTTGTACACACGTTTACCCACGAAAGTAAGTTTTTTCCACTGATGCGAAAAAATGTTGGACTCAAGAGTCAGTTTTAAACAGGGCGTACGCATTTTGAATAGCACTTCAATTAATAATTTGTAGCTCGAAAACCTTTGGTTGTACAAGAAAACTGTCTAAAAACAAGTTGTGGCCCTATGTGTGAAGTTTGTGAAAAAATATAGAGGGAGATCCCTCAGTACCGGACACCTAAGGACTTTTAAGGATATAAAATAAACTACGAGCTCAACTTTTGATTTTATTTATTAAAACAGTAATTCAACTCATTACTTTTCAGCAAAAAATAATTACAAATGTTCAAATTGATATTTTATCACTTTAAACGATCAACGAAATATTGAACAAAATCAGTGCTTAAAAAAGTGTCCCCCAATTCTGGACACTTGAAAGAAGATAAAAATAATCGAATTCATGGTTCATATTTTTACAAAAAATCACTTAAACGACCGAAAGTGTTGCTGCTGTATTCGCGCATGATCCAAATGTGTGAAATATCAACGAATTCCCTTTGCTTCACGCTTCTTTGTTCCTCGTGCTTTCACTATACGGCGGTTTTCGATTGCTTGGTTCCTTTCGGTCGACCACGTTTTATTGTCTTCTTGATGGTCGGCTCCAAATCCTTGGTAGGAACGATGTTTTCTTTTTCTTCGTCTTCCATTTTCACCCAAACCTTAACCTTCTTCTTCGTGTTCACTTTTTTTTCTTTCGCTTGTCTAACCAATGCCTGTTCTTCGAGCTCCAGTTTGTATGCCGTCGATGTGAGAATTTCGCTATTCTGGGACTTCCTCTTTCTGGCATTGGATCGACGCTCTGCAGCATCAGGTATTGGGGACAGCATTTGCAATGCTTCGACCATTTTGGCAGCGCCACTCGTAGATGATTGAACGGTAGGATCAGTCAGAATGGCATTGCTCACACTCGGCTTTGATTCACCAGGTTCACCTTCTACTGGTATGTTTGTCACATCGGAAGGCAGTTAATCCACAGTGCAGAATTTATGTGGATCGAATGGGACTATCCCGGTGCATTCAAAACCAGATGCTGCGATATCGGGGCGTGCTACTTTCAAATAAGCTTCTGCAACGATTCCTGCAATATCGTATTCCGTGATACGTGCTCCCGCATGTGCTCTCATCCACACATCACATCGTTCATGATACGCATCTTTGAATGCCTTCATGAATGTTCGGTCAAGTGGTTGCATCTTGGGACTCGTTGTGGGGTGGGAAGCTGATCAAATGAATATTGTTTTCTCTGCAGTAGTTGATTGCTTCCAGCGTCTTGTGACTGCTGTGACCATCCAGAACGATCAGTACCGGCGAATCTTCTGTGGGGTTGGCAAACTTCTTATAGTGGTGGAGAAATTGTAAGAAGAAGTCATTATTGATCCAACCCTTTGGTTGAGCCACGCCTGCACTGCCCAAGGGAGCATTGAACATAAGTCGTTCATTCTTCCTTTTTCTTGGGAACACGAAAAATGGTGGCGTGTAAACTCCTGTGGCACTCATACAAAAGAGGATTGTCACATTTTTACCACGTTCAGCACGTTCGTTTAGTACTTTCAGGTGCTGGGCCAGATCAAACGCCAGTTTGAGAAACTCTTCTGGTAGGGAACAGGTGTAAAAATGGTGATATGGGCAGCTTCTAGGGGGGGAATGTGGTGGGGGGGGGGGGGGGGGGTGGTTTTTGTGGGTGTTGGGTGGTGGTGGGGGGGGGGGGGGTGGGGGGGGGGCGGCGGGGGGGTTTGTGGTGGGGGGAGAGATGGGGCGGCGGGGGTATTTTTTTTAAAAAAATAATAATGATGAAAAATAAAATTTTTGGTGGGGGGGGTGGGGTGGGGGGGGGGGGGGGGAGGGGGAATTTTTTTTTTTTTTGAAATTTATGTAGGGAGTGGAAAGAAAAATAAAAAAAAATCTAAATATCTCAAAGATCGATTTTTTGATTTTTCTTATTTTTTGATTGTAAGAACTTGAAGTTATTACGCAATTTTAAGCAAAGATTCAGGATGGAGAAATGTCAGGGAAAAAAGTTTCTAGAACATCAACTTTTGGTGTATTTCTCAAAATTTTAATATTTGCGGGAATAAACGTATTTTGATGATATAATCTGATTTTTGAAGTATTTTAAAAAATTTTCAGCTCTTAATGATGATCTTCGTAAGAGCATCCGTTCTCGAGATATTTCCGATTTAATTTTATCATATTCGAATAATATTCGAAAATACGACCTTTTCATAAATTATTCGCGTTTCTCCAGTAACCACAAAACGTTTTTCGAAATGTTTGTTAAGTTTCCTACAACTCTCTCTTTTTGACAGCAAGACGATTGGATGAACGGTTCAAAAGATATGGGGTAAAATGGTTCAAACAGTATTTTTAAAATTTTCGTTTAACATATGCCTATTTTGCTTCTTATTGTATACTTTATACATTGTGTGTAAAAACTTGAAGCTCTAACGTCAGTTTTGGAGAAAACTTCAGGGTGGAGAGATCTGAAGTGAAAAAAGTGTCTCTAAGGTCAACTTTTAAAGCATTTTTAAAATCTCAACTATTTGCCAAAATAAACGTGTTTCGATGTTGCAGTATATTTCCAGCAGAAAATACGGCCTTTTCATAAATTATTCGCGGTTCTCCAGCATCACAAAAATACCTTTTTCGAAATATGCGTTTAGTTTCCCACAACTCACTCTTAGCCAGCAAGACGATTCTATAAACAGCATAAGAAATAGGGGAAAATGATTGAAAAAACTTTTCTTATATTTTAGTTTACTTGTATTTCCAATTTATTATGCGCATACTAAAGTACATATCAGCGCCAACATTAGATTGGAGTGCATCTGTTTTTGTAAACAATGGCTTTCGTAGTCACTTTCTCTTGAATAAAAGGTCACAAATACAAATTAAGCACTCTTTAAGGAAGAGGAGCTTTATCTCTATCCGCTGATATATTTAATTTGAAGAAATTGTATTCAACTTCCGATAAATTCTCAGACAAAGTGTTTGTTTACAAAAGCAGATTCGCCCTAATCAAATGTTGGCGCTGATATATTGTTTCTACATTTAGATTAGTTTAGAGAAGTTCCCTTTCATTTTACATGTTTATATATACTATGAAGGCTTGATGCTACATCATTTGAAAACAATTTTGCCTCTATCTGATGATCTGAACGCGGAACAAAAGAGTGATATTTTTGTGTACCAGTAATCATTTTAGTTTGCTGAAAGATATTGCTCCATTCTGTAACTCCCTGTTCATAGTCTTCATAAGATACATAACAAAATGACATTTTCGTTAAGCAATCATTATTTTTCTGATTGGCCCAATCATATAATTCTTTTGCATTTGTTATTATTTGTTATTTGTTTAAACCGTCAGTAATATTCAAATATTTTCTCCGAGGATAGTGAACCTGCTTCAGTTTTGATGATGATACCGGTGAAACGTTGATTCCAGCTATACCTTTGTTAAACAACTCGATATTATGCGCTCTGGAAAATTCCTGTTGCAAGCTTTCTTGAGAAGATGATGTGATGGATGTAGCCGAAGGTATTTCCTCCATAGCGTACCTTGATGTAGATGGTTGAAGCTCCGGAACGGGGTTGTGTGGTTGCTCATCGATATCATACTCAGTTTCTGCGTGTTTCACTTTGTTTAAATGTAATCGACACGAATCACAGATTGATAAAGACGTATCCAACGGAATTCGGCAGTTCATTAATATTAGCCCTTGAATAATGTTTTCGTTTAATTTACGAAGCTTTACCGAGCACCGTGTTTTAGGAAAGGGTTTGCAACACTTCACCTTATTGAATTCCATTTTGAAATTATTATTAAACACTCAAAACAAATTTGTTACTGATGCTTTCCGAGAAGTGGAACGAATTTATATACCAAGTACAGGTAGTTTTAGATTTCTAGGTATACTATCGGCAATACCCAGCAGCGGGCTACCCAACGGACGAGTTTTTCAAGCTACTGAGAGCCTTTGATGCTACCTAAAATTCAGGCAGGCGGTAAGTTGGTCCAACATTTGAACAAAACAGATTATAAACTGTAGAGGACCCATAGCGCTGACGTCGTTGGCAAAATATCTTTTCCTGGTTTTAGTAGGCCAGGGACATAACTTTCAACGTGAAAAGTATGCGATTTGACAGTTATGTACCCGGCATGTTCGCGTGTGAGAACAAGACGAACAGTAGCGCTATGCATCCTCTATAGTTTATAATCTGTTTTATTTGAACCGTTCATTCAATCATCTTGCGGTCAAAGAGAGAGTAGCGTAAAATTTATTATACATTTCGAAAAACCAACTCTTGTTGTTGGAGAATCTAGAAAAACTTATGAAAAGGTCGTATTTTCGAAAATTATTCGAGTATGATAAAATTAAATCGCAAATATCTCGAGAACGGATGCTCTTACGAAGGTCATCATCGGAAGCTTAAAATTTTTAAAATACTTCAAAAATCAGATTATATAATCAGAATACGTTTATTCCCGCAAATATTAAAATTTTGAGAAATGCACCGAAAGTTGATGTTCTAGAAACTTTTTTCCCTGACATTTCTCCATCCTGAAATCTTCGTTAAAATTTGCGTAATAACTTCAAATTTTTACAGTCAAAAAAAAAAAAAAAAAAAAAAATTTTTTTTGAGATATTTAAATTTTCATGTTAATTGTCGATTTTTTTTCCGAAAAATTTTTTTTTCTCAGTGTATATTTTTTTCACAACCTTCACACATAGGGTCACAACTTGTTCTTAGACAGTTTTTTTGTACAACCAAAGGTTTTCGAGCTACAAATTATTAATTGAAGTGCTATTCAAAATGCTTACGCCCTTTTTAAAACTGACTCTTGAGTCACAAAAATCTATGTTAGCGCGGAAAATGCTCAGTCTCCTAAGCCAAACGCGTATGCAAAGTTTCATTCAAATAAAAAAATATCGAAAATAATTTTCCACATTTCCAGGTCGAGAAACTGTCAAAGTTCGCAAAGAAATATCTGGTTTGGCAAGCCATCTGTACCTGTGGCTTGAAAAGCAGCATTTTCATAGCTTCCGGGACTGTCAACCAAGAAATTTACGTGAAAGAGTGTTTGAATAAACGTCTGCTGCCTTTCCTGAAGAAACACGGTTGTTCCGTACTGTTTTGGCCGGATTTGGCATCTTGCCATTACGGTAAAAAGGCCATGGAGTGGTACGCCGCCAACAACGTGCAGGTGGTTCCCAAGGACAAGAACCCTCCCAACACGCCAGAGCTCCGCCCAATTGAGAAATACTGGGCTATTGTCAAGCGGAACCTAAAGAAGACCAAAAAAACTGCTAAGGACGAGCAGCAGTTCAAGGCAAACTGGCTTTCTGCGGCGAAGAAGGTGGACAAGGTGGCTGTACAAAATCTGATGGCAGGGGTCAAGCGTAAGGCCCGGCAATTCGGATTTGGAAAAGCGGAAGCCTAACTGAATATTTATCCTGAATTTTATACTAATTGAACTTGAAAAAGAAATTTAATTTGATTTTTTAAATAAACGATTTCACCGATTTACACGCGTTTTCCCTTGACCAAATTTTGACCGTATCACCCTTTATTTTTTTTTGTGGATTCCTCGGACAGTCAACTTTTAAACGTACCCAGCAGATTGGTTTTAAACATAAATGTTCCTGAGGTAAAGGTAAAAGAAGATAAAAAAAACTTTGATTAAACAAAATACTGACTAACGAAAACTCTTTGCTCAAAAATATTGTATCTCGGGCTCAGAATAATATTCTGATTTTTTTTTATGTTACAAAAATGTGAGGAACACGATGTTATTGGAATTTTTCAAATCAAATTATACTTATATGACAAAAAATGCAATTTGATTTTTATACTGCAGAAAAAGCATTTTTGGCAACACTGCCTCCCACAAACAGTATTTTTTTCTGAATTAC
>JAHHFK020004281.1:0-306760 GCA_024533555.2 Aedes koreicus
TACACTGATAAAAAAGCAATGATAATATCTATGTGTCCCACACATGGAATTTAGCAATTTGAGCACCAAATGATATCTATTTGTAACCATACATACTTTCTATGTGTACTAATAACCACTATGTGTGGCCACACATACTTTTCATTTGCCACATAAACTTTATATGTGTTTCTATGAGGGTTTTGTTTATGTGTGAACAAATTAATATTATGTGGAATTTTCTATGGATTTTTGCCAATAAATATGTGTGGATTTTTACCCGTGTACAAAAATGATTGGAGGGGTTTTGGGGGGGGGGGGGGGTTTTATAAAAAAAAAACCTCCCATCTCTGGAAGGGGGGGGGGGCTCCCATACAAATGAAACACAAATTTCTGCATAACTCAAGAACTAATCAAGCAAATTGAACTAATTTTGGCATGTGAAGGTTTTTGACGGTAAGAATTGTTTCTAAGGTGAATAAAAACCCCTCCCCTTTCAGAAAGGAGGGGCTCCCATACAAATGAAGCAAAAAATTCTGCATAACTCGATAACTAATCAAGCAAATGGAACCAAATGTGGGAAGTAGAGGTTTTTGGCAGCAAGAAATGTTTCTATGGTGTTTTGAGACCACTACGCCTTCTGGGAGAGGGGGGGGGGTCTCACATACAAATGAAACACAAATTTCTGCATAACTCAAGAACTTATCAAGCAAACGGAACCAAATTTGGCATGTGAAGGTTTTTGAAGCAGAAAAATATTTCCATAGTGGTTTGAGACCCCTCCACCCTCTGAAGGAGGTAGGTAGCATTTTCATTATAATCTTTACAATAATCTGTACGAAACCAAAAATAATAATAAATGTATATTCATAAACGTTTTTTGTCATTCCTTAATAGTACCGGGTTGATTTGACTGCCCTTGTTTTGCTGGAATTTGGATCTAAAGTTTTTTAGGTTAGTTCAAAATTATAAAAAAAAATTTTCAACTGAGCTGCTCAAGCCATGAATAGCAGTTTATTGGATCTTCATGTTTCTTAGAAGGTCTACTATTTCCTAGTTTAAATAGTAGGTGGAATATTCAATTATTTGAAAAGCACCACACGATAGCAATGAGCCTGTGCACGCTACAAAAAAAAATGACTTTTACTGTGAGCCATGTTTTCAAGCGTCCTGTGAGAGTGAGTGAGACATCATCAAAACACGGCTCACAGTAAAAGTCAAGAAGACAAAGCAATTATAGCAGCATGCACAGGCTCATTTTACCAGCATTTTTAAAGATACGGGCCATAGAGGGCTGTACATAGCACCAAAAGTATGCAATTTATTTTCTAAAGATCAGTAATTTAATGAGCAGAGTTTATATACAATTTTTTGGCATACATCTGGCATCTCGACTAAATTCAGAATGTGCAAAAACCCACGTTCGATTATGCAAATATCAAATATAAAACTCTTTAGTTGGAAAATTGCATGGGTGGATCTTAGGAAATAAAGAACCAATTAAATTTCCAAGCCGTTTTTAGAATTGTACACATGGTTTAAGGTATACGACACATGAAAGGAAAACTGAGACTTTATCTTACCCACTGCTGGCTGCCTATTGACGAGAATATGCAACGGTAGGTTAGATGAGAACCAGATAAATTCCAAAAAAAAAAAAAACTATTCTGCTGGGAAATTCGAAATGATCGTCCTGTAATTTCCTGTGATTGTGATTGTGAACAACGTCCGCGATTAAATTTATGCCCTTTTTCGGTCTGTTTTGGAAACAGGTTATTTAACTCTTAGCCGGTGGGGACCTTCCCAACCGCCTAGCAACCGTTTGGCTACTGTTCGCTTGGCTGCTGGTCCCGGTCGCTACACGCAAAAAAAATCGCAGTAGAAAGTACCATTTCGAGGGTTATATTAAGCGCAAACACCAAAAATGTTCACCTTAAACAATTTGCGTTTAATTTTACCATGCCTGTGATTAGATCAACCATGGTGCGGTTTATATTAATATGAAGTCTGTCAAAAATACCACAAATGTTGAAGTTTTTACCATAAACGTAGTAAATTTGACTGAAATTTCATCGTAGTTTTGAAAATAGGCATAGTCAGGTAAAATGGTAGTTTTTACTACATGATTTTGTTCAGTGTAGGTTGCTTAAATCTTCTTCGCGGTCTTCTTTGGGAGCATATTTTTTCACTTCCTAGTTGCGCCTGACTGTATGGAAATCCACTGCTGGCTCCGGTTGCTAGGCTGCCTAGCAACCGGCTACTTATAGCCCATTCACATCTTTGCAAATATTGTGCGACAATGCAATTGAACAATTGAAAACAATCATCAGCTAATAATTGTTGAAATTCATGCGTCGGCTAATGCATTGTCTGGAATTATTGCGATGATGTGAACTCACACCGAAGGTTACCCGAATAAAAAAGTATAATAGTTTGACAATAAAATGTATTGTAACCACACAATAGAATCAATAGTATGTACAATTGATCGTATTGTTCGCGACAATAAGATAACATTAGGACTTACTGTTTCTACAATAGAATCTATTGTAAATTGAGACATCAACAATAGCATAAGGGGGTTGTTATGTATCCTAACAATAAAAAATATCACTTTTTCTGAACAAATTTGAGTTAATAACTATTAATTGTATTGTTTCAATATTGTTGAAAATTCTAGCATATGGGATGTATAGTGGATTTATTGTAATTACAATGTCCTTTTTTGATTTGTCTGATACATGAACAGTATCAGTGTTCTCTACGGGCACGAGACGTGGACGATGCTCGAGGAGGACCTGCAAGCACTTGGTGTTTTCGAACGCCGGGTGCTTAGGACCATCTTTGGCGGCGTACAGGAGGATGGAGTGTGGCGGCGAAGATGGAACCACGAGCTCGCTGAACTCTACGGCGAACCCAGCATTCAGAAGGTCGCGAAGGCTGGAAGGATACGGTGGGCAGGGCATGTTGCGAGAATGCCGGACAACAACCCTGCAAAAATGGTGTTCGTCTCGAATCCGGCCGGTACAAGAAGGCGTGGGGCACAGCGAGCACGATGGGCGGACCAGGTGCAACAGGATCTGGCGAGTGTGGGTCGTCAACGAGGTTGGAGAGAGGCAGCCATAGACCGAGTATATTGGCGAAATGTTGTAGATGAAGTCATATCGTAAATACGATGTATGGCTATTTAAATAAATAATAATGAACAGTAAGATTCATGGTCGGCAATATATTCTGTTGTTATTGTATATTATTAAATTGTAATTGTATCGTTATTTTTATCCAGGTAAGCTGAAGCTCGCAGGAAACTTTGATAGGATTCTTGCTGCTCTGCAGCGCACAAGTTTTAGTGTTTTGACATATGAAATCTTTGTTGTTTCTAAAACTGGTCCCTTCAAAAATTTGAAGTGGCGATGACTATGACGGCCATTTTTGTATACCTGCTCCCTTTATCTCAAGTGTTTGATGTAGTCCTCGTAAAAAGTGGTTCAGAGGTTTATTTTCGATTGCCAGAATCCCTAAGTGGAATTGCATCCTGCATTTACGAATGACTTCCTGGTTAATTAGAATCAACCTTTCACAAGCATGAACTCGTAAAACCATCGACGGAACACCGCCGCCATAACCACGACTGACCGCCATCCGCGACTGACCGACGCTGAACGAACAAACAGCAAAGCTCAGCGAGAGAGCGGGCCAGCGAAGAATCCGATGACGACTTTTATGACGTTTTGAGTAGCATGGAGAATGCCTTTCCGCACGGACCGACCCCGGCAGGGCATGGCACACGCTCTCGCTGTGCGCTATTTAAATTTGACAAAGACCGCGCTCGTTTTCTGCTTTCGCTCGCTTTTATTTTATTTTGTTTTAATATCTGAAGGATGTAACTAATTCAGCCGCTCAATTGAGGATAATTAATATGCAATTAAAACAAGGCTGCGAGCAGCATTCGTATCAACACCCGAATTCCCGTTTGACTCCGGTGAATCTTCCTATTGGGTGATTGAAGTTCTTAGAAAAGAGGGATTGATTTCAAAGAATCGTCTATCTGGACGCAACTGGGAGGCACTGAAAACCCTTTTTTTAACGGGAAATCTTCTCGCTCAGGGTGGGCGGTAACCGCCACTAGCTGCTAGAGCAAAATAACGATTTAATCGGAAGCACCCATTTGCATGCAGCCCTCAATTCCATTGTCGGTTATGGAACATGTACTTCAGTGGAAAATGATTATTATAAGCGCACTCAGCGCACTTTGCCGACTGCCCATGTCGTGTTTATATAAAATGCAATTTGAAAGCGTCGCCGTCGTCATCATGCATCGTCATATGATTGCAGATGTTCCCACCAACAAAGTTGAATGAGATATGAAATGAATGTGCATCACGTTGGAACATCACTATTTAATTGCACTTCTCAACTTTTATGGACACTGTTGGTGTTGTTGTTGTTGTTGTTATTTTGTTTATTTGGATTTTCGGACAGACAGAGAGAGAAGGATTGAACTCAAAAGCCAGAATGAGGTGAAGAGACGAGTTTGTTTGAGGCGCCATCTATCCCCAATGGTTTCGTGTTATCACTCGTAAGTAAGACAAAACTGTGCGATGCCTACTGCGAATGTTTGGGAAGTGTAGTTGAGTTGTTTTGACAGATCACGGTTATTTATATTATAAAGGCTGTTTAGTGTCAGCAAGCTATGATTAGTCGATTGGCTTTTTAAGGCTAACACTTGTTTTTGGTTCTGTTCGGTTTAGGATTCGTAGGATTGTGCCTTCGCTGATCTTTCACAGGCGTAGTCAACGTGGCAGTTGAAGTTTAGTCGATCATCGATCATGACTCCCAGGTGCTTCAGTACACGCTTCGATACAATCGCATGCCATCCGACGTCAATCTCTGTTGCGCCATCTGGCAGTTGCTAACTAACAGTACCTCCGCTTGGTGGAGGGCTATCTGCAGCTTGACTCCGTTCGTCCAGCTCTCGAGTGCGTCTATGGTCTCAGCCACCGACATCTCCACTTTTTCTAGCGTCAGGACCATCACCGTTATTGACACGTAATCCGCGAATCCAACGAGCTTAATTTTCTAGGGCAACCGCAGCATCTAGACTCCATCATACATACCGTTCCAAAGAGTTATACCGAGAATGGAGCCTTGAGGAACGCCCGTTGTCACTCGCATTGTCCGATGTCCCTTCGTTTGTCTCGTACACCAAGATTATGTTCTGGAAGTAGCGCTTCAAGATCTGGCACAAATTGTCGGGGACCCGCATTCTGTGCAACGCTATGGCGATGTGGCGCCGTTGAACACGTTCTTAACGTCTTTCAGGGTCACGGCGCAGTATTGATCTCTTTTTCGCTTCTCCTTTGAAGCTCTTCTCAGCAATCTCGAGCACTTTCCGAATCGAATCCCTTTTTGGAATCCCAACAAACATTGGTGTCGAATAACCGCTTGTTCAAACACATTTGGAGATGTTATTCAGCTTTCTAGAAGGAAAAGCTGAACAACTTCTCCAAATTTGTTTGAACAAGCGGTTATTCGACACCGATGTTTGTTGGGATCCGAACTGCATCATCGACAATCCGCGCTCGCGCTCCGTTAATGTTGATTGCCTGTTGAGGATGGTTCTTTCCAGGAGTTTCCCTGGCGTATCTAGCAGGCATATGGGCCTAAACGATCCTGGCTTTGGTAGCAGTACCTACTTTTCGATCTTCCTCATTTCCGAGATGTTGCCTTCATCCAGACATCTTATAATTGGTGTGTGATTTTTCATTGGAGTGGTCCTCCCATTAGGGTCCGGTAAAAAAATTAAAATTATCAAAAGCAATCACTGATTTGTGTTCTGCATGCGTCATGTTATTTAAGTATTTTACTTTACACGCATGAGTATGATTGAGCGCCAATGCATAAGATTGTTGGAGGGGTTTACAACGATTGAAGTTCCAAAAAATTACTAATTGACAAAATCGTTTTTTTTTTTCGATTGATCCTGTTTCAAAATATTGTGCATGGATGATTTCGAAACATTCAGATCTGTAGCCATTTTCCGTACCGACTGCTGAGCAGTGTCTGTTTTTATCACTTACTATCATACGCAATGAAAGCCATTTTGAGTCAGTGTAGATGAATTTTATTTGTTTGGAAAATCTCAGATGTCAAAATCAAGGGCGATGCACAAATCAACGCATTATGCTTCTATGACTACTCGTTTCTAGATACTCATTACACTGAAAAAATATTTCACTTAGCTACAACTGGAAACACGAGTTTTTGACAGTCGATTTGACGCTGTAAAATGTTGTAATGAGCGAATGTCATTGCTAATGTCATTGTTAGTAAAAAAAAAAAGGTCTAGTGTTGCGGGAAATTTTGTTTGATAGCAAAAAATCCAAAACAAATTGTGTTTTCTATAGCGTATTATGCTCCAAATTATATGCGGATTTATTTTCATGGTGAATATTGGTACGATAAGAGCCGAAAATTGATGCGCCTTGGAAATTATGCGAATTTACAACAACATAAATCAAATTAAAACAAATATATTCGATAAATTAATCATGAATTTCCTGAAAAGGGGTTGGGATTGGGTGAGATTATCTAAAAGAATACCGAAATAAGTATCCGATCTACAGTTTATTTGCATACCATTGAAAATTTGATGCATTTATTTTTCCACATTTCAATTGTTTCTTATATTTCAATATGGCGATTGGAAAAAAAATCACAGTTTTGCCATAAAGCCAATTTGTCTTCGCAATGACTATTATAAAACTATTGGGTCTTATGGTGACTTCCTTCGATGCCAATTTGCCGTTTAATGCATTTACTGGAGGCAAAATGGTTTTAAAATGCTTTTTCAACTGACCATAATAAGATAATATCAATGAGTCCTAAAACGGAATTTCAAAACAGCATTTTACGAGTTCATAAAGTTGAAATAAAACCTTTGATAAGAGTAAAAGGAATTTGAGAAACAAGGTTTTAAGATCGTTGTAAACAAGCTGTGTAGGTTCTCATAAACCTGACTATAATATGAAACCTATTGGCACCTCTTGGTGCCATAATGAAACCAAATTGACTTCAAGTGGCTTTCATAAAACTTAAATAAAACCTAATAAAGCAGGGTGGTGTTAGCAATGTTACTTGGGAATGGTCACTTTACTAAAATAAGTGACTTTTACATGAATATCACTTGAAGAAGAAATTCTACTTGACTAATCTTTCACTGGATACATAAGATTCACTTGATTTATTTTGCAAAGCATTTTCCGCTTCTTGAATCACATGAAAGTTAAGTGAATTTCTAGTCGATATTTTCCTCTGTTTATGTGATTTTTTTTTGTGTAGAGTTTGAATTTCAAGAGCAGCTTCGTTAAAATTGCAAGTGATCATCAAAAATCAAAAAGTCATTTTAAATTCAACCAAAATGATTATTTGGAATAGTATCAATCGCAGAGTCTTACTTCCTCTCTATAATTACAACTTGTAGTTATTGAAACCTCTCGATCTAAGCCTAAAAAATACACATCATGTTGTACATCAAAAGAAACAAATATTGTTTCTTCATTTGATACCCAAGATCATCTCCACCTAGATGAAATTGAATATTGATATTGACAACAGCACAGGCGATAATGAACATCCATCGAAGACTGAACAAAACCAAATAATGCAGAGGACTGAAGAGAGCGTGGCGCTAGTGACGATTTTAACATTATAAGCTCGGTTCACAATGGATTATATTTCTTTACAATATTACTTCTACCAAACTACTAGTATCAGTAATTTAGATAAACCATTATAATACCTGGGTGATAAACAATGAAATATTACTATCGTTGGGATAACTACTGCACTAAGTACAACACGGAAGATTTTTCTCTCGAATCAAATTAACGACAAAACACGACAATTTCCGCCGCGAATATTGTGTTTGCTGCAAATAGCCTTAAAAAAACCGAGCTGTCAAATTAGCACCACTCGCAGCACCAAGTTTTAGGCTTCACGATTGTTGTTCGTCGATGACAGCCGCCTCAGTCCTGTGAAATAATGACTTCGAAACTCAGCGGTTGCTCTGGTCATTTCAATATTCAAAGTCACGAAGATAGTTGGTCTGGCCGTTAAGGTTGTCTTCATTTTCAGCTGTGCAGATGAATTCAGCGCCAACATTAGATTAGGGCGAATCTGCTGTTGTAAATAATGGCTTTCGTAGTCATTTTTTCTTGTCACTAATACAAATTGAGCACTCCTTAAGGAAGAGGAGCTTTATCTCTACCCGCTGATGTATTGAATTTGAAGGAATTGTATTCAACTTTCGATAAATTAGCAAACAAAGTGTTTGTTTACAAAAACTGATTCGCCCTAATCAAATGTTGGCGCTGAATTGATTTTGACCGGCACTGCTGCTGAGATTTTTTCCGGGTTTTCCGACGATTTTGATCGGTCGCGTTTCTCTCACCGAGGTCTACCAGATCTCTTCCGGTCATCCAATGAGGAAGTGTCACGGTATTTTCACACCTAGGTATAGTCTGCTTGGACTCTTGGGTCACTTTCGGTATAAATATGGACAATTCAGCGCCACTCTTTAAGGAAGAGGAGCTTTATCTCTATCCGCTGATATATTCAATTTGAAGGAATTGTATTCAACTTCCGATAAATTAGCAGACAAAGTGTTTGTTTACAAAAGCAGATTCGCCCTATTCAAATGTTGGCGCTGAATTATCAATTTAGCATAAAACTAGGCAAGAGGCTTCTCAAACTTCATGAAATAGCGTAAGAAATATCGAAAGGACGCCCAGTCAAGATTACTACATAAGGTATCATACAATGGCCAGCCACTTCCAGTCAACCAAGGCCAAGATATGGCATCATCCAATCGAAAGTGCGTCCTTCGATCTAGGCGATGCAAAGTATCCGTACCAGCTAGTTCTGACGGATGCGCCAGTGCCGTTCAAATCGAGTTACAGCTCAGCAGTTTTCTGATGCGGTTGGATTCACTGACCTCTACTGCTGCTTCTGGCTAGTTGCCATTGCCCGGGAAATGTAGCTGCTGAATATCTTATGGAGTCTCTTCATAGTCCCCATCTTTTTATATACACTCCCAGTCAATAGCATCGATTCGCTTCGAAAAGTATTGCAACACACACTTGAATATTGCATCACGCCCAAAAAGTATCGTCTCACCTAAAACGAAGTAAATTCATAATATTGTACCTCTAAATGCTGATAACCTAGAAAATTTGAACATTCAGAAAAGTTCATCAGAAAGGGCTTCCCGAAGTGGATAGTATGGTTCGGAGTTCAGTCACTACGGGGCGCTAGGGGGCATAGAAAAGAGGAGCGATTTTGTACGAGTTTATATCGTGATCCCGACCACCAAGAAAGCGTGAACCTTCAGCAAAGTTGTTCAAAAGGTCAATGGCTTCCCGATGTTGGAGAGTACGGTTTGGAAATCTGGTACTACCTGGCGTTAGTGGGCATGTAAAAGAGAGCATTTCTGAAAGATTTTATGTGCATTTAGGTAGCCGGGCTACCTAAAAAGCTCGAACCTTCAGGTAAGTTGTTCATAAGTTCATGGACTTTCGGAAGGTGGAGAGTATTGGGCATGGAAAAGATAGAAGTTTTAAACGAGTTCAATGGACTACAGCAAATACCTGAAGGTACAAACTTTTTATGTGGTCTGGATCACGATATAAACTCGTTGAAAAATGCCATTCCTTAAATGCCAACTGAACCCATTTAAGGACCCACTTAGTGACTTTCCAGCTTCTGAAAGTACTTGACCTTCTGAACAATTTTGCTGCAGGTTCCACCTTTGTAGGTGCTCGGGATTAGAATATAAAATCGTTCGAAAATGCTTTCTTTTACATATCTACCAGCGCCACATACTGACAGAATTTCGAACTATACTCTCCACCTTCCAAAGTACCTTGTCCAAACCAAATATTAACGATTGTTTTTGTCGATTTATCGGCGAAGAAATCGATTCACATAATAAAGTGGAAGTGCGTTAGAACAAAGTTCCCATCATCAAACATTATTTTTGTTCGAAACCCAGTGAAGAAACAACCTACCTCTATAAATGGTATTTGAAAGAACTGTTATTCTAAGAATGTATAATATGATACTACTTCGAACAATTTGTGAATCGTTCATGACAAAAATTGTTCAAAACTCGTCTGTGCGTTGAAACGACTTTTTCTCATTGTATTTCGAAACAATTTTCCGTTTAAGGACATTATGCTCTAAAAAATATCACGATGAAGTCAGTCGTAACGGCGCTTTAGCTGAAAGATTCTCTCTGAATTTGACGAAAGATAAAAATTGTAGGTCATAACCTCACTTCCCCGCTGACAATCTTCACAGAGTAAAGAATTAAACCTCGGAAACCGCAAAGAAAACAAAACAGACGAAAAAAAAAAAACTCCCTCCGAGAACAAAACCCACAACTAATTAGGAAGTTAGATTTATCTGTTCAGTACACTCGTGTACCCGCTGTCGTAAAATGTAGTTCAACACAAATTGCCTTCAAGAAAAATGAAAACAAGAAGGCGGGAGAAAAATAGGGTCTCTGTCAAGCGGGGAACGATTCCCTTCAGACGATTCCGGAATGGGAAAAGTGACGAAAGCAAGACACACCACCAGACACATGCGACACAACCTTGTCAGGTTGTCAAAACATTAACCTGACATCTTTCTCGCCCTCATGTCATTTATCTGAAGACCATCAATCACACCCAGTCGCCATCGACCGACATGCCATGTGGAAACATAACCCCAAAAAAACAAAATATCGTTGGAGGTTTCCCTGAAATTGATCACCCGCCTGCTTTGGGAAATTGATTTATCGTTTCCAACCGATCCGAACCAAAACAAACCGTAGTCTAGTAACGTTACGTTTAGGTTCGTTTGAATGTCGCTCATGGAGCTGGGGGGAGGTCGATTAGGCAGCGGAACAAATTAAGCTCAATTAACGCATGTTTTACCAGGCAGGGAACCCTCGGCACGGGAATGATAATTGAATCTGTGTCGTCCCAACTTCGGTTCAACTCGTTCCGAAAACAAAATAACGAAAATTTAAAATAGATTAAAATCATTGCCGGACCAAGCAGGAACAGACCATTCGCCGTAGTTGAAGTTGACTTGGGACACGTGCTTAATTGGTTGGATCCGGTGTGAACCAGCCCTCGCGGCCCCGATGATGGCCGTTGTCTGCAGCTGGTTTGAGGTTATACTCACGAGCACCGCCGGATAGGCAAATTGAATCAACAATATCGGCAAACGTATTGTAAATTAATTGATGGCTGAGCAGTCTAGATGAAATGGCTAATTTAAGCTAGAGACATGTGGATAGCAGCTTGCAGTTTTCTCGTAGTAGAAAGATCAAGTTGCAAGTTTTTATGATCGATCGTAATGGGATGGATGATCGTCGATCAATGGTGATCGAACGGAGTTGCTCCGGTATTGGGACCACATGTCTCGTATGTTGATTTATAATCGACTTGCATGACGTAGTGTGTTTGAAATGGCCATTTGCTTAATTTCAATAACTTCTATTCAATTTTCAAACTACCGCAATCAGATGCAACTATCATTCTACCTCTCAACTTTTTTCTAAAATGCATTTTTTTTAAAGCATAAATTTTGAACGACTGGGCCGATTTGAAAGACTATATACGAAACAAAAAGTAATTGAATATTCTTTATTGATAAAATATAAAAATACCCAAAAATTGTGTCTCGGTATCAAAGAGGATTATATTTCGTTTTCTTTATGTATTCATGGTCTCGAGACCATTAAGAACTACTGTCATAATTTTTCATGGACTCGAGACCATTTTTGTATTAGAAAAAAATAACCATAAATTTTTCGGACCACCTTATATAGCTTTTTCGATGCACTTGAACAATACTACCAATAAAGTTCTGAGAGAGAATTTATGATACTATATCTTTAAACCTTTATTACCTGCAAAAAGTTTTTCGGGGCGTCCAGAAGGGGGAGAGTATGGTTGGAAAAACGGTCACTACGGGCGCTAACGTTTGCATTTAAAAAAATGGACAAAAATTGCCGATTTTTCATGGGTTTACCTTCACCCGCACTGACAATTCTACCCATGCAGCATAAATCATAGTAACCCATGAGTCAGTAGACAAAATTTGACAGCTCTATCAGTTGAACTCTAACCGTCATGGCTAAAACAGTGAAGAAACTCCGTTCAGAAGTGTGCGCGTTCAAAGAACGGCACCCCGCCTCGTCGAAAACGGACATCGTGCGGCACTTCGTGGACGCCGGATACGCCCGTTCCGGCATCTATAACATCTTGGCACTATTAGACAACAATCAGAGCATCGAAAGAAAGCTCGGTTCCGGGCGGCCGACGACCCTGAGCGACAAGAAGCTCCAAAGGATGCTGAAGAGGAAGACCGAGGGAAAAGTGGCTACATCGCTACGTGCGCTTGGCCGGGAGGTCGGTTCAACCGGCCAAACAGTACCTGGTTACCTTTGACTTCCCAGCACTTCAGAGAAATACTTTCTAGAAGTTCAGGAAGAGACTTCTTAGAAAAGAAAAGATGACTTCTTAAAAAAGAAAAAAAGAAATAAGTTCAGGCAGATCCTTCTCAGAAGTATAGAAAACACTTCTTAGTAGTTCAAGCAGGAATATCCCAGGCAATTCAGGACCAAACATCCTCGTATTTCAAGATCAACATCCAAGAAAATTGCAAAAGGAGTCTTTCCAGAACTTCAGAAAGATACTTCTCATATGTTCAGGAGGGAACTTCCCCGAAAATCAGGAGAGAACTTCTCAGAGCTTCATGAAGAAGTCTAGGATCGAGGACTTCTTAGAAGTTTGGAACTCTTCCCAGAAACTTAAGATGTTCAAGAAAAAACTTCCCATCTATAATTTCTCAAAATCTTCCACGAAGCTGAAGACGATACGTCCTAAAAGTTTAGAAGAGAACTTCTCTGATGACCTTATCTGGGAAAGCTCCGGAAGAAATTTCCCAAAAGTTTAGTTAAAACTTCTCAGAAGTGCTAGAAAGCTTTCCCAAAGTACAGAAGGGAACAGTTCAGAATTTTAAAAGAGGCTTTCTCGAAGTTCAGGGGAAAAAAAACCTCTCCAAAGAACAAAAATTAACTCTCCAGAAGCATAAAGGGTATTTTCCTAGTAGTTTGAGCAAAAATATCCCAGCAATTCTGGAATAAACTTTCCCGAAGTTCAGAATAAAATTTCACAAAAGTTCAGAAGGAATTCCAATTCCAACACATTTGAAGGAACTTTACTAGAAATTCTGGAAAGAACTTTCCCAAAGTTTCGGTAAAAAAAAATTCTGAAGGAAACTTCCCAAAAGTTCAGTTGGAACTAAACACAGAAGTAATAAAGAGCTTTCCTGAAGTTCACAATCGAACATTGCAGAATTTCCGAATGAAGCTTTCTCGAAGCTCAGGAATTTCCAGAAGTTCAGGTAGATACTTCTCAGGAGAACAGGAAGAAACTTTCCAAAAGTATAGGGGGTACTTCCTAGTAGTTCACGCAGGAATTTCTCAGAAATTCGGGAACAAACTTCCCCAAAGTTCAGGAGAAAAACTTTATTGAAGTTCAGAAGAGGACTTATTTTAAACTTCTGGAAGAAACTTCCAAGAAATTTAGAGAGAATTTTCAAGAAACTCTGAATAATACTTTCCCAATGTTTTGAATTAATCTTCCTAGCCGTTCAGGATGGGACAGAAGTTTAAAAGGTAGCTAGGTTCAGGAAAAAAAAACTTCCTAAATGTATCTGGAAGGTAAGGTTGGGTTGTTAGATGTGAATTTTCAAGAAAATCAGGAGTGACTGCCAAGAAGCTCGCCGGCCTAAAGGTCAGGAGGAAACTTCTCATAATTTTAGCAAAGAGCTCTGCAGATGATCAGGTGAGAGGTTCCCTGAAATTCAAGAGATAATCACTGACGAACCGAAGAAGCAGTCTATGCAAAAATCATTCATATAACCATAATGATAGTAATTGCCATCTTCCCAACCGTTCGTACTATGAGGTAGGACCAACTCATGTAGGAATTACAATTTCTTGGTTTCCATCTTACCTTGTTTGAGAGATTTGTTGGTCAGAAAACTTCCCTGAAGTTAAGCAGAAAAGTTTTAAAACAAATCCAAGAAGTTTATCAATATATCAAAGATATATTCAAGAATTCTCGAAAGTACAGAGAATCCTCTAAAAATCAAAAAATAAAATCCCCGAAGCTTTGTTTAAAGTTTGAGTGCTTTGCCAGAAAGTCAGAGAACTTCGGGATAAATCGTTGAAGCATCCTCTGAATGTTGAATGTTTAAAGAAATAATGCTCATGACTCTTCTGGGTAAATCAAATGGAGCGTCACGTCACTGAAGGTGACTTTTCTCACTTCACCTAGTGACAAACGTCACTTCGACTCTCGGAATAACCTTCAAGCAAAACGAAAAAAATCTACACTGCGACATAATAATAACTCCTCGAAAAATGCTCAATCGAACTGGAACAGCGGCAATATTCTGAATAACAAAAACATAGGTATTCACAAAACAAAGTGTAAAATGTAAATACTTATGCCTCGACTCTAAAAAATGGGTAAATCCTCGTCTTAATAATCCTTGGAAAAAACTTCACTTGGCCGGAAAATAAAAAAAACTTGCAAAAAGCTGCACCGCACGATGGGGGCGAAATGTGACAGAAAACAGAGATGGGAAAGAAAACAAGGGGAAACTGTGCCTAGTATACAAAAGGCAGAAAAATGGCTATTGGGCCATAAACTAATTATGTAAGGGAGGCCATTAAGGGGTGGGGGGGTGGGTTTGTCTATCATTTTCTTACAACCCATACTATATTTTTCGAGTTTGTATGTAACAAATTTTACAAGGGGGAGGGAGGTCGAGAATTACATAAAAATGCCTTACGTAATTAATGTACGGCCCCTATCATCAAAATTTGCCAGGCCTTTGAAACCTGTCATTTCGCAACATTCTCTACTGCCTCATAAAAATTCTCTACTGCGTCATAAAAAAGTGAACGCGGAGTAGTGAACACGCACGATGTTTCGGAATTTCAACGTGGCCGAATTGTCGGTGCTCGAGAAGTTGGAGCTTCGATATCTGAGACAGCCAAATTAGTGGGTCAACGGTTTGCCGTATTATGGCTGAGTATTTGAAGGACGGTAAAAGGGCGGCTAATAAAAGTGCGTGTGGACGTAAAAAGAAATTAGATGCCAGACAAGGACATTTCTGAAGCGAACTGTAACGGATGATCGCAGAATAAGTGCTGTGAAAGCAACCGCGGCGCTAAATGCAACGCTGGAAGAGCCCGTTTCTGTTGGAACAGTTCGAAGGGAACTCCACGACCAAAACTTGTACGGCCAAGCTGCTATCGCAAAACCATTGATCTCCAAGATCAACGCGTTTAATCGATTGCACTGGTGCAATGAATACAAACCATGGACAGTTGATCAATGGAAGCAATTTGTATACTCGGATGAATCATCGTACACGCAATTCCCTACTACAGGGCGGGTTTATGTGTGGAAGACACCGGAAGAGGCATACAGAACTGATTGTCTGCGTCCAACTGTGAAGCACGGAGGAGGGTTTGTTATGGTATGGGGTGCCATATCATGGTACTCAGTTGGGCCAATCATCGTCAAAGAAGGAAAGATCACTGCTAATAATTATGAAGAAGTTTGGTGCGATCAGGTGTGTTCATGCTATAATGTTGTAATTTTTGTGAAAATAACTTTTAACATGAATCTTATTAGGTTTTGCCCATGGTGAAAACTGTGTTTCCGAACGGCGAAGAAATTTTTCAGGACGACAATGCGCCCATTCATACTGCCGGAATTATCAAGTCTTGGTATGAGGAAGACGATGAGGACATTAAGCATCTGTCATGGCCAGCACAATCTCCGGATTTGAGCGTCCTCGAGCCACTTTGGTCCATATTGGAAGCTCGAATTCGCAGTGTTTTTCCTCCTCCATCTTCGCTGAAAGCGCTTGAGGATCCTCTAATCCAAGAACCGAATTCCAATTGCGGGAGCTCAGCAGCTCTTCAAAAAACCAAATTCTGGTTTAGTGCAGCTTTAAACTGCAAATGTAATTTATTTAACATTTTATTTTAATAAATTCTGGCTTTGTTCACTTACACTTTCGGTGTTCTTTGTATAAATGCCCTGCTCTGTTGTTTTAGTTCTTTGTGTTTAACTGTAATAAATTTTAGGGTTTGAAATTGATTCTCACGAGTTGGGATTGTGTGTTGGGGGTTTATTTGGATTTTGGTTATATTGGGTTGGTATTTGGCCTGTGGCGGGGGGTTTCCTCGGCGGGGGCGGGGGGCGTGGGGCGGGGGGCGGGGGGGGCGCGGGCATGGTGGGGGCGGGGGGGTGGGCCGGTGTATGGTTGTATTGAGGGAGAGGAATAGTATTGTGGTAGGTGATTGAAAAGAAAAAAAAATAGGTAACAGTAGGTGATGTATGTATGTATGTATGAGGTAGCCACCATCCCTTCTAAGACCTTGTCATGTATGCAGCTCCACTTAACAGCAAGATCAAATTGAGTTACCGGTTTGCATTCACAGTAACGCTGTATGAAGGGCCAAAAACGGTGGGGCGGACCCGTAAGCAGAGACACTTACGCGAAACCCGCGGGAACATAAGAATCTCCTTCCAACGATACGATCCAACAACTCGAATAACCCAATTCGCAATACTTATTAAGCTTTCTACGGGATGGCTTGTTAAGAAGGGCGCGTCACTTTCACTGAAACTGTTGGAGTAGAATTCACAGCACCACAATCGAATCGGTAGGATAAAGAAAATGATACTGTTTGTTCCCTCCTAGACGCCGGTTGTCATACCACTCCATTGTCCAATTCCAGCTTGAGTGATACCCTGATGCTCCCTCCCTTCCCAATATATATTTAATGTCATATAGTAATGTTTAAAATATAGTGAATTAATATTATAAGTATAATGAATATAGCGAATGAATATTATAATGACAAATAATATAGTGAATAAATATAAGAATGAAAATAACAATTCCATTTGTGGACCTGAAAGTTTAGACAATGTAGCTGCGAGAAAAAAAATTGATTTATAATTATCTCATCAAACTTGGAATATCCATGGATAATCTGAAATTATATAGCAATAGAATGGTAAACCCAAAATTTCGATGTGCTGTTCCGTTTCCTTGCAATAATTTATGTAGTGAGTCTCATCGGAAATAGCGATTTTAATGAAATGAATTTAAATGCAATTATGTCACATCATTTAATATCACAACATAAAATAATAAACTGACGTTAAAATATAAAATAATAATACCAGCAAGCCAGTAAACTATAGTAGAATACATATATCCGTAACTAATCTGACCATCCACTCATCGAAAGACTGTTGCAGTTTCTATTGAAATAATATTTACTAAGATTAGAATTTGTTTTCACAATAATAGTCAGAGAACATAATAAGCGTAGGTACAAGATATATATGACATCTACTGGTATGTTACTGAAATTAGATATAAAAATTAAATATAAAAATTAGATATGTATAAATATCATAATAATATTAGAAAAACTGAAGACAGCTAATAGTAAGGCGAAATAAAATTCAGGTGAGTATGAATCTAAAAACTGAATCTTAATAAAACTAAAATAAAAAAATAGGAAATTGAATTTTTCTATAGCTCTTGTACACCCATAAATGATTCCTTATGTCTGTGAAATAGGAAATGAATGATTGTAAACTGTTAGGTTTTGAATTAATATATATTTCTGATGAAGAAGGAAAATGCTGTTTTAAGTAGAATTTTTCGAATATGATCCTTTCTAAAAAAAAAACAATCAAAACCTTCCTATCTTTTCAAATACATAACGTAGGTTAGATGAGCTATAACTGACAAGGATGCATAAATGTGAAGCTGAAAATGACTTATAAAAAAGCATACAAAATGTAGTGAATGGATGTTATAATATAAAACGATAATAATTTCATTTGTATTTACGTGTCTGCAGATTGTGGTCCTGCTGCAATTGTATACGGACCCGCACATCCACCATGAACCTGAAAGCTTAGATAATGTATCATGGCCACCAGAAAAAAAAATTGATTTTAAATTATTTTACAAAACTTGGGATATCCATGGATGATCTGAAATTGTATAGCATATAAAGAATAATGAACCTAAAATTTCGATGTGCTGCTCTGCTAATAAATGTGATATAACCACAATGGAACTGACTCTTAGCTTCGGGTCTTGATCCCTACTGAGCCCTTGCGGCACGTCAAGCCGGCCAGTTCAGCGCAAGGGAGATACGAAAACACAGTTGTCTCAACAAAATTTTCTTCTGGGGGGGAGCGGGGGTTTCGGGGGGTGGTGATATGTTAAAAAGGGTTTCCCCGGGAAGGTGGGGCCGGGGGCGGCCGGTGGGTCCCAATTTTCACTTTTAATTTTAAGAGAGGTTTGTGAAGAAAAAGAGGGGGGAGGGGGGGGGGGGGGTGGGGTTGTGTGGTAATAAAATTTGTGCTCGGGCGCGGGGGGGGGGCGGGGGGGGCGGGGGGGGTCTGTGTTTTTTCCTATTCTTTTTTATTATTATATTTTTTTTTTTATATATAAAAATAATAGGTACAGTTTTGATATTTTTTTTTTATTAATTTTTTTTTTTTAAATAATTAATTATAATAGTTCTTATAATATTTTTTTTTTATTTATATAATTTTTTTTTTTTTTTTTGTTTTTTTTTCTTCTTCCCCCTGACTCTATTGAGTATTTTTCGCATGGAACTTTCAGCGGCAATTCAAAGGGGCACTGGTAGTCACATTTACATTGTAACATTAGGAGAAAATAGGGCACAATGGACTACTTAGGGCATCTTCAGCGGCGGTCTATTTTTAGATCAACTTTATACCTGATTTGCATCAGCGAAACTTGAATAGAACTAGCTAAAATAGACCAACTTTGCATTCCCCGCACCGGTGTTGTATTTCGTGTTGTTAAACCCGCCAACACCTGTCATCCTGTCAATCATTCAACATCAGAGATCAGAAGTTTTTTTTTTCAGAGATCGCAGATTTTTCACAAACATTTTGCCATTGATTGGTTTGACCAAATAAATGTTAATGCCAGTAGTGCGTCGTTAGCTGACGACAAGGAATACTTGTTCTTTCGTTTGGCTGAAGGTGTGTGTGTGTGAATGCATGCATTTCATTGAAACGATATTAGATAATGCTGATTTGTAGTTTGGCAGCGGATAAACAAGAGTCGAAACGGAGAGGGTCACATCCTGGATGACGCCCCAACGTCGGCCGTGATTTCCGTTCCGGTCATCAGAAGCTGTTCCAGGACTACTTTAGCGACACGCAAACCTACAACCAGAGGCCCTTTCTGCGTTTCCGCATGCCAAGGGAGGTGTTCCTGGACATTATGCGACAACTAGAGTCAACTAGAGGCTTCTCCAAAATTTATCTGCATGAGCTATTTGCAAGTGCTTATCATGACCAATCTATCAATAAACAGATTGTTTACTTTGAAGACTTAATTACTTTTCATTTCCGAGCAATCGAAATCCTATTCAGAATCTCGGAACCTCCGCATTTCGATCTAGTCAGCGTATTCCGGAAAATGCAGTGGCTGTAAAAAAAAAACTAAGACAAGCATTCGTTATTTAGGAATGAAACGAAAAGGCAATTCGCTAGCACCGGAAGCAACTTGTGGTAATTATCAGCATCCGAGGCGAGCAACACAGCTTTTTGTCCGCCGCCAGCATCACACGCAGCAAACACGGTTACTTTTCGGCTCACAAATATACCTCAGAATATTGTTGCAAGTTCTTAGTTACTTCGATTGGAGAAGGTCTTTTGGAGGTCGGTGGGGGTCCAGAAGCAATGCTGGAAGGGAAGGTTTGTCGTTTCTTTAATTTAAAAATTAAGGTTTGGGGGGGGTCGGGGGGGGCGTTTACTCTGTGCGGGGTTTGTAATGTTTTTTTTCTTTGGAAAAAAATAAAACTCTATATCAAACATAAAAAAAAAAATATTCTCCTCCCCCCCCCCTTTCTCTGACTTTGCAGTCTTGTAAATCGTTCTCCAGCCGTCTCTTTTTCTCTTACTATTAATATAGATAGGCAAACATTGTACGAATCATATATAAGTAAGAATCTTTCAATAAAGAAACAACTCACTTCAAACCTACTTCTTGGCAAGCAATCTACTGCGAGTCATTAGGTCCGTTCTGGTGGATACCGCTCTGGTCCACCATAGTCCGGATACCTATTCGTCTCCGAAAAGACCTTCTCCAATCGAAGTAACTAAGAACTTGCAACAATATACTCAATAAAATTGAGTTATTGTTTTATAAAAGCTGAAATTTTACTCAATAATTGGTATTATCAAGTAGCGTGTAATGTTTTGGAACAGTATTTTTCTTGTTCCAAATTGCTGCAAGAATAGATCAAATATATACCAGTTTTAAAATTATGCAAAATAGATACAGTATACGACAAAATTTACAACACCGGTGCAGTGATGTTTTTGCGTTTGGTCTAAAAAACATAAATCCAAGCCACCATTTGGATCGCCGTTGAAGATGCCCTTAGCGGGGTTTTCTCGAAATGGGAACGGTTCCATTTCATCCTCCAGATTCGTTCTCATTGGAATCGGCACGTTATACCTCCCTTATTTAGCGGCAGAACATAAGTGCGGTTTGGCGTCGCATTTTGCACACTGTGCGTCGCTGTAAAAGTCTAGAAAAAACATAATTAATATAACTTCAGTTGTAACAACGTGATTCCAACCGTCGAAAACAAATTTCACACGCATAGGCTGAACGTCTTCTCTGATCCGATGTTTACAACTTACCTACGTCTCATAAACAAGTCGAAATACACCACATCATTGCCACTTATGCGCCACTGCTATGCAACTGTAATCATGCACTGCGCACGCATCATGCACAAAACAACTTTGTTTACAAAACAGGAGAAACCCGCGTTCGCGCATTACTTTCCCCTAGCATCGCAGGATCGTCTCGCCCCGTCTTCATTTCGATCATCGATAATCTGTTTATCATCATCAGAGAAGGAAACTTTCTACACCACTTGACAGTTGCACTTGTAAACGAATTAGAACTAAATACGGTGGGAATTTCTCCGCGCACTTGAACCGTCTGCGTGCGTTCGTTTCGATGAGGTTTCAATTACCACCGCCGGACCCCGGCGCTGGCGCAGTTCCGAATATGTCATTTATCGTTCTGTTTACATTTCTAAATCTCGTAACTGAACGGCAGTAGGCCATGCAAGCAAATGCAGTTGACATATACGATCATGAGCTACTGCGCTTCTTCCAACTAGCCGAACAGTTCAACCACTTGAGGTTAGGTCGAAACCAATGGGGGGGTTTATGGCGTTAAAATGTCGTTTTGATTAGAAGACGAAGGAAGTTGATGAGAGGAAAAAAACCGAATGAAACGACAAAAGGGACGGAGTTTCAAAATTTGGCAAGTGGCATCCCGGCGGTGGTGGACTCGTTGTCGTCCGTATGGGTTTGTTTTGGACATATGGCGTTCTGTTCTCGGAGGTTAGATTTTAACTGTAAACAAAAGACAGCACACAAAATGACTAAAAAAAACAAATATGTGATCTTGCGGTCATCTGCCCTCCAGTGGAAGGGTAAAATTGAGATCGAAAAATAGAATGTTGCACGAGCAGTGTGCATATTTCAAATATTTGACACATGTGACATGTGTGGTTGCTTTGACAGAGCCGGACGATTTTGGGATGCCAATGTGACCAATTCACAGCCGGTGTGTTTCTTGCGTGTTTGGAAGAGATTCCATTCCATTAGAAAACAATTGACATTGCAAAACATCGCGGATCGGATGCCGACCCATCATAGAAATTTCCTCTACCTATAGAGCTAGCATTCGTTTGATTCTCCAGGCCTTAGAGGTTATGGGAATTTTTCTCAAAGCAACTTTATGAATAGCTTCCAACAATGGCATCGTCGACGACGACGACACAAAGGAGCAAAGATCATCTTATCTATCCATACAAATCATACATTTACAGCACACACATGTGCTCCATACTCATGCTTTTCGTCGTTAAATTGCGACGGAAGAACGGTTGCGCAACTGTTGCTACGTTTTTCGGCCGGCTCAAAACACGTGTCACCCTAGGTTTTGTTCCATTTGGAAAATTGCGAATCCAAACAAACAACAATAAACAAACCAGCTGGCATCCGCTCGCAGTGGGCTTCGCTCTTCGTTGAACTACTGGAACACTTGCCCACTAGATCGTTGCGGTGACAACGAACGCATCTCTCTGTCCAGGCACGCGTGTGCATCGACTTGGGAACTCCCACGCCTTCCGGAATTGTCGTCGTCGAGCTTGTTCCAGTCCGAGCTATTTAACAAGAAGTGCCCATTGAGACGCGCGCAATCAGCGCATTAGGTCTATTAACGGGAATGATTTAGAACGACGCGGTCCCGTGCTGCTTAACTCGAAGATTTATGCAATGATGAGCGTTACCGCGTAGAACTCCTCACTCAAGTCAAGTGCGAGCCATTTCGCACCGAGAAAGGTTATCTGATGCTCGTTTTTTCATTTTTTTTATTATTCGGAACACCGTTCGACAAGGACGACGTCGATTAGGGGCTGTAATTAAATCAAATTTAGCACGACTTTTGATCGGCCAAGCGAAGCTATCAATCCCGGGAAGACCCGGTCGATTTTTGTGAATGAGTTTACGTTTCAATTGCGCTGCGATGCGGACTAATGTCAGGTTTTTACGATGTTTTCTTTCATTTCAGTGCGGAGTCGGCTGTCGATTGTGGGAGCTAGCGCTGGAGTCCTCCTGTCAGAATGTTTGCGTGAGTCCTTGAATGTCTGGGTGAAAATTTTGTGGTGATTAACCGTTTCAAACTACTCAACAGAACAAAACTGATCAGGAGTTGTTCGAGCCCAAGGAGTTGTACTGTGTCATGGGCTGCAACGATGCGCTACAACGGTACTTCAAATGGCTGAAGACGGAGATTGGGACGCCACCGGCGCCGGCGTTGGTGGCTGACAGTCTAACGGCTACCTCGTTGTCACTGGAGTGGGAGATTCCCGAGCGGTTGGTCCAGTTGACTAAGCAGAAAAGCTATGGGCCTCGGAGCTACTTGGTACAGTGGAGGTATGAGGAGGTGGCTGGTGATTGGAAGTTCTGCCGGAACCAGAGCATGGGCGACAACTCCACCATTCGAGTGGATAACCTGCAGCCTTACACCAAGTACCGGGTAAGTTCTTCACAGTTCATCCCTGAGTGATCTGCTGACTGATAATCTTCAATTTTTCAGTTCCGGGTAGCGCTGATCCTTTCGCCGAATCGCAACGACGTCCTCATCTCGGAGCAGAGCGTCATCATCCAGACCCTGCCGAAGGGTGTTCCGACATCAGAACCGAAAATTGTACGCGCCGTAGCGGTAGATCATTCACGAATTTCCATCTCATGGGAACCCGGACCGTTCCCGAACGGTCTCATCCTATCATACGTGCTCCAGATTACCGATCTCGATCCCGAAGGCTACAATGCCCTCAAGGTTTCAAAATGCCCCTTAATTCGTTGATGTGTGCACACTCTTTTTCTCTGTTTACTCTCCACACTTCACGCTTACGGAATGGCACTGCAAAAGCTCTACTTCTCCCGCTTCCGTCTCTAAAGTTAGGCTGAAATCTCACTAACAGCACTCGCACTCACGCATAACTTCGCATCTACCTATCACTTTAACAAACTAATCTCCTTTCTCTCGTAAACCTCCAAACTCATCACTGACCGTAACTCCCCTATTTTTCCAGGACATTCCCGAATCCAACTCGTCCCGGTACTACATCTTCGAAAAACTCCACCCGGAGCGGAACTACTCCGTTTCGGTATCCATGCTAAACCCGGAAGGCAAAGGCCCTCCGTCAACGACCTACGTCAAGACACCACTGCAACCTCCCGACCAAGAGGAAGACATCCAGCCTACTCTGATCCTGGGTGCCGAGCGGGCCGTCTTCTCTCAAGGCTCGGACTTCCTTCTGGACCCTCCGAACAACCTGTACCGCAGCCCGGGACAGAAAATCCGTGGCACTGCTGTCCACATCCGGCGAAACCTGATCTTCATCTCCGATGATGCCGGCTTCATCTACAAAGCGCCACTTCGTAAGGCTGCCGAACGAAGCCGAACTCCCATTCTGGCCCCGGAGGCTGGTCATAACTTTCGACCAACCCTCCTGTCGGTAGACTGGCTCAACGATCACCTCTACATCCTGGGTCAAGTCAAAGCCACCAGCCTTTGGCAAATCTCCCGCTGCGATCTGAACGGCGATCGAATGACCGTTGCCTATGCCGTCCTACAGAAGAAACCCATCCACTTCGAGGTGGATCCTTTCAATGGGTACCTCTTCTGGGTTATCAGCAGTGACACTTCGGATGCCGGATTGTTCCGACTCGACCTCGGTGATATCTCCAATGGCGTAAAACACGAGATCAACCCCCTCCAGTTAAACAACTTCCACAACTTGGGAGCATTCACGATCGATCACGTCCGCTTCCGGGTTCTTGTTCCAGACCAACGAAACAACACAGTTCTCTCAATCTCCCTGGATGGAAAGATCACCGAAAACATCCGTCAAAACACGCAGCAACCTCGCTTCGGGAAGGTCAAATCCATTGCCCTGGCCAATGGCTTATTCTACTGGACCAATGGGAAGGAGGTTCTGGTCGAAGACTACCACAAGAAACATGAAAGCTACTACCACAATGCCTTCCCAATCGAAATCAACAACACTTACTTCAGCATCTACGTAAACCTCACTTCAGCTCAACCCATTCCGACGCCGGTGAATCCTCCAAGAAACGTACAAGCACTGCTGACGAACCGGAAGATCAAGATCTTCTGGAATGTGCCACACCTACTGGGCATCAAGGGTAAGGGAGCGTGGCAAGAATGGCGCTACGTCTTGGAACTGATAGACGGCAAGACGATTCGGAACATCAGCGGTACGACATTCACCTCAGAGGAACTGGAATTGGTGAGCCCAGGACAGGAGTACGTGATCAAAGCTGCGGCTTACACGGACGCCGGCCAGGGACCGTGGAGTACGGAGTTCCGAGTGCGGACGTTGAAGGATTCGCATGATCGACATATGGTGTGGTCTGGAAGCGAGGGACTTTTGCGGAGCGATGTGATCGGAGACAGCGTCGAGACTTTGATTGGACAAACGGAGCTCGAGGATGGAGTAGTCACGGATATTACCTGGTTTGATAACATTCTATATGTGGTTAGCAATTCAACGTTGCTGTTCTACAATCAAAGCGAGACGGGGATCAGCAAGCTGAGGGAGCTTGAGTCAGTGGAATGTGTGACAGTGGATTGGATCGGAAAGAGGTTATACTTTTACAACCCATCACAGCAGATGATCGTGCGGAGTAGTTTGCATGGGGATCAACACGAACCGATTCACAATGTGAATAATGTGCGAGCGATCAAGTTCGATGCGCTACGAGGTTTCATCTACCACTTTACGGCTTATGTGGTGGAAGCGTTTCGACTCAATGGCAAGGACAGGCATAGCTATTACCATGAACAGCACAATCGGTTCGCTGGAAAGGAAGTGATTGGGATGACACTGGATTTGGATGGCAAGAAAGTGTACTGGATCGTTCGAACCATCAGTAATCTGGAGCTATATAGCGAGCACATGGCTGGAACTGGCTCGCCCAAGCCAGATTCCGGGACAGTCTCGCCCCTAGCGGTTCTCTCGGATCAGTTCTCCGTGGGTCCTCTAACGCACTTTAGCGATCGGTTGCTCTGGCTGCAGAAGGACGAAATCGTCGTTGGAGATCTACGAGGAGAAAATCTCGCCCACATTAAGAGTCAAAAGCTTAACGGTACCCGTGCTTTCGCAATAGTTGATCCTGCCCATCACATCTACCCGGAAAACAACCCGAATGTCAACGTCCTTCCAAATTCTGTAAACGACAGCTCCATTCGCATCCAGGGTACCTGGAAGAAATTTCAGATCGTTTGGAGTCCAGTTTCGAATGTTGACTACGGCAAAGTGTTCTACAAACTGACCATAAAAGTGGCAGGAAGACCAGATGAAATCCACGAATTGACGAAACCCATTCATTCCTACACCTCGTCCGGAGCAAACCACATCAGTCCGCACACGGAGATCAACGTTACGATCAGTGCCTTTACCCACTGGCGATCGTCATCCTTCTCCGTAGCGCGTCTATTCAGTCCATCCGGCAAACCATCCCAGCCGACGAATCCGCGAGTCTACGTGCGACATTTTGTCGATCCAATCATGGACACACACAACATTGAAGCCACTTTCCGGTGGTCCCCGCCGGAGACTCCCAACGGACCGATCATCGGCTACAAAGTGCACTGCTGGTACGAAGAAGACGGCCTCACAAATCCCGTATTGCAGGGAGAGCGTATCAATGGAACGGAGCGAATCGTGCGTAATCTGGTACACAACGTGACATACTATTTCCGAGTTCAGGCTGCCACAACGGCTCGGGACAGTGAAATGACCCCGTTGCGTTTTGTGGATACTGCTCACGATCATCCGATTCCGCAAGCGCTTATCGCCACCAGAGAATATATCATCAAAGTTGATTTTGATACCAGGAACTCCACGCAGGTGGTTGGGACGTCAACGCCGGTGAACTTCATGGCCCGGATGGCCAGAGAACAGAAGCTGTTTTGGGTGGACGAAAATAATGAGTTGTTCCAGTTCGATGGGTCGTCGAAGCTAAAACTGTACTCTACAAACGGAACGGTGACGTCTTTGACGGTGGATTGGATTCAGCGGATACTGTATTGGTCTCAACGGGAGCTAGTCGGGAGTGCTATCTATGCATTCGATCTGAACCGGTTCGAACATGAGGGAGTTCATCTGGCAAACGTCGTGCATAAGGAAGGAACCATCAGCAACTTGGTAGTGTCTCCGTTCGATCGGAAGCTTTTCTGGACCGAGCAAGTACCGGAGGATGTGATTTTCGTACACACCTTCGATGACAGAAAGACGGTGGAATTTTTCGACGATAGCTTCGAGGAATGTCCAAATCGGA
The DNA here is from genome assembly GCA_024533555.2 of Aedes koreicus. Taxonomy (NCBI): domain Eukaryota; kingdom Metazoa; phylum Arthropoda; class Insecta; order Diptera; family Culicidae; genus Aedes; species Aedes koreicus. The sequence goes on from JAHHFK020004281.1 coordinate 27,099, forward strand.
CGGCCGGAATCACGGTTCATCCAATGTTGGCGCTACAGACCTCGGTCAGCGAGGAGGCCCGATTGTTCTGGGGTGAAACTGGACTGCGTAGCATTGGGCTGAGCAACAAGACGTGCGTGAACTTTGGCTTCGAGTACTATCCGAATATGAAGAGCATTGCAAAGGATAGCGATCACTTCTACTGGTTGGATGGAAATGATGCGATCGTTCGGATGGATGAAACGGGTGATCGTGAGACGATATCGATTCCTGGAGCCAGGACACTTCTACCGCTACAACTGCAGTACTTCCCTGACAGGCGGTGTTTGATTCCGCTACAGAATGACCAAAATTATCAGGCCAACTTACTGCGGAAGACGGAGAACTCATTGACTTTGTGGCTGCCGAAGCCGGAGGTCCATGTAAATTGCTCTATCCAACCTACGGGAATCCGGTATCTTATCTTCTACGAAGAACTGAGTGAGGCTAACAAAAACGGAACAGTGGACTGCGATCCGGTAGTTTGTAGACGGGTGAGTTCCTATGACCGAAGCAAGACCATCGGAGGACTGAAACCGTTCACACGGTATAAATTTCAAGTCATGCTAACGAATTACTACCAAGAGCACTACGGCTCGGTTGCAGGACTGAACAGTCCTCGGATGGGTGCAATTACTGTACTCAGTACTGCCGTGGGAGCTCCGTCCAAGCCGGAAAACATCAACGCAGCAACGCTCAGCCCAACCGAAGCCATTGTCTACTGGTCTCCTTCGGCGGTGAAGAACAGCGATCGCGTGTGGTACGAGATACACTGGCAGACGGAGAACATCTACGATGGAGTGAAGAATAAACAACAGCAGATCGTTGGAGGTAGGTCCTCGCTGAATTTTCCTAACACAAAACCATTATGTTAATCCCTCATCTATTTACAGAGTTTGACGAAAGTTCAGGCAACATCTCGATAAGTCTAAATCGGCTGCAGCCAAACCATTCCTACACCATCTGGATCCAGGCTCACTCAACCAAGACGACGTTCAGCATCAGCGATCAAGCGCAGATCGTGACCTTCCCGGAGCCAGACGACATCCACCTGGTGTTTAACTCCTCCACTGAGCTGTGCGTTAGTTGGCGTCCCCACATGAACATTTCACAGTAAGTTCCGCACCTTCGTTTTCCAAAAGTTCGGTAACTGATCAAATTCTGTGTTCCCTATCATAGGTACAAGGTGCAGTACTCAGCCGTTGGAAGCAAGTCCTGGGAGACGATCTTTGAGACGGGTATCAACGTTACAACTCCGGAGAGCGACGAGTACAAAGTGACAGGACTTCAACCCAAGACGCAATACCGATTCATTGTGCTGCTGTTCTACCCGAACCGCAAGGATCCGTACGTGTGGCCTCCGGATGTGCGGTTTGTCTATGAAACCGATGCTGACCGACCCAGTGCACCGAGTCGTCCAATTGTGACACAGCTTCGGCAGGATATCTACAAAGTTTCCTGGGAACCTGCCAAAGATAACGGAGCCGTCATCTTGGAGTACGCTCTGGAAGCCTTGGTGCGATCACCACGCAACATGAATCGGGTAGAACGCAGTGCCTCCGTCGAGCTCGATGACGACAACTCCGATGAGCTGAACAATACGATCCCAACTCGCATGGATGTCGTCCCGACTGACAGCCAAGAGTACGTGACCTTCGACGAACACTGGGACCTGGTGTACAACGGAACTGACGTATACTGGATCATCCCGGAGAAACAGACCTTCCATAAGCACACGTTCCGAGTTCGAGCAAGGAACTCCTGTGGTTGGGGTCCATTCAGCGGTGAAAGTGAACCCGTCAGCGAGCCACTGCTATCAGGCCAAACCGGAAGCTACTTGATGATCCTTCTGATCATACTCGCCTCCATTCTGATCATCTTCGTAGTGCTGATCTTCGTCTGTGGTGAGTGTGCTGTTCCATTGTGCCACCTTTTGCTCGTTCCATGCATCAACCCACCATCTCGCATCACGCATCATTGTCGTCCATTCTCATGTCATGTGTGTTATTTCCATTGTGTTTCTCCTTCCAGCGTGCCGTCGCGCCGAGCTTGAAAAGAAAATTCTAATTGATGCAACCACTACTCGCATTCCAGATGTGGAGCTGGCGAATCTTCGCGAGCTGCCACGGCGCGGCAATTTCATTCACAGCAACAACATCCTGTACAGTTCGAGCCCGCTGACGGACTCGGAGATTGCACTGCTGCCACAGATCCGACGCGAGCAGGTCAGTTCTGAAATTTGGTTGAGCGCGCTGGTTGAGAACTTATCTAATGTTGTGACTCGTTGTAGATTTCGATGACCAGTTCGCCATTTTTGGGTAGCGGAGCATTTGGCGAAGTTTACGAAGGAATCGTCAAGGGGGTCGAGGCCGATGCGGAGACCCGCGTTGCGATTAAGGTAAAAGATTTTGGGTTTCTGTTAGGGCAATCATGATCTTACGTGCTTTTCTTGTAGACTCTTCGGAAGGGTGCCACCGAGCAGGAGAAGGCCGAATTCCTACAGGAAGCTCATCTCATGAGCAACTTTAAGCACAAGCACATTCTGAAGCTGATCGGGGTCTGCTTGGATTTGGACTCATTGTACATCATTATGGAGCTGATGCAGGGCGGTGACTTGCTGAGTTATCTGCGCTCGAACCGTCCGACACCGGGAATTCCTTCGGTTCTGACGCTCCTTGATCTGATATCGATGTGTGTAGATGTAGCAACGGGTTGCCGCTATCTGGAGGAGATGCACTTTGTCCACCGTGATTTGGCCTGTCGAAACTGTCTCGTTTCATCCATGGATCCGAGAGAGCGAGTCGTAAAAATCGGCGACTTTGGACTGGCACGGGATATCTACAAAAATGACTACTACAGAAAGGAGGGAGAAGGTTTACTACCGGTCAGGTGGATGTCTCCGGAAAGTTTAGTCGACGGAGTGTTCACTTCGCAGTCGGACATCTGGGCATTCGGCGTACTCCTGTGGGAGATCATGACCTTGGGACAGCAGCCATACCCTGCCCGGAACAATGTTGAAGTATTGCACTACGTTCGGGACGGTGGTCGACTCAGTCGACCACAGGACTGCCCGGAAGAACTGTGAGTTGGAATATTCCAAAGACCCAAAATTTATAGACTGACGCTTCTGTTCCCTTTTTTCAGATATCAACTGATGCTGAAGTGCTGGAGTTATTCACCGGAAGACCGACCGACCTTCCGGTATTTGCTGGATGTGCTGAAATCTCTGAAGGAACGAACCAGTGATTCAATTAAAATCACCTCCCAGTTTCCATGTAAGGTTCAGAATGGTAAGTAGCCGTTCCCATCATCCTTCAAGCTCAATCAACTAACCCCTCCGTTTGAACTCATTCACTCACTAATTCGGATTCGCTTTGCTTTCTCTCTATCTATTTGTGCGCATTACAGGTGCGGTGTTTAACCGATCCTATCTGCTTTCCGACATCAATCACAATCCGTTCATGGCAGGTACATTATCAAGAGTTCCATTTCACCGAACCATTCTCAGTCCGAACCCAACCAACTAATGCCTTGCTCATTCTTTCTCGCTCTCGCAGACATCAAATTCGTCGGCAACAGTGGAAGCGGCGGAGGCTTCATCATCACTCCACCTACCTCATCGAGTGGTGGAAGTGGAGGCACCTTGATGACTACGACCATCCCAAAGTACCTGGAACTGGTCTATGACGACAGCCACAGTCAGAATAGCAAGTGTTCGACGGGTGAAGATGTCCCTCTAACCGTTGGACTTCCTCCGCCTCAGCATCAGAATCAGGTGATGCCAACGGATAATGGATACGAGATCCCGATTCACGAGATCCTCCTGAGGCAACACTCCAGCAACAGTATCAAAGGCCGGACATTCTCCAGTTCGTCAACGGTTAGCAACGTAAGCACACTACCAGCAACCGCGTCGACAACTACGGCATCGTCGGCGGTGATCTGTGCGACCGGGACCAATTCCTCCCCATGTCAGGACGACTGCTCCAGCTTAGAAGCACTGCTTCCGATGAATTCCATTCTTACAGTGAAGCTTCCGGACGAGGAAGAACCTCCCGCCGGTATTGACTTCCAGTGTAGTGGGACAGAATCGAGCGAAACGAACGAAGATAGTATTAACAATGGGGAGCAGCAGGTCGGTGGTTCCATCGCGGATGACAGTAAATTAGTAATGTGAGCAGCTAGAAACTAGATTATAGGTACCGGAACAAACAATGTCGACACACAGGCAGAAGTTGGAACATTCCAAATAACCATTCGTGGTTGAAACCGTTTAGAAATGCTCAAAACCAACCACCACCTAGACGTAACGAAACGACTCTCAACCAATTAAGCTAACCTAAATACTGTTTAGTTAAATCTAAGGCAATCTTAGTTAGAACCAAATGTTGTAAATACGGGGGTCAAACAGAACCAAATCAAAGCCCAAAAACATAACCTATAAGCTGAATGTCAGTGTTCTCGTCGCCAAAAGAGGGGGCTTCCGCTTCGTGCGTGGACTCCTCGCAATCCCGCTGTTCATCGGAGTCGGGGAGCTTCCGTGTAAAATTTTCCTACTAGATTTAGCCATGTACATATTATCGAGCGTATTTTGTTTATTATTATTATTTTTTTTTTTTGTAAATATTGACAGTTTCGTTTCCAAGTCGTCTTAACAGTCGTCGGGTTCAAATGACAACAGTTGCAATCTTCACCCTTATATTAAAGGTGATTTAGAGAGTGCACGAAATGTTAGATCTAATGCTGTTTGTGAACATGTACAAATCAAAACAATCAACCCATATTTACTACCAGTCAGTGTACTACTTCTCTGCCTATTTCTATACCAGTAAATTATTGTGTTTAATCATGTTTATAGTTTATGAAAATCTATGCGGTAGGTTTTAAGGATGAACGAAACCAAAAACAGTTTTTTAGGGATAATAAATCGATTTATTTTGAAAGGTATAAATGCGTGTTTGGTTTTAATCCTTCGAAAAAGCCATGCTTCCATTCACCGTCGGACGTACATTTTCTTGATTAAATTCGTTGTCACTTCATACTCGGGACGCAGATACTCTGCCTTCGAAAAACGAACAAAATAGAGTCCTGTTCGAGATTATTCAGGCTCAGCAAACGTCGATGTGATGTGGACTTTTCACTTTGAACGAATGCATGCTGCGAATTTTATACCAGTTTTATATGCCATAAAATTATTGCACAAGTATGGCTGGTTGCGAGCTTTTTCTCCAATCAGAGCATGCGCACAACTTATGCGATGAGAAAGCTTGTGATGTCAAACTGCATGGTGTGATTCGATTGAACGTGATCTCTTGAGCAATGTTTAATTTTCTTTGATAATGAGCTGTTAATAATGTCCCGGGAAATTCTAGTGTACTCTTAATTGTTTATGAGAAATTTCCACTAAAATGGTAGATCACTTTATGTGTTGCGTTGTCGAGTGCGGATAATTTCAAAATCGTGAACAGGTTTTTTTGACAATTTTTGAGGATTGTTTTTCAAGTTTCATTAAATTTTATCAATTGAATAGAGCATTGTTTTTAGTTTGAGGAAGTCTTCAGGATAAAAAGAGGAATTTCTTGAACATTTTTGAGATTATCACGAGAATTCAAGTTGTTTGTTGTTGTTTGTCAGAGTTTCTGTAGTAAGTTTACAGGAATTTTAAAAACATACCACAAGGCATTTCTCTAATTAACTTAACTGTATAAAAACTTTATTCTCTGGGATGGAGAGGATGCAACCGACAATCAATATGAAACTATAGAGACTTAAAATTGGTTCACTCTTGTAGAACCCCTTGGTCCAAAATACTACTTGCAACCTGCACCTTGAAATACATATCATGAAGCGAAAGAACAAGGAAAATATTTCGGCGATTTGTGTTAAGTTTAAAACGAAATTGTGAATCAAGCTACTATTGGAAGCGCATGTAGATATTTTCCAATACTAAAATCAGTAATGTTCACATGAACATAACATAGAAAAAGAAATTCTACTTGACTAATCATTTATATTTCACTGGACACATAAGATTCACTTGATTTTCCGAAGCATTTTCTACTTCCTGAATTACATGAAAGTTAAGTGAATTTCTGGTGGATATTTTCCACTGATTCATAGGCTATTTTGTGTACAAATTCATCCATCAGTGTTGGGAAAAAGATCGAAGTGTGCCTTGTTCGATGATTTTCAATAGGTCGTAAGTAACAATGTAAACAAAGGTGATGTTTTTCTCACGGAACAATAGCTGGAGTACTCCGTTATATGAATTATAAAGAACATGATATGAATTGCAGGGAAATGCTTTCATATATTATTTAACAAAATTTGCTTAAATCGCAAACTACCCCATAACGAACTTTTGTCGCATTCGTCGCTTTGTCAGTACATAGCCTTATATAACGCTCGTATCACAAAACTTTTTCGTCAAAAAGCTATCAAACGTCTTAAGTAACGAATGTTGGTGAGCATCACTAGAATCACATTTGAAAAAAGCCTGTCTGTGTTTAGTAACAAACCTTGTTACGCATTCTTTGCGTGGATCAAAGCTCACCCACGCATTCTAACAACATTTTCGGATCTGACAATCTTTTTTTTTGATAGTTTCATTGAATTGCGTGACCGTTTTTTTTTCACGTGAGGAAGACGTTATAAGTTTGGCTACAAAAAAGATAGGTTATTTTCAAATGTTTCGTGAGGATTATTAATTCGTTGTGTCAGTCATAATGTATCGATAAAGTTTGTAATTTTTTCTACATTCAATAGTTTTAGCTCGTTGCTCTAATTAAGATCGGAATTCGATTTTTTAGAGGTTTGTTATTGTGTGGTACACAATCAGAGTGCGAAGTGTTCTGAATATTCGTGTTGTGGAACACATAACTAAAGTGGCGTATACATGACAGGTCGACATAACGGCGACACAGAATGTAGTATCCACTCAGAGCAAGGTGGTCATCCTTCCCTTTCATCTCGACGCTGCAAGAGGTAAGACCTTTTCCGAAGGAAGCAACGCTGGGTGATATTTCAGCTAAGGTTCCAGTTAAGATCCGAAAGCAGCAATGTTTTCATCTCATGAAAATAAAAATATACCCTCTGTTCAGAAAAGTAAGTTTATTTTTGTTCATTAAAATATGCAGTTTCGTATCCTAATTAATATATTTCGTTATAGAGTCCGTGACCAGAACATTTGGATCAGAATTCGAAAGATATTTATCGAACACCCAGTCACATCCACGAAGCCATGCACCAAATAATGATGTTCCGGGAATTAACTAACATCACCACGAAAATGAAATCGAAAGAGTCTATCTCATGCTCTATGAGTTCAGAGTATGGAAATCGGAATATTAGCATGCCAAGGAGACGCTTGGAAATCTCGAAAGGCAGAACCCGTACCAATTCTACTCAAATTTCAAATTTCATTCTGGAATCTCAATACTTGATGTCCGATCCAACGCTCCATGTACTTCTAAACACAGTAAAATCTTTTCCAATAACCGATCAAGCCTAGACGGAATGCATACCGTGAATACAAATAGAGCTCATTTTTCATTTGAACAATATAAAAAATCCAATAACTACAGCCTTATTCCTACGGTTCATCGAAAGGTTCAAGATGGTTAGTTTTAATGTATAAATTACTTGAATCTGACATGAAACTTGATTTTTTTCCATTTCAGCGTCGCTGGACAGTTTGTTTGGATCGGAATCCTGAAACGTTCCAAATACACATTTGTTTATCAATCATTCAGCTAGTCATTCTGATTTGCATGGAACAAGCACTGGGATTCTAGATGCCTCATTCAAACGTATCGTCACATCTACACCGAAACTATATTTCCCCATCGACTATTCAATGAAACCAATAACACAAGATGTGCCTCTTGGTCTATCAACAGCTAGTGACAATTTACAAGCACTTTGCTCAGCTGTACCAAAAGTTGTATCCCTGGATAAAAATCTCAATTCACCCTTAGACTTGCGTTCAGCCAACAATTTTGTACCAAGCGTAGCTATGGATCATGTTCAAAACCAGTTGTCTCCATTAGATTTACGTGCAGTCAATTATATCACGCCGATCAAAGCACCCGATCAAAATATTGAATCAATGATTGCTTTGAAAGCTGAATTACCGCATGTTCACCTGAATCAGGATGCTGGATTGTCACATCATACCAACCGTGGCGAATTGGGTGATGGTTGCGAAATTGAAAAATCTATAGCTGACTCCGAAGATGCTGACTTGATTCCTGATATTAATGACAATGAATCCAACTATGGAGATCCGACTTTTCTCAATGATCTAACAATGTATGAATATTTTCAAGATTATCAAACATTGATCAGTGATGATGAGTTCGAGGAGAATTCTGAGGAGGAAGTTAACCCACGAAAACGTTCATTTAATTTTTTTTTTTTATTAATCATTTATTTGTACAGGCTCAATCGAATCAAGTTAACAGAGCCAAGTTTTCATATTTTTATACATCATTTATCTTTAAACTAAAGTTAGGGGGATAGAACCGATTACTCGCGGCCGTCTCGAGGTTAATAGGAATTACAAATTACGGATGGGAAGATGGGTGGGAATTTAAAGTATGGTGTACATAACACATTCATTTTAAATTCTAAATTTTCTCAACACTTATAACTATACAATGTATGAATTTCTTTTAACTTGAACATTTTTTGAAAAAGAAAAAAAAACACACCCAAACACCGATAAAAAAAAAACTTATAGTAAACATACAGGTTAAACAAACTACAATCTAAGGCTAATGTTAGTCAAAATCACATAAATTAATTTAAAAATTACACAGTGTAACAGTGATTCGGAACTTTTGAAGTGACATAGTAGAGATTGTTTATCTGGTCGAACATAACACAAAACCGTGTTCGAAATGTTTGTAACACCCTAAAAAAAATATTTATTGTTAAAAAACCGTTTTTTGGTACTTTTTTGCGCATAAAAATTCGTACACGCGCATTTTTCAACCAATTTCAAAATTTTTGGCGATTTTGAATAGCTTTTTATTGTAGCTTTAAGAAAAAAATATATCTCCGTTTAATTTGAACGAGAAAGAAAAAATATTTACGTAAAAATCTGACTTTTTGGCCTTTTTTTGGTGTTTTTTCGATTTTGACGCCATTTTTTTGGTACAACTCATTAAAATTGCGTAATGTAGGACACATATCGTTGTTGTCGCATTAATTTTGAATAAAACAAGGTAAATTTCATCCAAAAATAATGAGAATTGTCAAAGTTACGACGCTTTTCCGACAACTGTCAAACTTGCCGTTACCGTTCCGTTTTGCGCAAACATCGTGTTTTGGCCATAAATGCTGTCTAAAAGATCAGCACGTAACACCATGCCGTTATTTCCCCCGGAAGGTGTTACAGTAAACAACGACGGAGGAAATTCGTCCAGTTTCATCGCATTAGTGAACACGTGAAGAATTGTGTCTCGAAGAAAAAGGCAAGATGTGTGATAAGCGCAACAACTTTTGTTACGTCTGCGGTTTATTGGTTGACAAGAATCATCGATTTGAGTTAAGAACAAATAAAACTGTGGTTGAAGCGTTCAACCTCTTTTCCAAATGCTCATACGTGGAAAGTGCTTGGTATGAACCCGAATATATTTGTTCGGTGTGCTGTACCACATTAAAAAAAATGGAAAACCGGTAAATGTGATGACCTGCGTTTGCCATTCGTGACTCCCATGGTTTGGCATTATCAAATATATCACAAGCCGGAGGATTGCTACTTCTGCCAAACAAAAATCACTGGTCACCACCATAAAACTCGCCACCTCATAAAATATGCGGATGTGTTGACTGTATCGAAACCTGTCGCAAGGGGAGAACAAGATCAGTCAACTACAGGCAAAAATCCTGCAAATTTTCCTGAATCAAGCAACGAACCTACCGATGAGGGAAATGATGAACCTTATATTCCAACCGGAGCAATAGGAGCCGAACGACATTTCGTGTCAAATCAGGATTATCGTGATCTTGTGCGCGATTTGGAACTGTCTTTAAGACAAACAGAGATTCTGGCCTCCAGATTGAAGCAGTGGAATATAGTAGACAGTGACTTCAAAGTAACGTCTGCACGAGATAGAGACCTATCCTCGTTCGAACAAATTTTTGAATTTGATGATACCGATAACAACCTTGTGTATTGCGTTGATGTGGATACATTGTTTGATGCACTCGACCACAAGCACTGTCCACAAGATTGGCGATTATTTCTAGACGGTTCTTGCAAAAGTGAGTATTTAATGTGTTACGAGTTTATGAAAACGAAGTTAGAGTAAAATTTTGAAATTCGTTTTCAAATTACTATCATCATAGGTCTGAAAGCAGTATTGCTGCACAACAAAAATGAATTGCCATCAGTTCCAGTAGCATACGCTACTGATATGAAAGAGACGTATCAAACGATGGAAAAAATTCTACGATTGATAAATTACAATAAATTTCGCTGGCAGATTGTCTCGGACCTCAAAGTCCTGACAATTTTGCTTGGAATGCAGGGAGGCTACACTAAATATCCATGTTATTTTTGTGAATGGGACAGTCGGGCAAAAAATCATTACAAGTGTAACAACTGGCCACCGCGAAAGATGATTCAAATAGGCAAAAAGAATGTCCTTAACATTCCATTAGTGAAGACTGATGATATTATTTTGCCGCCATTACACTTGAAATTGGGATACATGAAACAGTTTGTTAAACGACTCGACAAGAACAGCGAGGCTTTTCTACACCTGAAACTTGTATTCTCCAAATTAAGTGACGCTAAGATTAAAGAAGGTACTTATAAAAATTTCACAACACAACACATTCTTCGAAAAAAAAAATCATCCCAATGTATTTTAATGTTCTGATTATTATGAATTACAGGCATTTTCGTTGGACCGCAGATTCGTAAGCTTATGACTGATAAGGACTTTGTAAAGAAATTGAACCAAGTAGAGAAAAGAGCATGGCTTAGTTTTATTTCTTTGTGCCAAAACTTTCTTGGAAACGTCAGAAGCTCGAATTACGTTGAGGTGGTCCATGAGTTTTTGGAAGCCTATGGAGAGATGGGATGCAACATGTCAATAAAAATTCATTTTTTGCATTCTCATTTGGATTTTTTCCCAGACAATCTCGGTCAATTCAGCGACGAACAAGGTGAACGATTCCACCAAGAAGTATCAAGGATTGAAAAAAGGTTTACAGGAAAGAACCAAGTTAGGATGATAGCTAACTACTGCTGGTCACTGAAACGTGAAACCGATGACTCGTCTTATAAACGCAGAAGATCAAGCAAACATTTTTAACTTAAATCTATCCGAATATTCACTGTCGTTCTGCTTTGAGTGCAAATTTGAAGAGACAAGATTTAAAAAACAAGAGAAATAGTATGTTATAAAATCATTTAAAATATAATCCGGAATGTTAATTTTTCATTGAAAGTCCGAATGGCCCTCCCATTTTGCTTATTCCTTTCCTGTATACATTGTTACTCCGGAGCGCTCTCAACGTTGATTTTTTTTCTTTTGGGAAAAGCGTCGTAACTTTGAAAATTTTCATTATATTTAGATGAAATATACATTGTTTTATTCAGAACTGATTAGACCACAACAATATGTGTTCTACATTAGGCAACTTTAATGAGTTGTACCAAAAAAATGGCGTCAAAATCGAAAAAACACGAAAAAAAACCAAAATTTCAGATTTTTTCGTAAATATTTTTTCCTTCTCGTTCAAAACAAACGGAAATAAATTTTTATCTTAAAACCACAATAAAAAGCTATTCAAAAACGCCGGAAATTTTGAAATCGGTTGAAAAATGCCCGTGTAGGAAATTTTGTGCGGAAAAAAGTTCCGAAAAACGGTTTTTTAACAATAAATAAATATTTTTAGGGTGTTACAAATATGTTGAACACGGTTATGTGTTAAAATTGACCAGATAAACAATCTCTACTATGTCACTTTGAAAGTTCCTTCACTTTTTTTTTTTGTAGCACAGTGTTATTGGACATGAGGCGCGACCCAATATCCCAAAAAGATTTTTGGGGGAAATGCTGTCATCGCCCCAAATCTCCTTTACTCCATTTATACTGCCAGCTGACGAGTGACTGTTGACGAAAAATAGGAAAAAAAATCGATGAAGGCGATTTGTCGATCATAAATATCGCCTTCCATAGCGCCCACCTTTGCAAGCGAGTCCGCTTTCTCATTGCCCGGAATTAAACAATGAGATGGGACCCATACAAAGGTATGTATGTATGTATGGTAGCCACCATCCCTTCATGCCCTTGGCTTGGATGCAGCTCCACTTAATAGCAAGATCAAATTGAGCCACCGATCTGAATTCACAATATCGCTATATGAAGGGCCAAAAACGGAGGGGTGGACCCGTAAGCAGAGACATTCACGCGAAATCCACGGGAAATTAAGTATCTCCTTCCAACGATACGATCCAACAATTCGAATAACCCAATTCGCAATACTTATTAAGCTTTCTACAGGATGGCTTGTTAAGAAGGGCGCGTCACCTTCACTGAAACTGTTGGAGTAGAACTCGCAGCATCATAATCGAATCGGTAGGATAAAGAAAATGATACTGTGAATTCTCTCCTAGACTCAGGCAGTCAATCAAACCATCGTCCAGTTTGAGCTTGAATGATACCCTGATGCTCCCTCCCAACCCAGTATTTATTGTATATATAATGTCAATAATATGCAATATATATATATATAGTATTTAGTAGAGCATGGAAAATACAAGAATATTCAATTGATGTGATAGTTGGAATATGCCAACCTGTAATGTTGATGTTATAAAGGAAATAATATGTTGAATTAATTAAAACAATAAAAATAGGCATATGATAGTAAAATGCAGTTTGGTTCACCTTTACAGCTCAACCAGAGTCAGATGAATGTTACTTTGGAATGTGAAGGTCATATTGTAATTAAATGAAACATACATATCGATAAAACATTTGATTACGTATGAAACATCAATAAAAATGTATGTATTCATGACATGTGGATAAATAATCAGTCGTATTGAAGAAAATTTATTAATTTAAATAATTTAATAAAGTAATTACCAATAACCTATATAAATAGAAAAATACCTTTCAAAAATGCAATAAAATATCTATACCAAGAATCACCTTCCATGCAACCCTGAAGCAGACAAAACTTCATTAATATTATTATTTTCCCTAATGAAAACAATAATTATATGCAATTAATAATAAGATGCAGCTATATACCCCAAAACAGCTCAACCAGCAGATGTTAAGGTCATATTATGCAATTAAATAAAATATATAATAATAAATATGTACTTTAAGTTCAAATGTTGAAGGAGTGAAGGAGCTATCATCATTTCACCACCATCGAAAATCCAAAAGCAGTTCCCCAAACAAAACTGAAATATTGTCAATAAAAATTTGTTCACTGTGTTCCTGTTGGCAAGTGGCTAAAGTGAACACAACCTCACAACATCGCCCCTATCCCGAACGAAAAAAAAGTCCCACAGAACACCCTGAAAAATAATATTAATAGATACAAAAGCAACGACAATACGCATTGTGTGATAACATTGAATATCAAACTGAAAAAATAAATAATTATATAAATAGTTTACGTTACCTTTAACGTAAAGATGAGCTGAAATCAAATATCATGTGCAGTAATCATTGAAAATTATAAAAATGATAGTAGTTATAAAAAAAGTGTAAAAATCAGCAACAACAACCATGCTAAAAGGCGTTGGTTAGGTGGGCTAAATCTCAAGTAAAATATTATAAAAAACATAATCAATACAATACAAATACAATATACAACACAATACAATACAAAATGGCAACAAAAAAATTCCTACCTTATGCTGCCCTTTAACTCTGTATGGATGCTCGTCTGCCTCCACCCAGAGTAATTTTACCTTATGTTCTGATAGCAGCACTACCTTCGTGTTCTCAATTTTTTCCAATTAGAATCGCACTTTTTGTTCTGACACACTATTACTGCCTTCTTCTTCTTAATCTGTCCAACCTTTGCAGTGGATAAAATTGAGGGGAAAAAAATGAGAAGAAAACCAAGAAAAACGAGACAAAGAAAACAAAATGTTGCGCACTAGACGGTTTTTTTTTGTTTCTTTTCGTTGCGTTTTCGAAACCACTAACGTTCTCTGATACGTAAGTTTTCCCCTCTGGTGAGTGCAACGAGCTCTGCTGATCGTTGCAATCTCTCCGACTCTCGTTCGACGAACCGCTACACTACTTTGGAGGGGAAAATATGACGCCACTTTTTCACTGCTATTCAACCGCTTTGACCTTTCACCGCTGCCGGAAATATACCGGTTTTCACTAACATCTTCTTTCACTTGGCAAAATAGATCGAGGCTAAATAACCCACTTTTCCGCCGAAATACAACCAGAAATTCACTCCTTTACTACTGGTAGCCATTTCAATTTCACTATACTGCACAGCAAACGACGAAACACGTCCGACTCGCTGAACGCTCCCCTCTCGAATGAGATGGGACCCATACAAAGGTGATGATAAAATAACGCGAAGATAAAGCACTTAGAAGCTCCTGTATTTTCATGAGAAAATACGAGGAGTGCTTTACCGGCTTCAAAGAGCGAATAGCCTCTATAGAACTGAGACTATCTGTGAAGATGAAGTACTGATCCGGTGATAATGAGGCAACAATTTCTAGCGTAAAGTGTATTGCCGCTAATTCAGCGACATATACGGAACAAGGAGCTTGAAGTTTACGATTGGCGCTAAAAATTTCATTAAATATACCAAAGCCTGCTGACTCCTCTATCAATGATCCGTCAGTGAAGAACGATTTAGTGGAATTAACTTGGCCAAACTTTGCAGAAAATATCACAGGAGCAATCATAGGACAATGATGCTCTGGAATTCCACGAAGCTCTTGCTTCATGGATAAATCAAAATGAACCGAACTGCCGAAGTCGGAGAAGCAAACACGATTGGGAATATTCGGCGAATGGCTGACATCCTGCGTTATGTAAAAATGGTAAAAAGTCATGAAGCGAATTTGAGGATTCAACTCGAGAAGCTTCTCAAAGTTCTCGATTACCTGGGGATTCATAACTTCACACCTGGTGAGGAGCCGGAGAGATAACTCTGTAAACCGATCCGAGAGTGGCAACATGCCAGCCAGAACTTCAAGACTCATGGTATGAGTCGAGTGCATACAACCTAACGCGATACGAAGACACCGATACTGAATACGTTAAATGACGTGCGACCGAGCCGCTGACTGAAAACAAAAACTACCGTATTCGATAATCGACAAAACCGTTGTCCAGTACAACGTTAGAAGATCTTGCGGATGCGCTCCCCACCAGGTCCCGGTAATTGTGCAGAGAAAGTTGATCCTTTGTTGGCACTTTCGCTTCAGATACTCAATGTGGGATCTCCAGGTGCACTTTGAATCGAACCAGACCCCAAGATATTTAAATGACATAGAATGAGTTATCGGTGTACCCAAAATTTGAAGCTTCGGTTGTGCAGGGTTATGCTTCTTAGAAAAAACTACCAACTCAGTTTTCTCCGTAGAGAATTCGATACCTAGCTCTAGAGCCCAAGTAGACAAATTGTCTAAGGTATCCTGTAAGGGTCCTTGAGATCGACCCCATTGGGTCTCGTGACAGACACTACGCCGTCATCTGCAAGTTGTCTCAACGGACAGTTGTCACTTAGACAACCGTCAATGTCTTTGACATAAAAATTATACAAAAGGGGGCTTAAACATGATCCCTGGGGGAGACTCATGTAGCTAAATCGGGAAGCTGTAGAGGTTCCATGAGAGAAGCTCATATGTTTCTCTGACAGAAAATTGTACAAAAAGTTATTCATTAATGGTGAAAAGCCACAAGCGTGGAGTTTATCTGAAAGAACTTCAACAGATACTGAATCAAAAGCCCCCTTTATGTCCAAGAATACAGAAGCCATTTGCCCTTTTTTAGCAAAAGCTAACTGAATATCTGTGGAAAGCAACGCGAGACAGTCGTTCATTCCCTTACCCCTACGGAAACCATATTGAGTATCTGAAAGCAGGTTGTTCGTCTCAACCCATTTGTCCAGACGGAAGAGGATCATTTTCTCCAACAACTTTCGAATACAAGATAACATCGCGATGGGTCGATAGGAGTTGTGGTCGGACGCGGGTTTACCAGGTTTTTGAATGGCAATAATTCTCACCCGTCTCCAATCATCCGGTACAATGTTGAGCTCCAGAAACTGATTAAACGAGTTCAACATGCGCCTCTTAGCGACGTCTGGGAGGTTCTTAAGCAAGTTGAACTTGATCCTATCAGCCCCCGGAGCCGTATTGCCACAGGAAAGGAGTGCGAGAGAGAGTTCTGCCACTGAAAAAGGTTTTTGATCCCCAAAAGTACTCCTCCTCCAAGTGAATCCTCACGATCAAGACGAATAATGTTGAAATCATGAAACGGAAGATCGATTTCGGGCGAGAGCCATGTTTCACAAAGAGCAAATGCATCACAACCGGTATTGTGAGCCGAAAATTTGAAAGATTCCAATTTAGGAACAAAACTTCGACAATTCCACTGCAGAACAGTGATCAAATCCCCGACCTCATTTGGAAAATTATCCATCGAAGGAAATGATAGCTGCAAGGAGGGGCCACTTAATTGTCAATTGCTTCAACAAAGTCTTCACTGTGGGAAGCATCGCTTTTGAGAGGGTCAGAAATTTCAAGGTACTTGAAGATACCTTCGACAATGTTATCAAATGAGAACAGCCCGCTTGAGGAGGGGGCTTCTGTTCTTAAAAGCGGGGCATCAGGGCTTTTGGATGTCCCCGGGAGAGATGGAAAGTCCTGGGTGTAGTTAGTACTACGAAAACCAGGTGGAATTGTTTTTTCCTTTTTCGCATCTTTCCTTGAAATGGGCAAGCTCGTTTCGGGCTTCTGTTCAGTAACTTTCCGTCTGCGGACGCGTCTTCGCTTCCGTGAAGCACCTTCCGGAAAACTGACTGATGTTCCCTCTTCAGCCAAATCAAAGTCAGACTCGTCATCTGACAGAGGAGCAAAGGGATTTGTATTGGCATCGGGTGATGGGGAGGCTTTTTTCACCATTTCCGCGAAAGATTGCCTGGAACGCTGTTTTAGTGAGCGTTCTAATTGTTTCCCGCGTTGTTTGTACGCCGGGCACGACGAGAGTGCAAGAGGAGGAGTTCCTTTACAGAAAGCGCATTTTGGTGTGCTGTCTGCGCAGGCGCCATCCTCGTGTTTCTCCCCACAATTAGAGCAGCGTGCCTTATTGCCGCAATGGGAGGTCATATGTCCCATCTGCTTGCATTTTTGGCAGATCATGACCCGAGGTACAAACAACCGCACAAGTAGTCGAAGTTTTCCCAACTCGACGTATTGAGGGAGGGCTGAGCCAGAGAAGGTCACGCGAAACGAGTCTGACGGTGTGAACTTTTTTTCGCCCTTATTGGTCGATACTGAGCCTAGTTGGCGCACATCCAGTATCTGAACTGGGGGAAGCAGGGGGTTCTTAAATCGACCAACCCCCGCTTCAGCAGGATCTCAGGGGTCAGACTCGTTTCGGTGACCACACCTTCAATTTCAATACCCCGAGCTGGGATATGCACCCGATATTCGAGTGTAAAAAGCTGAGAGACAGCAATCTCGTTAGCTTGCTCAAGGTTGGACACAACGACCCGAAGTTTATTCGGTCTCACTTTTATTATCTCGGTCACGGCCGAGAATCGCTTCGTCAGATCATTGGAAATCTGATATATGTTAAGAGGTTTCGTTTTGGGCTGAAAATAGACAACCCATGGACCAGCTGAACTATCTGGATAAACACGTGATCGGGTAACTTTATGAGCTACCCCATCATTTTGCGCCATAGATGATTCATCTTCCGATAAATCATCCATGGCTCGTTCGTGGGAGCTTATGACGCTCAACCACTAACGCAATTATATGCAATCAATTACAGATAAACAAACTAAACCTAAGCACACTCTCTCACACACTCACACACAGTAAAATTACAATGTATTCAGGAGAAATAAAAACTTATCTAATATGTATCACTTATCTGCTGCAGCCGGTCAACGAATGTGCTGCTGCTGCCGAGCGACGATGTGTGGCCGCTTGTACGGGCTAGACGTGGAGCTCAGCGATGATGAAAATGATGACGATGATGAAGACGCTGGTCGGTGGTGGTTGGCAGATGAACGATTGCACGCTACACACGATGGACTGCTGGTGTGCGTGCCGTGAATAGATGCGGAGCAATGTGGCTATTAGATTGCTAATTGCAATCAATAGCGTCGTTGCACTGATTAACACACGTTTGCTTCTTCAGAAAAAGCAAAACTCGATATCAACTGCGATGAGGACACTATCGAGAGAAAAAAACTGCACTTGGAAACAACGCGTGACAAACTTCCAAAGCAACGGAGAGCGGACACAACGAACCGCACCGTTCGCTTGTTCACTGGACAATGTCTGAACGAATTGGAAAGAATGTTTTTCCAGTTTATGGGAAGCGTTTTGTTAGTAAAATCGCATTGAACTTAGTAAGTTCTAGGAACATTTTTCAACTTGGTTTTTCTGTTGTGATTTAAACAATTTAAACAATTTTGCGATTGTCGTGGTGTACATGTAAACAAGGCAAATGAATCTTTTCAACTAAAATATTTATTTGTTACTTGGAATCAAACACACTTCTAGACAAAATAGTCAAAAGTTCGGAGGAAACATTTGTAAACAATGCCTTTTTTCTGGGATCTGTTTGCTCCCACAAACAAAATAGCACCAGAAACAGATACAGGGAGTTATTACCTTCCCGTTGGTAGTGGATATAGATGTTAGCAACCTGGCATTTCCAGGAAATCTACGTTTTAAGTCATTGTTTACAATTGTTACTTTCGACCTTTTGACGATTTTGTCTAGGGTTCTTCCTTTGTATATATGATAATGCTCCTCTTCGTGTTTAAGAATCATCTTCCAAAAATGTTTGTGCTACAAAGTTCACATTTTCTCAAAAAAAAACAGGAAAAGTTGCTTGAAGTTATTAATGATAAATTTACAAAACCTCCCACGTACATTTTATGTTGTTCCTTCCACGCAACACACGGTTCTTTTAGTTCGACTTCAACTGAGTAAAGGGCGATACGGTCAAAATTTGGTCAATATCAACTTGACGTATTTCTTTCAATTTTGCATTTAAAAAACCTGAACACCCCTCATTTTGAAGGTGTGTGTGTGTAGAATGTTGCTCCTATTTTGATTTTGGAATTCACTCTTCAGTTGTCAAAATGCCGTCCAAGCAAGAAGAGCAGCGTATCAAAATTTTGCTCGCGCATCGCGAAAATCCGAGCTACTCGCACGCAAAGTTGGCAAAATCGCTAAAAGTTGCCAAATCAACCGTTACAAATGTAATTAAAGTGTTTGGGGAACGTTTGTCGACAGCCAGGAAGTCTGGATCGGGGGGAAATCGAAAACCGGAAGCCGCTGAGACGACAAAGAGAGTTGCCGGTAGTTTCAAGCGAAACCCTAACCTATCTCTCCGAGATGCCGCAAATAAGCTGGGTGTATCGTCTACAACCGTGCATCGAGCCAAAAAACGAGCCGGACTATCGACTTACAAGAAGGTAGTGACTCCAAATCGCGATGATAAACAAAATACGACGGCCAAAGCGCGATCCCGGAGGCTGTACACGACGATGCTGACGAAGTTTGACTGCGTGGTAATGGACGACGAAACCTACGTCAAAGCCGACTACAAGCAGCTTCCGGGACAGGAGTTTTATACGGCAAAAGGAAGGGGAAAGGTAGCAGATATTTTCAAGCACACGAAACTGCCAAGTTCGCAAAGAAATATCTGGTTTGGCAAGCCATCTGTACCTGTGGCTTGAAAAGCAGCATTTTCATAGCTTCCGGGACTGTCAACCAAGAAATTTACGTGAAAGAGTGTTTGAATAAACGTCTGCTGCCTTTCTTGAAGAAACACGGTTGTTCCGTACTGTTTTGGCCGGATTTGGCATCTTGCCATTACGGTAAAAAGGCCATGGAGTGGTACGCCGCCAACAACGTGCAGGTGGTTCCCAAGGACAAGAACCCTCCCAACACGCCAGAGCTCCGCCCAATTGAGAAATACTGGGCTATTGTCAAGCGGAACCTAAAGAAGACCAAAAAAACTGCTAAGGACGAGCAGCAGTTCAAGGCAAACTGGCTTTCTGCGGCGAAGAAGGTGGGCAAGGTGGCTGTACAAAATCTGATGGCAGGGGTCAAGCGTAAGGCCCGGCAATTGGGATTTGGAAAAGCGGAACCCTAACTGGATATTTTTCCTGAATTTTATACTAATTGAACTTGAAAAAGAAATTTAATTTGATTTTTTAAATAAACGATTTCACCGATTTACACGCGTTTTCCCTTGACCAAATTTTGACCGTATCACCCTTTATGCTGTACAGGTGACTCAAAATTTTGTGAGTATTTTCTCAGATTATTCTTTTTATTCATATGGATTTGGATGTTCGAAAAGTAAATACTCAAATTCTTGCTTTTGTCATATCGACGAGAGTAAATGCTCAAGTAAATGGTTTGACGTACGTCTTTGAGCAAAGTAAAAGCTTTAACTCACTTTATTCATATGATCTATTGTTATAGGGAACACATAAAATGTCATAGTTTACAAATCCGACCACTAGTGTCGCTGTAAGAATTGAAAATGTTTGTTCCAATACTAAATTAGCCACACCTTATTCTTCACTTTTCCCAAGGTGCGATGCGACAACCCAGGATTTTGGATGTTGATAAATGGTTCGCAGATTTTCTTCCATCTCGATCGGAATCTCACTGACAAATTCTTAACTGAGGGGATGTAAACAATACACTGTAAAGAGAACCTTGTCAACATTTGGTTAATTTCGGTCTCGGTTCGGTATGAAAATGTCGTAATAATTATCGACATAACCTTGAAATGGGCCAGGTTTTATTGAATTTCTCATATACCTGTGTACAGCAGTCATTAAATTTTCAAACCAGTAAAAACCCTCTACTGTGTCCGACTCACATTAACCCAGTTTCAGCAAGACATTGCTGCACAGCTACGCCTTTACCGACTGAGCAAAGGGACACTCAGGACAACCTACTCTCAAGGAAGGCTCACACGCCTTTAGATCTACCATTTTAATGCCGACAACATGGCACCTAGAAATCTGCCATTATCACTGCTCACTTTCTCAGCCATCAACCGCAACCGCCAATTTCATAATTTGCAGGTACGAATGCAAAACTACAATCATTCCATTGTCATGCAAAAATCTTAACGATGCAACTTGCTACCTGCTAATAAAACGCACCTCAATCATCGGTCGTAATCGGTCGTCAAGTTTATATTGCTACCGATTTATTAACGATTGGGAGGCCCCCGCAGCAGTCCGATCTGTTATCATCATGCTGGAGAAGGCTTGATCGTTTCCTGGACCGTTTTGTACAGTAAACATCAACAACTGAAAATTGATACAAAGAGCAGGCATGGGTTCCAATTGGATGGAAATAATCCATCAGGAAGAAAACAAAATTTAGCACATCGCATCTCGCACCTCAATCAATCCCGGCGTGACCGGGCGCGTGGTTCAGCGAGATCTTCACAGAATCTGTAATGAGCCTGTCTGTTTTCCCCAGCAGCTGCAGCAAAGACCTTCATCTCTCGCGGCCTGTAGATATTATCACAATCAAGTGCTGTAAGTGATAGAAAACTTTTGCAGCAACACGCACGTACCTGCCTCGTCTAGAGATGTAATAAGCACACCGCATCAAACAGGTTGACCTTGACAGACAGATGTTGCAACTTCTGGATTCTGAAGCATCCGGTTGTAGGTCCGTTCGAGCCTCCAATCCCCAGCATCTTTTTTGGAACTAAACAACTGTCAACGGCGATGCTGGAAAGGAGATCAGCTCGACCAACGACGCAAAACATCAAAACAGTGTGAATCGTAACAGACAGTAGCCGCTCGTGCCGGCAAACCTTGTGCTAGATATTTAGTAGCTTAGAGAAGTAAACTCGGAGTACTTGCGCACCTGTAATCGTAATTGGCATCGAAGCAGGGGTCCGACTATTGAATCTTTCAACGCTGAAAGAACCGTTGCTGGTGGGTGCGAGCGAGGGCTGTAAAAAGTAATTTATCAGTTTGCTCTCGGAGGTGCAATCATTCAACAGTTCACCACCGCAGAACTTTGAGGGACACGACGACGACGATGTGCGAAAAGGCACCCAACACTTGATTCAATAATTCCCACAGGTTTATCTCAAACCTCACCGGGTGCGAGCAAAACAACACGCTTTTCACACGTAAAAGTTACACGTGTTGTTGATGCTGGAGACCTTGATCTTGAAACAACTCTCAGATAGGCAGGCAGGCAACTGCAGCAGAAGCCGTTTGCGCTGTAAACAAATCAGACGACGAGTGACGGACGAAGTTAGCCGCTCATTCTCGCATCGAAGTCGGCCGTGATTGGATCGAACAGTGCGCGTTTCCCGCGGTGATTCGAGTTCGAGAGTGTTGCGAACGGGAAAAAAAAGGAAACGCAGAACGATGCGGATCGATAAGTTTTTCTGTGCGGCCGCGTTGGGTGTGATCCTTGCGATGGCGGGGGCCATTTTCGCCCTGTTTTGGGGCGACATACTGGATGCAATCATCGTCAAGGTGCGTGAGTTGGGCGAGCTGTGAAAGTGTTGTGAGATTCTGTGAGAAAACAAAAGGCAAGAAGAAGGCGTTGCTATGTGTTGTTGTGTAACCTTGTCTGAGCATTATTCCGGGGAAACTTAAGTGGCGCGAGAATTACTGTAATTGAGTTGCGATCAATTTAGATAAGACTTAATGTGAATTTATTATGCATACGGAAAACCTGTTCGCCGGGAGGACGTTTCCACTGGCGGAAGTTGTAGTTTGATGAATTAACTGCTGTTGTTCCTGACAATGCACTGGACGATAATAGATGGCCTCGATTAACATAGCAAGGCGTGGTTTTCAAATGGACTGTCGCAAACAGATACGATCGTAGACGTAGCTGATGGGGGTGCTATGCTCCGACTTGTATCATCCAGATTTTCTTTGATTCATTTGGTGCATGTGGTGCCCGGTGTATTTATGGAAAACTGTAATGCTCGTTTAGGTTTACAATCAATTTATTTGGTCTATTATCACACTTGTAGGGTGTCAACAGTACGACTGATAAATACATTCTTTGCCCCGTTTGCTACGATCCCATCACGTCCCAAGTAGCAATTCAAATGCAAATTGGTTTTATTCATGTTTTATGGTAGTTTTATCAAAGCATTATGGAGTTCATCGGGTTTTATCAGGGCATTTTCCAAGTTAAGGTGGTTTTAATTCATTAATAGTTCTTAAGAGTGATTAAATAAAAATTAAAAAAACCCACAAAAAAAATATTTTATTTATAAGAATATTCATTTTATTATTGTTTTATGAGACCCTCCCCCAAAAATTGTAAAAAAAAAATAAAAAATTAAAAGTTTTATGACATTCTTCTTTAAGATGAATATATCTTGGAAATGCTGCCATAAAACTCTCTTAGAACCATTTGATTTTAAATAAGAGCACATATTCTTGAGAAAGAACACAATGTGAAAAATAAACAAACTGTCACAATGGACGCCCACAGGTGGAAGAAATTAAAAACTAGCGGACCGTTCAAGCGGAAATTCAATAAAAACCTATCCAATATATTGCACACTCCTTCATCTCAGCCACCAACGACCATTTTTTTTTTTGACCATTCCATTGGATTCGCAGCCTACTGAGACTAACTTATCAAAAGGGTCTATGCGTTATGCGTAAAACGAATAAAATAAAATGGTGCATTGTGTCGCCAGTTGAAAACCGAAATGCATAACTCATGATGTTTGATTTTATGCCAGTTGTGCAAGTTAAACCTAACATCCAAACCTAACATTTCAGTTCCCAACAGGCTACACAATATTTATACTCGTTGCAAATAAAAATTAGTATATCATCTGAGCGAAAATCGATTTTTCCCATGATCCGCACGTTTAATCCAAAGTCGGAAGTAGTGCGCTAGAATCGCTCAGTGATCCACTACACAGTGCACTTCTTCCAACGCTAGGTTCAGCGTACAGATCAATAGAAAAACCATCTTTCGCTCAACTGATGTTTCAGCCATCGACGCAATATTATTATCTGTTCTTTTTCCCAAATCCAATGTTAGCATATTCAGGTTATAGTTTTTTTTAATGTTTTAATCGACTTACGCTGGTGATTAAAAACAATAAATTATAAGCTGTAATGATGAACAACAATTATGCATAGGCACTTTTGATTTAAACGTTCACATTTTCTTTGTTTATGATGTGCCTTCTCCACACTAGTTTTATGGCTATCTTACGAAAGACTTGTTTACCTTGAGCAATTCAAACAAGTTTTATTCAAGCGTTACTCCTCTTTTTCAAGAATAGAACAAGTAAAGATGAACTTATCGCGCTCCTAAAAAAATCTTGTTAGTCTTGTGCAAGAAATATTAGTTTTATATGCGTTTTATGGTAGTTTTAGATAAAACCATTGAAAAAATGGCGAGCGTGGCTGTTCTGGATTCCCTCGGAATGGTAGCCATTTACATATGTATGCAAAAAAAAACTCTCGTTTTTCCAATGCCACGAACAATTTCTGCTGTTTAAAATACATTTTGAAACTTAAAATGGATTGTAGACACAATTTATTCAAGATCTAACAATTTATTAGCCTTCTCAGCTAATTGTTGAATTTTCAAGTATTTTTTTATTTTTCAAATAAATCAATGTTCTAGCAATTATACCCTGGCGCATTAAAATTTTCGAACTTTTATGTTATAAAACACCAATAAACTGAATGTCGCATGAAAAATTTATCAATTGCAGGCAAAAAACTCATGCATTTATGGTCAATTTTACAATTAATTTACATACGTATCCACTTTGGAAAAGAAACATCATATGTATATCGATGTTTTTTTTTCTCTTCGAAACATATTTGTGACGGACTGGAAGTGTTCTTAAAGAGGAAAATCATAAAACTACCAAAACTTGTGGTAGTTTTATCATAGTTTTAAGCATGTCCTGCATGTCATTACAAGTATGTACCGATAAAACTATCAAGTTTTAAGCGAATCTTGGGAAATAGTCTTGAGAACCTCCTGTAGTATGGGCCTTTTTGAACTTATGAGGGTTTTATGGCTGTTTTATCGTTGCTATGAAGAATATCAAGTTTTATGCGTGGTTTTATCAAATGAGTCTTGAGAACTTCTTCAAGTGTACCTTAAAATTGAATTTGTTACTTGGGGTGAGACCAATTCACCACATCTCCTTTTTTACAACTGGCTTGCATTCTTGGTCGAATGGATGATGTAGGGTCGGGTGGGGCAAGAGTGCCACCCTAAGCTTATCGTTCAATAAATAAGCTTAACTTAACATTTCAAAAACATGAATGATGTACAATGAAGCTTAAACTTTTTTACCTTAAGCCTGTTGTACACTGATAGGCAAAATAAAGGGCCCACCTCATCGTTTTTTCAATTTCTCTCATTTACTTGGTTCATATTAAAGTTGACACACTGTATTTTTTTGTATTATCTTATTTTTTATATTCTTTTTAAGTTTCACTTATGAAATACTGAAAAAAAAGGAGTTTTACTTAAAGAAAAAAAAATCAATTTGTGTTGAAAAAAAAACAGTGACAAAATAAAGTGCCCACTTCATTTAGGCTACACAGAAAAAAATAATGAATTTTAACAAGCGCGTTAAATTTCCCCTCGTTTAATTCAAAGCCAAAGGAGGCGTATTCAATGAAATTGTTTGCAATCTTTCATGTGCCATACAACAATGTTCGCAGTCTTTCATACAACAGGCTAGATTCAGGCGTTATCCGACTTAACTTTACCGTGCCTTGGATGTGGCGCTCCTGAAGCTCCTCTCCCGATTTGCACCAAACACGAACCCGCCGCTTTCGGTTAAACAGCTCGAATTTTGATTCGTCCGTCCAGAGAACCGTTTTCCAGAACTCTAGGGGCTTATCAGCATGCTCTTTAGCAAATTTAAGCCGTTTGGCTTTGTTTGCCTTGCTGATAAATGGGCGC
Source organism: Aedes koreicus (assembly GCA_024533555.2). Taxonomy (NCBI): domain Eukaryota; kingdom Metazoa; phylum Arthropoda; class Insecta; order Diptera; family Culicidae; genus Aedes; species Aedes koreicus. The sequence goes on from JAHHFK020004281.1 coordinate 53,302, forward strand.
TTCCGGGCAAGTTTGCTATTCAACCCCTGTGCTACGAGACGGCGACGAACAGTTCGACCGGAAACTGATAACTGAAGGGTTTCCTGGATCTCGCGGACAGTTACCTTCGGGTTCTTCTTCACTTCGCGCATAATCTTGGTGTCCGTTCTCGCATCCGTTTTCCGCTTCCTGCCTCTGCCAGGGCGATCCACCACTGATCCACACGTTTTAAGCTTCAGAAGAATTTTGCCAACCGCTGCCTTACTGATACTGTACTTCTTAGCGACAGCCCGGTGCGTTTGCGTTTTGCACATCACGAACGACCAATTTTCGGATACACAAGGGAATTGCTTTCGAAAGCACTGCGTTCTCCATTTTTTTTCAATTGAATCAAATGCGATCTTGTATACAAATGCACCAGGTTGATCCGTTTGCTTCAAAACATGTCAAAATATCAAAACATAAACAATCGAGGGGTCTTCCAATGGAAACTTATCGAAAACATATCGATTTTTGAAGTGGGCACTTTATTTTGTCACTGTTTTTTTTTCAACACAAATTGATTTTTTTTTTAAGTGAAACTCCTTTTTTTCAGTATTCCATAAGTGAAACCTAAAAAGAATATAAAAAATAAGATAATAAGAAAAAATACAGTGTGTTTACTTTAATTTGAACCAAGTAAATGAGAGAAATTGAAAAAACGAAGAGGTGGGCACTTTATTTTGCCTATCAGTGTAACTACAATTGAATCAGTGAATGTTGAATATTTAAAAAAAAAAATTTCATAAGCTGCATAAACATGGACTATAAAACATGGTGGGTCAAAAGTGCCACTCTCATGGGGCAAAACAGCCATATAGTATGAAACCAGGAAAGTCATCATAATTTTACAATGAAATGGTACATATTCTTCATGCATCACTATTAACTAGGGGAGCGTTAATAAATTACGTTACTAGGGCGAGAGGGCGTAACAATAAAAAAAATTGTTAGGTCCATGAAAATAAAAATCATCAAGGAGTGAGGAGGGTTGTAAATGGTCCTTTTCTGTGTGACGTAATAAGTGGCTGTTCCCTTGGCTGCCAAGATAAGAGATTTTAACAATGATGATACTTTTTAATCATATATTTTCTAAAGGATCAGTTAAAAAGAATAATAACAAATTTATTTTTTGCTTTAGAGTAACTGATAAAACATAACATATTAGTTCAATAACTGTAAAACTGAAATTAAATGCAAACCGGGCAAGCAAGGTGTATGCAGCTATGGTACCATGCAGCACAACGCCCACATTTTGTCCACCCTTCTCCGTTCCTGGACAGTTTGAACGACGATCCGCATGCATCACAACGGTACATCGCTCTTAGCAGCTTTGGCCACGCGTTGCCTTTTCGGAGTTGGTTTAGCCATCCGCTTGTCAGCTTTTTTGAGCTCTCCTATGTCCCGAACGGCTTGTGTCTCGCGTAATGCCGACCTATAGGGGCTCGACGTCAAAACTGCAGCCTTTTCACGTTTCCTAGTTTTTCCGCTAGCGATTTTCCTCGTGCTTGTTTTCGGTATCGGATGTATGATAGCTGGTCCTATTGCAAACTGCGATCCCTTCTCCTGATATTTTACGATGTTCTCCTTGTCCATCTCCTTGAAACGACTTGGAATGTCTGGTTTTTTCAAACTTTCGGTGCTGAATCCATGAAATGGACCCTCTTCATCGCTCTGGGAAATATTGGTGATATCATTGATATCCTTGTCTTTTACCGGTGTTTCCGGTGTAGGGATGGACATGTCAATATCCGTGACGTCCGCCGGGGCAAAGCTATCCTCTTCGAACACGTGTCGGTTGAACGGAACAATGCCAGTCTTCCGAAATCCATTGACTGCAATGGATGCAGAGCATGTTTGCAAAAAAGCGGTACCCAAGAGCTGGCTTATCACATTTACTGTAACGACCTTACCGGGGTTGTTACGCAAAATTTTTTCTGGGGGTCTTTAAAAGGGGCTTCTTTGGGGGGACCCATAAGGCTGACGTCGGGGGGGGGCGGGGGGGGGGGAAGGGGGGGAGGGAAGTTATCCATTGTTTATTTTTTTTTTTTTTTTTTCCAAAAACGCTATGTTTTTGGTGGGGACGCGATGCCTTTAAATAGGAAAAAAAGGGGGTGGGGTTGGGTGGGGCGGGTGGGTTTTAAAAAATGGTCTAAAGAAAACTTTGAAGTTCACGAAAGGTTCGTTCAAGAGATTGTAAAGAAAGCTATTCAGCTTAAAAAGTACCTCAAACGAACTCAACAAAACCAAAAAAAGGACATTTATATTCGACATTTTTGTTCTTGTTTTTGTTCTAATGCTGCCGCAAATTTATTTTTAGAGTGCTGTGTTATGAAATGATGATTGAGTTGAATTTGATGATATTTTCTTAGTTAAATTATATTTTTCATAAATACCTACTAGCTAGTGTCGAACTCGAGTCCTCCTCTTTAAAACCGGGATACTTACCACTGTGCCATAGGGACCGGGTGGTTTATGTTATGATTTTACTCGAAGCGTTGATTCCATGCATTAGTAATTTTTTGTTCCCTATAATCCTACATCGTTTTGATTAATTTAGAATCACGCTATGTAACGACTCCTTAGTTTGAGTGTTTGGAAGTATAGCCATGTAATTCAAATAAGTAGCCAAAATAAGATTACCCTATAAGGTTAAAAGGCAGTACAATTACTTATATTGAGTCTAACCGAACAAAATCAGTCAGACACTGCTTAATACCTTTGTACCAATATTGTCCTCCAGCAACTTAAACAAATTCGGAAGTTGCTTGACAGGATTCCCGTTAGTTTTCCCGAATAAAAAATTACAATAGCAATAGGATTACAATACAAAACCATAAAATTATATTAGTTTTGTTGTTGAACTGTAAACTATACTGTTCTACTAAAACGACACTATTGTCAGCATAATTCATAAACAATAAAGTCTATTGTAGCGGAAATTTTACCTGTAGAAAGACAATAAAATAAATGGTTTTTGAATCTGTTCGAGAAAAATTTGATTGTTTTATTGTTAAGATACATAACAACCCTGCATTTCTATTGTAAAATTGTCATCAACAATAGATTCTATGGTGGAAAACAATAATTTTAAATGTTATCTTATCGTTGAAAACAATATAGCCTATAGTATCTACCATTCTTTTATTTGTTGTTTTACAATAGATTCGATCATAGTTTTAATCTGATTTTAATTAGGTTTAATCTCCAATATAAGATTTATGGATTCGTGTGATTGATTATTTTGGCTGGCACAAAGCCTAATGCACTCATTCAAATCCATTTAATCCAATGCAGCACTTTATTTATCTGTTTCAAATGATGAATATGAATCATCTAATGAGTCATCAAAATCTTCCATTTCGCTGTCATCGTCTTCAGGTCAATTGTCTTCGGACGGAGATGTATGCCTTGGGTAATCGGTCCCAATTTCTCTTTCGTTCGAAACATTTTCTGATATGGTAGGCTATAGGTTTCCTATAAAGAGGCATAAAAAAGCATTGAAATAAAAAAAAAAAACTACATATTAATTAGCTTGTTGAGCGACAGCTTCATTTTTCGCATCCCATTTAGCCAACATTTAGCTAACAGTTTTTCACGATGGAAATAAAATAAGCCGTTCTTTTTTAACGTTTTTGAAAAATCCATTTTTTGCTCTTGTATCTCGTCAAACTTGGAGTACAACATCAGATCACTCTTCAAATGTAAACAATCTTTTTGACATTTTCTAAAGTTTTACTCAGAACTTTACGTGTACTTTGAAAAGTAGGAAAGTAGTTCAACATAGATGTATTGTAAACTTTTGCGCTGATTAAAAGTACGTTTAGTACTTTTATTGAACTTTGTTTTAGAGATTTTATGAAGTTCAAAGCAAGTTCTCAACTATCAACATATGAACTTGAAGGTTGGGTTGAATAGCAAGAAAAAACTTTTCTCGAACTTTTAAGTTCCTTTAAATATTAATGACACTTTAAAGAAAATTATGTTCTGTTTGTCCGTGAAGTGTCTTGTTATTCATCAAAAAAGTTCCATGGAACTAAATTTCAACTAAATGTGAACTTCTGAGTTCTCATCTCAAGTGAAATTCAAACTTTTGGTTGCTTGGGGATGCGTCTGCAATGACTCTTGTCCACTGAGTGTTATCAAAATATCCCAATACAGGGATAGAGCATGCAGCCTTTTTCAGTTGGTTAAACGCAATTTCGTGTTGTGATATCCAAACAAACGGACGGCCGCCAGAGATCAGTTGCCTAAGCTCGAAGGTTTTGGTTGCAAGGTCGGGTATGAACCATCCAAAGTATTCGATTAGGCCTAAAAAAAACTTCGAGCCTCTTCTGAGGACCTTGAGGCCTTGAATGTAGAAACAGCTGTTATTTTGTCATTAGTTGGCTTGAGTCCATTTTGGGAGATCTTGGGTCTCGGCCAAGCTCCATCGTCAAGTCGGCGTTCGATATCAGGTAACGGAGCGTCCTTTTGGCCTCCGTCCAATCAACTTGGCTAGGATTGCCCACCTTGTGCCCCAGGATTGACGCGCTAATGGCAATATCGGGCCTCGTGTTTACCGCAACAAACAGCAAAGCACCGACTAAGCTTTGGAAGTCGTCCTTCCTTGGCATTGGTTCCTCCTTCATTTGCTGTAGCTTCGGATAACCAGGGTCCATTGGGATCCGAGATGGCCTTGCGTCTGCTTGTCCGTACCTTGTAGCGATATACGAATATACGAGGATTGATCCAGCGAAAAACGTCCATCCTGTCCTCGTTGGATCCGAATTCCGAGATAGTTGCTAACGTCTCCTAGACAAGTTATCTTGAAGTGCACTTTCAAAATAGCCTCAATCCTGTTGTTCTCCGCTTCGTCATGGCAAGCGATAAGCATATCGTCCACGTACAATAGTATGAACGACTTCCGACCATTTTTAGTCCTCACAAATAGGCAAAGATCTGCTTCCGATGGTATGTACCCCAGACTCCGTAGAATCTCGGTGATCCTATGGTTCCATACTCGTCCTGCTTGCTTCAGTCCGTATAGACTTGTCCGCAGTAGGCACACGTCGCCCTTCGAACCGGTCTCGAAACCAATCGGCTGCCTCATGTAGATCGTCTCGGCTAGGTCTCCATACAAGTACGCCGAATTAGCGTCCACATGCTTCACTAACAGCTTCCTCCTGGCGGCGATCGACAACATCGTGCGAAAGGTTTTTGAGCGACGGGTGTTAAGAACCATCTTTGGTGGAGTACAGGAGGACGGACTATGGAGGCGAAGGATGAACCGTGAGCTCACGCAACTCGTCGGTGAACCCAGTATTCATAAGGTGGCAAAAGCTGGAAAGATACGCTGGGCAGGACAAGTTGCAAGAATTCCGGGCAACTATCCTGCAAAAATGGTGTTCGACGGGAATCCGGTTGGTACAAGACGACGTGGGGCGCAACGAGCAAGATGATCAGACCAGGTGGAGCAAGACCTAGGGGGTACAAGGTGCCCAAGGGATTGGAGAGGAGCAGCCACGAATCGGGCTTTATGGAGGGATATTGTGTATCAGGCTATGTTATAGTATTGTGACTGCTGAATCCTTGGGCGACCAGCCTGGCCTCGTATCGGGTGACTTCGCCATTACCGTTAGCTTCCTCTTCAACACCCATTTGCAGCCTACAAGTTTGCGATCGTTGGGCGAAGACAATTTTCCAAGTCGCATTCTCGTGCAAGGATTGGATCTCCTCCTCCATAGCACGCTTCCACGTGTCACGATCCGGGCACCTCATTGCTTCTTCGAACGATCGGGGCTCACGGTACTCCTGGACAGTCAAACCGACCATGTCACCGTACATCTGCGGCGGAATCCCCTTGGTCATGCGGCTGGATCGACGAACGTTCGGTGTAGCACCAAACTCCTCCTGTCCCTCGGTAACGCCTGGGTGATTATGCTCGATAGCATCGGTGTCATTCGGGTCATCTTCTTCATCGTTGGAAGTGGCGGTCTCGAAACCGTAAAATTTTGCCTCACTTGTCTCGTCACCATCTTGGTCATTGTTGCTGTTGCTCTCGCTTGGGAGAATTTTCATTTCTTTGCATTGAGAATTACATTGTGGGCCGGGGTTGGGGTTCCGCTCGAAAGAGCGGGCAACTCTTTTTGTCGTCGCTGTGGCCTCCGGCATTCGATTTCCCCCCGATCCAGCTTTCCAGGCTGTCGACAAACGTTCACCGAACACTTGTAATACGTTGGTAACAGTTGATTTAGCCACATTCAACAATTTCGCCAACTTGGCGTGAGAGTAGTTTGGATTTTTGCCATGAACGTGCAAAATTTTGATGCGTTGCTTCTCTCAAAATCAAAATAAAGGCATGATGCTACACGCACACATCTTCAAAATGAGGGGTGTGCAAAATTTGTTAATGCACGATGAAAGGAAATGCGTCAAGTTTACGTCGACCAAATTTTGATCGCAACACCGTGTAGTATATTTATAGACAATATAGTCAAAAGGTCGAAAGTAAAAATTGCAAACAATGATTTAAAACGTTAATTTCCTGGATATGCCAGGTTGCTCACAACTACTACCAAAGGGAAGGTAATAACTCCCTGTATCTGTTTCTGGTGCTGTTATGACGGTAGGGATCCGGTTGGACTGCTTACGGCGTCGAATATACGACCAAAAGGATGATGGGTTCTGCTTCCAGTATGCTCCAATCGTCTGAGCTACGAAATAGCTCCCTGGAAATTGGTGTAATGTGTTTCGAGCGACTGTAGATTGATCCGGTTCACAGATCGAAAACAGCGTTTACAAGCTTTTCGCACAATGTTACGGAGATACTGTAACTCAGATATACACCACGGTTATTTAAACGCATAAGGCCTACTTCTTCGACGTGGAACATGTTCCTCCATAATGTCATACAATTTCTCATAAGACATACGTACTTCATCCGTATCTTTTGCACGAAACATTTCAATCCAATCGACGTTCATGATAGTGTTTTTCAGTTCCGAAAAGCGGCAACGTCGAAAATCGAAATGAACAAGGATGATCAAGTCACTAGCAGGTTGCATGCAGGTGGCGTTCTCATCAAATGGCTAGTGATGATTGTCGATTCGGAGAAGGGATGACGAAGGTTCGATAAGCTCAACATCGTTTGGCTCGTTACCAGATGCCAAGCCAAGTGAACGACCATTCGAGTTTAACAGGCTGTTGAGCTAATGTACAGGGTGTCTGCAAATTATCCGTACAGACTTTGTCGGCATGCCTCAACACAACCAAGCGGATTAAACTACGCATACCTACATGGTTTAACATCTTGACCCATTGTCTTTATACGCAGTTTGGTACAGTTGTGATTTCTAATTCATTCAAAATGAAGCCGAATGAGTTGCGCGCACTTGTAATTGAACTTTTTCGAAAATGAAAAACTGATTGCAAAGACTCTGACAGTGACTCTACAGTGAGTGACGCAATAAAACGATACCAACAGCTTGGAACGCTAGATAACCGCGTAGGGAGAGGAAAAAAGGGCACCGTTCAGACTCCACAAATGCGCGAGATTATCCGGCCACGAATCAAGCAAAATTCTTCGATTTTCATCCGAAAGTTGGCGAAATCACTGAAAAATTCAAAATCTTCCGTTGGAGGCATAGTTCAAGACGATTTGAAGCTTCAGTCATATAAACTGTGCAAGAATCACTACTTGAATGACACCATGAAAGCAAACCGGTTGAGAAAAGCTAAGGTTCTCCTGAACCGCTTATCCGAGGGCCGCGGTCGGTCAGTACTGTACACAAATGAAAAAGTTTTCACAATCGAGCAGCATCACAACCACCAAAATGATCGGCAGTTGCTTCCTGCTGCTTCAAAAAATCGTGGAAGTAAGGTCTGTATCCGCAATAATCCGGACACCTCAAAACATGAATAAAACATAAATTTCGCATTATATTTCCGTCGTAGTTGTTTATTTCAGATTCATGGGATGTGTTTCAACAACTCGTGAAGACAAAACATAGTTATTCGGTATTTGCATAACATTTTCGAACTTTGCGGTTAACTCCGTCCATTAGGGTTTGTACAGACTCTTCAGAAATCGTAGAAGCAGTCTTTGACCAAATTTGCTGGAAGTGTTTGATGTCTTTGATTTCTTGCTTCTTTCCAGAAAGCTTCCGCTTCATCAGAGCCCAATATCTCTCGATTGGTCGTAGCTCTGGGCAATTTGGCGGGTTTGAGGTTTTTGGTACAATGTTCACTTGATTTGCTTGGTACCACTCCATCACAGTTTTAGAATAGTGGCATGATGCCAAATCGGGCCAAAACAAAGGTTTTTCTTTGTGACTTTTGATGAAGGGTAGCAATCGCTTCTGCAGACACTCTTTCTGATAGATCTCCTTGTTGATTGTGCCTGTAGTGACGAAAGATTTACCCTTTTTGCCACACGTGCAAATTGCTTGCCACACAAGGTATTTTTTTGGGAAATTTCGATGCCTTCTTCGTTCTGAAATGCTCAGCTGTAGGATTTCTGGCCATAGCAGAATAAAAAGCCAGTTCTGGAAGCTGCTTTAAATCCTCCAGGACATAAGTTTCATCGTCCATAACAACGCATGAAAACTTCGTCAAATATTCGCAGTACAAACGTCGAGCCCGTGATTTTGCTGCCAAGTTCTGTTTGTCGTTGCGATTTGGAACTGTTTTTACTTTATACGACTTAAGTCCCAAACGTTGTTTTGATTTTTGGACAAAACCAGGCGACATCCCTATTTTACGAGCCACCGTTAGAGAGATTTGGGTTTTTCGTTAATATCTTTTTCACCTTTCGGTCCATGACAGGATCAGCGCGTCCAATATTGTTGTCACTTCTCGGTTTCCTCTCCACCCTCAGACGTTCCGAAAATGATTTGAGCACATCGTGAACAGTGGATTTAGGCAAATCCAATGTTTTTGCAAGGTCCCGTATTGACAAGTCAGGATTTGCCGTACGCCCGTACAAAATTCGCTCGCGCACTTGTTTTTCTTTCGTCGCCATCTTGAATACTAAACAAGAAATGTAAACATCAATCATAGTCTTTTTCATCATAGACTCTCAGCTATAGCACAGTGAAATTTTTCATTCCTACATGCAATATTTCAAAAGTTACAATGATTTGAAGGTGTCCGGATTAATTTGGATACAGACCTTATTTCAAGGAGTCATCCCGTTTCTGTCATGGTTTGGGCTGGAATAACTCATTCCGGCAAAACCCCTTTGATCTTCATCGACAACGGGGTGAAAGTGAATCAAGCGGTATATCAGAAGCTACTTACTGACACAGTAGCTTCTTGGACATCGCAGAATTTCGGCAAAAATGAATGGATTTTTCAACAAGACTGGGCGCCGGCTCATGGAGCAAAAAAGACTATTAGTCTTTGCAAACGCATTTTCGCAAGCTTTTTAACGAAAGATGAATGTAGAAGGCCACTCACCGGATTTGAATCCGATGGACTATTCGGTATGGTCCATCTTGGAGTCAAAAGCCTGCAATACACCACATAAATCACTAGAACATCTAAAATCGTCTCTTTTAAAGGTTTGGGAACAAATATCTGTCGATAACTGTACAAAAATGCCATCGTGGATAACTTACCGAAACGTTTTAAGGCGTGCATCTCAGCCCGAGGTGGTAATTTTAAAATGAATAAATAAAACTTGTAATTTGCAAACATAGAGGGTGCGGCAGAAAATAATGAGAAAAAATAATGCGAAAAAATAATGCGACAGAAATTAGTCACTAGCTACACGAATTAACCCAACACTCAAGTTTGAACATTTTCGCATTATTTTCTGCCGCAGCCTGTATTGCTATTACAAACAATACATATTGATTTTTTAATCCAACAATGAAAGATAGTTTTAACACCATTTTGCTGTACGGATAATATTCGGACTCCCTGTAGTCCGGAGGCAACCATCGATTTAACCAAAGCGATTTCCTGTTTGGACGATGCTTTGGACGGCAGCAAGCTGTTGATCACTTCATCGTAGGACCCTACCAACTGAGGCAGGTTGTAATCTCCAACGATGACAATACTATCAGAATCCGAAGCACTTTCAGAGATTTGCTGGACTGCTGCAGGATGTGCTGAGTACAATTCCGGAGACGAGTTCCACACGAGTTCCGGAGACGAGTTCGCCTTGTCTAGTTTGATGTGCGCGGCGATTTGCATCATATTTCCACAGCAAACAAGCTCTACTGACCTTACTGACCTTACTGAAGGTTGCTAAAAGCTGCACTGCGATCACACCGAAATATCGAGTAGCTGGCAGCAAACTCTGAGCTAGCGATATCAGGACGAAGCCACGTCTCAGTGAGTACAATAGCTTCGTATTCGCAGGCAGAAAGCTTCAGAAAGAGCTCGTTAGTTTTGATACGGAAATCTCTCACATTTTGATAATATACCGTTTAATATTGCAGCTCGGTTTCATTCGGGTATTCGGGACAAGTCGAGGTATTGTGAGCAGCTTTGTTCATCGTTATTGATCCACAATGACGTTCGTTTCTGCGTTGGTCAGAATATTCGGGATATTGTTCCTGTCTCGGGTATTGTTAGGACGGCTGGCTTCCAAAACTCCTTTCTCGTTATGGACTTTTCCTCAAACTCTCTGAATCTGACTGGGCCAAGTGGAATCCTGCAAAGCCTTCTCCTTCAGTTTTGTAGGCATCCCTACTTTGTATGACACAAAGATCAAAACCCGCACATCCTTTCCTCTCGGAAAAAACTTTACGATTTTCAAATCATTGGAGCCTAACCATTGTGAGATTAACTCTGTAACACAGTCAACAGGTGTTTCAACGGATATGTCGGATGGATAAAACCAAAACATGCTGTCTTCTGTGGCGCAAGTAATTGCAGATTGCCATGAACAGTCAGTTCCACGACGGAGTTGCGATGTCCTTTTCGGAGTCGGTTCAAATTTGCCGTATTTCTCACGTTTCCTCATAGAGGACCCGAAAAACGTGACACTTGGAACAGGAGCTGGAGTTGTTGGTACAGCCTCGATCAGTTCCTTGAAGTTCGTGTTAATTTCAAGCCGTATTTCATCCAACTGCAGCTGCAGCGGGTCTCATTCTTCGATCCCTAAATTTTTGAGATACGACGGCATTCCTTGAAACCATGGCATTCCTAAATCGCGCACTGTCCATCACTTTACTGCAAGCGTTACACATCCAAAATAGATAATTGTTGCTAGAAACTACTATCCATCTTCGAGCCGAACAGAATCCGCCGCACTTGGCTAGAGCCCACTCGGTGAGCTCGTATGCGCAGCTCTCACACAGGCCAAGCGAAATGAGAATCGTAACCTAATAGCTTGTGGGGATGCCCCATCTGATAAATAGTACAATCACTGACAAACAGATGGCACCACCAGCGGAATATCAAGTGTAACAATGACGGATGATAGTCACTTGCACAATACGGTGGTCTCAAACTATTACCTTGTGATCAAAAAGTTCCGGTAATTTGAAAAAAAAACGCATTTATTTCAATTTTTAATTGATATCTTTATTATCGCCTTTAAAGTACTCGCCATTAGAGGCAACACACATATGCCAGCGCTTTATCCAATCATCCATACATTTTTTATAGGCCGATGAATGTATGGCTTTCAGTTCTTCCAGCGAATTCTTTTTTATCGCATCAATCGATTCAAAACGCCTACCTCTGAGCGGAATTTTCAGTTTTGGGAAGAGAAAGAAGTCGCACGGGGCAAGGTCTGGTGAATATGGTGCTTGTTTGATGGTATTGGTGGAGTTCTTGGCCAAAAATTCACAAATAGTGAGCGCGGTGTGTGATGGAGCGTTATCGTGGTGTAAAATCCACGAATTATTGCGCCACAATTCTGGCCTCTTCTTTCGAATTGCCTCACGCAAACGTCTCATAACTTGTAAATAATACTCTTTGTTAACCGTTCGACCTTCTGGAAGGAATTCAGAATGGACGACACCGCGAAAATCAAAGAAAACGGTCAGTAAAACTTTAATTTTGGAGCGACTTTGTCGTGATTTTTTTGGTTTCGGCTCATCTTCGGCGCGCCATTCGGACGATTGTTGACTTGTGAGCATATCAAATTCATATACCCACGTTTCATCACCAGTTATGATGCGTTCCATGAATGTGGGATCGCTATCTGCGTTCGCAATCATCTGTTTAGCGACCTCAACTCGATGCTGTTTTTGCAAAAAATTCAGCTCTTTTGGAACAAGTCGTGCTTCAATGCGTTTCATGCCCAGAATTTCCGTCAAAATGTGTTCGGTCGATCCAAATGAGATATCAAGGAGTGCAGCTATCTCCCGAATGCTAATTGAGCGGTTTTCCATAACTAAATTCTTCACGGAAGCGATGTTTTCATCGGTAGTTGAGGTCGATGGTCGTCCAGAACGCGGCATGTCACTCACGCTTTCACGGCCTTCTTTAAAGTCTTTGTGCCAAACAAATGTACGATTTTGTGACATAGAGTCCTCACCAAAGGCTTTTTGCAACATTCTGAGCGTTTCCGCTGCAGAAAATCCGTTTGCAACACAAAATTTCACACAAACGCGTTGTTCCAATTTTTTATCCATGGTAAAAATCGCCGAGCGTCTATTTTTCGACTAACAAAAGCAGTTGTCAAAACAAAACTAATGGATAATTTGCTCTCACACTTTGACAGAATATCAGAACTAGTGTTGCCATCTTACACTAAAAAGATTTTACCGAAAAAATAAAGGCGGCCTTTTTAAATTGAAAATTACCGGAACTTTTTGATCACAAGGTATGTCTCACCTTAGCAGCGTTGTTTACTTATGACATTGGGTGAAGTAGGCAGTTCAACTGGCGATGAATGATTCTTTGTCAGTTAGTGAATATCACGCACGCTGACGGACTGCTAATGATGGAGGTGATGAAGACGAATAATGTTGTTGTTTACCTTGCAGCTGCTTGCTGAAGTTGCTAAGCGATGATAAAGATGCAATGGACTAAACGGTGTCCGTCGGCCGTATGCGAGGTTCGCTGGTTTGGATCGGATTCGGAATGAAAACAACGACAGGAAGATCCCGGTGATCAATGGAATGCTCAGCAGTGGCGGCTGGCTCGTTACAGATAAAGCAGCAGTAGTTGTGGCGTGGGGTGTGTGAGCGTATTACGCCAGCAACAGTGCAGATGGAGAGCGGCGAGGTGGGATTTATTTTCTATGTAATGGCAGCGGGCTTTTCTCGAACCACTCTCAAGCCGGCTCACAATTTTCGCAAAAATAATTTAAAAATATTTGGAATGGTTGCGATGCGGGTGGCGGAATTGATGACGATGGTGCAGCTTGGGATATTTTTCAGGCGTTTTTTACGGATGAATTGATCAAAAAGTTGACGCAGCAAAACAGAACACTAACTCAAAACACAGCAGTCCTGTAAACGAGCTTGTTTCGAGGGTTTGTGTGCCAATAGGGTAATGGCAGAAATCAGAGGGAGCGGCGGCTCCTGCCGAGCAATCACCAGAGATACAGCAGGTGAACATTGGGGGACACTCTTCGAACCACGAGTCGAGCCCCTGGCATCTCACAGCCGTAGATTTGTCACATAACCAGCGTTCCAATACGCCAGACCTTAACGCTGTCATAGCGGTGGGAGGATGGTCGGCAAACACGCCGAACATCCACAACCACGTGGGCAATGACAATGGTACCACGGAGCACCACGGTGAGACGACGGTGACGAACGATGAACTCATCTTGATAGCAAAGTCATTAAAATTGAAGAAAACGCCAGGACCAGATGGTTTCCTGAACATGGCCCGCAAGATCCTAAGACAGGGAAGCCACCAGGTGATCCATCGGCGTATCGACCGATATGCTTGTTGGACACGGCGGGTAAGGTGTTCGAGAGGGTAATCCTCAACAGGCTGTCGAGGTACACGGAGGATACAAGCAGCCTGTCAAACAACCAGTTTGGCTTCCGTAAGGGTAAGTCAACGGTGGATGCCATATTGTCCGTCACCAAGACGAAAGAGATGGCACTCCAGCGCAATAGGATGGGAGTCTGCTACTGTCCAGTAGTCACCATTGACCTGAGAAATGCGTTCAATAGTGCCAGTTGGGAGGCTATCGTCAACTCGCTCCAACGTCTCCGGATTCCTGGGTACGTGTACCGGATTCTGGGAAATATAGGGTACTAGTTTACAACACAGAGGTGGGTCTGAAACGTGTCCAAGTCACCACCGGAGTCCCGCAAGGTTCGATCCTGAGCTCAGTGCTTTGGAAAACGATGTATGAAGAAGTGTTGCGACTTAAGTCCCCTAACGGGGTAAATATTGTCGGTTTCGCGGACGACATTACTTTAGAGGTCTATGGTGAAGCTATGGAGTAGACGGCCACCCACACCATTGGCATATTGGAGGGATAGATGCGCTCCAGAAAACTGGAGGTAGCCCGTGACAAAACGGAGGTTATTCTGGTCAACAACAGAAAATCGGAGCAACAGCCGATTGCACCATCACCTCAAAGTGGTCCCTGAGGTACTAGCGGGGTATGATCGACGACAAGCTGTCCTTTATCAGCCACGTCGATTACGCCTGCAAGAAGGCCTCCATTTCTATATCGGCATTATCCCGCATGGTGTCGAATAGCTCGGTGGTGCAAGGGAGCAAGCGAAAGCTCCTGGCTAATGTCAGGTATTGCGGGCCAGCGTAGGTCACCGTTTTAAGTTCTAAAAGCTACTCAGGTAAGCTCAGGAATACGCACAGGCCAATGTGCCTAAGAGTGGGCAGCGCATACCGCACAGTGTCACGCGACGTGGGTTACGTCTTCACGAGTATGATTTCAGCTCCAAAATAGATGGCGCAACGACCGACCAGCGGCAGGTCAGACGGGACTAGCTAACTACTAAAGTCCTTAGTAGTTAGATAGAGCGGGTACTCAAAACATACTTCCTCTTCAGTATCCTTTGGAGCTTCTTGTCGCTCAGGGTCGTCGGCCGTCCGGAACCGGGCTTTCTTTCGATGCTCTGATTGTTGTCTAATAGTACCAAGATGTTGTAGATGCCGGAACGGGCGTATCTGGCGTCCACAAAGTGCCGCACGATGTCCGTTTTCGACGTGGCGGGGTGCCGTTCTTTGAACGCGCACACTTCTGAGCGGAGTTGTTTCACTGTTTTCGCCATCACGGTTAGTGTTCGACTGATAGAGCTGTCAAATTTTGTCTGCTGACTCATGGGTTACTATGATTGATGCTGCATGGGCTTCGTCAGTGCGGGTGAAGGTAAACCCATGAAAAATCGGCAATTTTTGTCCATTTGTTTTTTTAATGCAAACGTTATTTTGATAAGAAACGAAAAGTTAGCAAATTTCAGATTTCTTCGAATATTCTTTCCTTAAGGTCGGTATCGTGTTCCAAAAAAAATTCTTTTTCTATCCCAACCCATGTTAAATTCCGTTTACTGAAACGGAAAAATAAAGAATCGAAAAGAAATTTCTTCAGCAGTATCCACCTGACAAGAACGAAAAATAAAATTGGAATTTCTAAGGTTTCCACGCAAACTAATGGGAGCTGTCATTTTTACTTTCCGAAAAATATTCCACTCGATTTTTCCGTAGGTGAAGGTGAAATTTCGTTCCATGCAGATGAATTGTCAAAATAATTTCGTAACTAGATCTATCAACACTTCATTTTACAAAATAAAGAAACTTTCGACATCAATGCTTCTCGTTGATTGATATTTTTGAACTACAATCGAAAATTTATGATTATAGGCAACCATGGACCTTTTTGACGTTAAATCAACGCACACTTATGCATCATCTGAATAACATCAGAGCAAGCAAGAGGGAAACAAAACAGTGGGAAAACAGACAATCGATTCACCCTTGTGTGATAGATAAGGAAAGACGATTAAACGTCAAAAACGTCTGTTCCATCAACCTGCGGGAATTGGTGTACACACTTAGAAATTATGAATTTTACACGAGACGTTATTCATGTTTGTAAAAAGTCGGGGAACGTAAACAAAGATTTCGTGTAAAATTATGTCTCCTGAAACTGACACATACGCAATTCAACAAATGATGTGTTTGATTGAATTTATTTTCTCATCTCTTTCAACTCATTCTAATGTGCTAAAGGACGCTTGCATGTGTCGGTCTTAGGGGACATACATTTACGGGACATTTTGGTAATGTGTAAACATGCGTGTAAGTGGTGCCAGAAATGATGGAAATTTATCTTTCATCTGGTGGCGTGGTGTTTAATGTTTGTCGGACTGTGTTTTTGAGGGTGTTAACTCAAGGTGGATGAGTGACTTACAGTCTGATATTTTACTATCCTGGCTATCATTGACAGTTTGTGAATCGGAGATGGCTCCACTTGACATTAATATATTTCGTGTTAGCTTCTCCCACTCAGATACTTTCCACTATTCCACAGAATATTTTCGGACCAATGGCCAGAAAATGAACTCAAAATCTAAGTTTACTCCCTGTATTCTGATCAACATTTATAATTCGGTAGACAGACTAGATCATTTCAGCTGAATAAATGCTGACTGCACATATCGTTCAATCGCTTTCACAGCCTCAATAATAATTGCGCATCAATCAAGTCCTACCCGAGGCATAGATTCACATTACAACGAGCAGCAATTAAGGTGTCATCCCTCGCACGCGAACGGTCGTACGAAAGCTGTTTTGCTGGTCTCGGCATAGTTCCTTGCTAATTTTATTACTTACTCGTGTGACTTACAGGAAGCTCATATTTAATGCGCAAATGAACTGAACGGGTCGTCACAAATGTAGTTAGCTAATTCAAAGCGTGATGCAAAAAGAAGGGATTTTTCTCTCGTTAGACCTTCAGTTCAAGTCACGCTTATTAACCCTCAATAATTGCTCACATTTATAATAGAATATGATCAAGATCGCCACGCCTATTCTAATTTCAGGAAAAACTTCTCACACCTACTTCGAGAACATTCAAACTATGGCGACGGCCATCGATTTCCGTACAATGGTCAATCACCCTATTCAATTGGACCAACGCCAAAGCCTACCTGGCAAACGAAGCTACCCGGCCGTCCTTCACCGAGGTCGGACCATTTCTGTTCTCAGGTTTGCTATATACCGTACCCTCTCATTACCCATTAACCTCCTAAACTCTCGTCCATTCCAACAGAAATCCTGGAGAAGGTAGACGCCCGATTCAACACGAAAAACGCCACCATCAGCTATCGACGGCGTAGCTTCTTCGCTCCAGACGAGCTGCTAGATGACAACCTTCTCGAGAAGAGCGTCACCAACATCAACGTAGTTGCATTGGCCGCTGCCAATCGAGGTCACTTCCGGGGCTACGCAATTGAACGGGAGATTTCGTTTGCCCTGTACAACTTGAACCAGCACGTAGCGGTTACCAAACGAGCATCGGAACTGCTGTTCGACGGCTATCCGGAACCGTTGATCAAAAAGGCGAAGGAAGTGCTTCAGTCCAGTTCGGATGACGGGGAGTTGGAAGATCGGTTCAGTTGGTTCCGATCGATCAACGGTTCCAAGAAGTCTCACGGGTATTTCAACATGGACTCCGGCAAGGAGGACTCCAGTCGGTACGGGCTAATCCGGACGTGGAACTACCGGGATCGGATGAATTCCAGCCAAGGCGAATGTGGGAAGTACGACGGTTTCACGGGGGAACTGTTGCCGACGAAGATCAGGAAGGATCACCGATTGCGGTTGTTCTTGGTGGAACTGTGCCGGGCTGTGAGTTTCGAATTCGATCGAGAAGAAGAAGTGCACGGAGTGATGGGATACCGATTTGTGGGCGATGCGCGATCAATGGACGATCCGTGTAGCGAGGATAGGGAACTTCTACCGAGCGGAGTGATTAATATAACGCAATGCAAGCAAGGGGCACCGCACTATGTTTCGTTTCCGCACTTTTTCCTTGCGGATGGTTATTACAGGGGTGGTATTGAGGGCATGAACCCAGACGAGGAGCGGCACCAGTCATTCCTTACGATTGAACCGAAAACGGGGACGGTGCTGAAGTCATCGCTTCGGTTGCAAGTCAACGCACTGCTGCAGCAGTACTCGGGTGTGGCGTGAGTTTGCGAGTTGTTGTGGTGGGTTTAGTTTCAGATGTTGAATGGGAACCTTTCGTTTCAGTTTGTACCAGGATGCACCACGATCATACCTTCCGATACTTTGGTACGCTAGAAGTTTTCAATTGCCCGAAGAAGATGTACTGAAGCTGAGAGGTCTGCTGGATGTATCGCAGCTGGGTTACGTAGGTGGATTTGCCGTAGCTGGGCTTGGGTTGTTGATTGTGCTGCTGGCTCTGGGACTACGATGCGCCGTTCGAAGTACGCAAAGGAAGAGCATGGTGGGAGCTCCTCTGGCCAATGGAGACGCTCGGGGGGATTATGAATTTGTCCAGAATGAACAGAACAAGGATAAGGATCGAATAAAGTTGTGATTGTTGGATGCGGAGAAATTTATGGTCTTAACAGTGTTTGGGCAAGCAGTTTTCTTATTGTTTCTGCAGGTCAATCATGCTGTCAGAACGCAAGCGACGAACTATGGAACGGACATTTATTATTTCTACAAAGATGACTTATCCGAAAGCCGGTTTTGTCCTCTAGGGCCCTGGGAGTAACAGACACGCGCAAATGTAATCCGACGATTTGGTACCGGTGTTTGTTCTGTTTACAGAGGCTGATAAGACTTACCAAAAACCAAAATACGCGCGTTTGGCTCAAATTTGGCAGCTCTTGCTGAAAGATTGGCTCAAAATGGCTGCTTCCGCTAATCTTATACCACTATTCTCAACAACTCCCATCGCTTTGGTAATCTTTGTGACGCCATTGACAGCTCCTCCTGGTAAATTTGCTGGTTCTTGATCTCAAAAGTAATGAAAGATGCCAATAAATAGAAAGGTAGGCACTAAGAGCTGTATGGAATCAAAATACAGGGGTCTCATACAATTGTGAAACAATGAGGATTATTCCGAGAGTCGAAGTGACGTCTGTCACTTGGTGAAGTGAGAAAAGTCACCTGCAGTGACGTGACTCTCAATTTGATTTACCCAGAAGAGTCAGTTCACTTCAGGTGACTTTCCTCACTTCACCAAGTGACAAACGTCACTTCGACTCTCGCAATAACCCTCAATACAATTAATGGTAAAAAGTAGGCCTTGCTTGTGACTGGCCATGTCGTTTATTTTTCTTTCTGGTGAATCTATGCGCCTCTTTGTTGTGTGTGTTGTTGTGGACATTGGCTCCAGAAGTACCATTGCATCGGTCCCAAGTTTAATCAACCCTCAAAACATAACCCCCAACGAATAACTCCTCAAATAGTCTGTCAAAATAACACAACGAACAAATACAAAAACAAAGGACAAGTACCGAAAAGCGCAATAATGGGGTTCCCTTTGTTGTACTTGAAAGCAATGGAAAAATCTCGGTAAGAATCACAAAAGTAGTGAGCAAATTTGCAATCAAAGTTTTCCTACACGGTAAAAAAAAACGTAACGCCTAGTCCAACTGTTCTTGCACTTAAGTGTATTTGTCAAGCCCAAGGGGTGAGTCGCTTAGAACAGTGTGCCAGGCACGCCGTAGAACATGTGTGGCACTCTGGGGCACACTTTTGACATTTGTACCTTATGAAGATATAATCTAGCAGCCCTGGAAAATTGACGTTGTAAGTTTTTGTGGTGTTGTTTTGATTTGTTTGTCTCGCTACGCAACACAAAAGCTTTAGAAAGAGTTGATTATGAATGAATTTTCGAGTTTCCTGTTTGTTGAGGCGAAAACTTGTGTGGAGCAATGGATGAGGTAAGTGATTATATTAATAACTCGTGACATGATATCACTTTGCAGCTTCAATTAGAGGCACATTTTTGGAGCGAATTGAAAGCGGATTATGAAACCATCAACCTCCATATAATTTGAAAAAGCAAAACCTCTGCAGCCTGCCGCTGGCTCAACTAACCATAGAGAGGATCCGAGTGATTGAAGAGGACATGCGGATCATGGCTGAGAGAAGTGATGTGCCTCCTGGATCCTGGATGTTCATTTCCCAATGCCAGATTTCTCATCTAGGAAACGATGTCAAACATGTACGGACACATCGCGATCGAGTGTAATAAATCACCCTCCTGTTGCAGCGCAGTTCGTAAACCTCAGCAATGCCGATAGAGGAATATCTTTGGAGACTACTAGTAGTACCTCATACAACGACTCAGATATCATCTCTTGTGATCTATCGAGTGGTCCAGAGAATGATATGCCAAATGATTCGAGCGGAAAAGAGACCAGGCAAGAAGAAAGGATTGAAGAAGATCATGATGGTATGTAGAAAACACACATTACATTAAACGGTTACAATTAACCACTTAAGATTATTACAGATGATTCGAATGCTGTGGGTGATACAATACGACGAAGTCCACTCTGACCTGTTCTGTGTTCAAGGTTCAGAAAGCTTGGGAAAACCTTCTGAGGAAGTCATCAAGGAACCTATACAATAAAACCAAATTTCTAAGATCTGCAGTTTCCAAATTAATGTCCCAATTTCATTTGAATAGATATCAAGCCAGTTAAATGGTGTTAGAGGGTGGAGTTGCGTCTCGTTCATTGTTTTCGCAGGCGTAGGTGGTCTGCTGAGAAAGCGGAAATGAATTTTAAATATACAACAGTGTATAAGTATTCTCGGACTTACTTTCAGCGATTAGCATGTTGAGCTCCATTCTTTATCCATCCATCACTGAGAGTTGTTATCTAAGCACAAGAGCATCAATAATGCGGTTGCCGCAACAAAAACATTGACCGAGACTCAAATCACCAGCAATCATTCACCTAGTTACCATGCGTCAAAAAAACATAACGATTGAACTGTCAAATTACCGTGGCACACATGGGCACCTATTGGCGCCATGTTTGGAACATCAGCACTCATCGTAACGCTTAGAGGCACACTAAAAAAAATGGGCACAAGAGATATTGTGCTGAGCGACTCACCCCTTGGTCAAGCCGCACTAATAATTAAAGTGATATAGCTTTGATGTTCAAGTGTCTTTCTGTGTGCAATTAAGTGATTTGCTATGAAAAGATATTCAATGGATATCACGTTAAAATTTTAAAACATAGCTTTTAGATTGGCACCACTGTTCCATCTATTGAATTTGAGTTGTTTCGCCTTTCTTCACAACTGTCAAAAAACGCATGTAATCAAAACTCGTGGATATGGAGCAAATAAATACTCAGCAGGAAAGTGACCATCCGAGTGTTAATCAAACATTTTCACCACCATATCATTCGTATTCTAGAACGTGAGTATTTCAACGTTTTTACTGTACAGTAGAAATCAATGACTTGTTATTCGTTTTCAGGTCACGGAATTGATCAAGCCAATACAAATTCAGCTATCAACCTGTTGATCAAATTAGGTGTTGCGACGGTGGAGGAGACTGCGGATGAAATTATAATTGCTTACAACTAGGTGGAAACTGGACAAATTTATGAGCAGATTCTTGAAGAAAATGATAAAAGTTCGATACCAAATCTAGACTAACATTTGAAAAGGGCGGAAGAGCCAAAATGTAAACAAATCATACTGTATAATATTTTGATTGAACAATTTCAGAACAACTTAATTACCTTGACAATGACATTAAAATCAATTATGAACTTCCTTAAACAAGAAAAATAAATTATGGGGCTCTTCCGGATTTCAATTGCTCTAGTTATTTGGCTGTTCCGCCGCTTTTTTTCAGTTAGCTTAAAATCCTGGCTATTAGTTTAATATTTCAGGCAAACACTATTCTAATCATCATATACTAATTTCGACTTGAGCTTGATGTATATATTGACGGATTTTGTGCGTAAATATAACTTTCTTTATCTAAACTTGAAAATAACCATTACGCCCTAATCATAAAGCAGAAGTCATTTCACCGCATATTTTCGGACGTTAAAATGTCGAATTGGAAATAGGCGGGGGATTTTTTTTTGTTTTTTTTTTTTTTTTTTGCGCGCGGTAGTTTTTTTTTTTTTTTTTTTCTTGGTAAGAATGGTTTAATCGAGATTTCATTAAATGATTTTGCTTCGGGTTGAAGAAAACAAATTTATTTTATTACTTTTTTTATGAAAGTTATGACCTTTGTTCAGATCAACTCAGATTTTGTAACGTAGAGCCATGTTTTCCTCCTCTGGGTGGACAGCCGGACAATTATAAACGCCGTTTATCAGCCTTAGCTAGACAAGAATATTCGCGCATTTCTAAATTTCTCTTTCGTTTCCTCTACGGTCACCTAAACCATAATTGATTGAGCCTTCAGGACTCATTCGATGTCATAGCTTTGATTCCATCGCGTTGTCTATGTCCATGACTGTAAACACATGATTAAGAATCCGCAATTCAATTAGTACAATAAGAAAAATGTTCATTCGTTAGAATCACTTACCTCTGATTTTCCTAGTAGTACCTAACCTCGTCTAATTAGTAAAATTCATTGTTATGGTATATGAAGCATATGATTCGACATCTTTAAAAACTGAAAACACTTGGGCGTAATTCCTCGCCACTTGATTAATTTGACTGAAGAGCGTAGGCGTAATAACAAACAAGATGCCAGAATGTCATAATTTAACGGCGAGTTTCCACTACTGGCAGTTAAACGGGCGAAAAACCTAAGGCGTAATAACAATCTAAAAATCAATAAAACATATTTCTACATATATTGTTTGAAAAGGTTAAGCACTGCATTATAATACAAGATGTGAGCATAATACACTCAGTTGCAAAAAAAAAAGCCGAGCAAAATTTTGCTTCCAAAAAACGCCATGTTCAATCTTCTGTAACTTTGTCAATTATCAATATTTTTGGCTGAAAATTTGACAAAATTATAACCAATGTATCGACCTTATTTGACCAAAATTTCATGTTGATAGAGTTGTTGATAGAAATTTGGAGTTTTCATAACATACGTGAAACTACGTATTATTAATAAAATTCACCTCGGCTTTTTTTTTGCCCCGATATTTCAGCATGGTCAATAACGGGTGAAAAAGGGAAATACTCATGTTGGTGCGTCAACTTTGACGCCAGCTGTAGTCCAAAGCACTTGATGGAAACAGTTCATATTTTGTCCACATTGTCCTATATTTGTTTAAGCTATGGTGAAATTAATAGTATGCTATCTAAATTTTTCATAGAAATACGGATTGTTGAAATTGATATGTCCAAAAACGACTTTTTTCACATATGTTATGAAAACTTCAAATTTATAAACTTTATCAACATGAAATAAGGTCTATACATTGGTTATAATATTGTCAAATTTTCAGTCAAAAATATTGATAATTGACAAAGTTACAGAAGATTGAAAATGGCGTTTTTTGGAAGCAAAATTTTGCTCGGTTTTTGTTTGCTACTGAGTGTAAATGGTTTATTGGAGCTTTCTATGGCAAATAGGATTTGATTTTCGTATTCCAATCTTTGCCTCCAGTTTTCTCGGTTTCGTGATTTTGGAAAACCGCCTTTTTAAAATGTTAGTCTAGAGATATAATTCGTTTGAAATCAGAAGCTCAGCATGATGCAACATCTGAGTGGCTAGTGGAATCTCCAAATGTGTCGGCTGATATTGTTTGGGATCTAACGGTTGTATTGATGACAAAGCAACAAATGAAAGCACTAATTAGGTTGTCTTTCATTACAGGAAACGAGAGAGAATCAAGGAGGAAAGACAAATATATTAGTTCCTGTTAAGCAACATGTAGCGCCATCCAAGCCATCATCATCAAGTACTGAGCCAGGAATAGTGAAAGTAAGTACTTCAAATCATTTCCACTAATTTATTAAACCAGAATTATTATTCAGAATATACCCATCCGGCGCCGACCAAAATAAGGAAAATGACAACGTTGACACTGAATATGATGATTTAACTGATTTGAGTCCTGACACATTGCGTCTGCTCCTGAACGAAACGGTGATGGGGAAAAACATACTCCTGCAAGCAGAAAAGGTTGTCTTATCGGAGCGGCGCCAGTTAGAGTTGCAAGCTGGCATCTGGAACAAAAAGGGGGAGGTAATTGGTGGAGTGTGTAAAATGGAGGGGGAATTTTTTTTATTTTTATTTTTTTTTGGGTTTGATAATGATTGAAATATTTTTAGACATATTTGTGAGGTGTGGGAAAACGGTTGGTGTTAAAATCGCAAAAAATAAACAATAAAAATACAAGACGAAGAAGTGATTGACTGGAAACTGTGAAAATGGTGGGGTATGGGGGTTTTTTGAGATTGGTGGAAGAAGAGAGTGGGTACAGGGTTTTTTTTTGGTTGTTTTAAAATTTTTTTTTATCGGGGGTAGAAGGTTATTTTGGGGGGTTAGGATGGTGGATTGAACTGAGTGGGGAAGGGGTACGGGTGCGGTGAAAGGGGGACTGGTTTGAAATCAAGATTGGGAGGGGTGGAAAGGGAGGGGGGAAATGATAGGGGGGGGGGGGGGAGAAGAGGGGTAGGGGTAGGGGGGCAGTCTGCATTGTGCTCTCATGCCGTGCGGTTCTATTTTCTATTTGCTGAAGGAAGTGCTATTGCTACCTAACGCTACACCAAATCTTAAACAGCACTTTTCAGTGCTAAATAATACCTACAATTTTTAGATTTCCTCTTATTCCTTTTCGATCCTTGTTAGGCCCTTCGGGTAACCCGGCTTGGATATCGCATTGGAAAATTCCTCTTCGGTCCCTCGGATTCTTATAGTTATCTGCTTGGACGTCGATTTGGAGCAAATTACTCTGCCACTATGGCAAATAAGCGCAAACGAAAAGGGCAATCTATTGATTCGCCTGCAAATCAAATTAATGTGAGTAATCAATTTGATATGCTCACAGATGATGAGAGTGATCCATCATCTAATCAAAATTTGAAAAAACTTTCTCGATTGAGAAAGGAAAAAGTTCCCCCTATTGTGGTGACAATTTCGGATTTCCATGCTTTTCGCAAGGAAATCTTAACATTTGTTGAAGGTGTGAAATATTCCCTTCAAATTTCCAGACGAGGTGAATGCCGTTTGCATGCAGAAACCTTGGACGGATTCAAACGTCTTCTTGAGTATCTTACTCAGAAGAACCACAATTTCTTCACCTATGACACCAAAGCTGAGCGTCTTTTCAAGGTTGTCTTGAAAGGACTGCCCAGTGGTGAATCTCTCGATGAAATAAAAAACGAGTTAACAAAATTACTTGGATTTAGCCCAGTCCAAGTAATTAAGATGAAAATGAAATCCCGGCCTGGCGATGCTCGCAAAGGGATTTCAAACGATTTCTACTTAGTTCACTTCAAGTCAAGTGAACTTAATAACCTTAAGGCTTTAGAAAAAGCAAGCCTTTTGCTCCATGTCCGTGTGAAGTGGGAACATTTCAGGAAGACTGGAGCCAATTTCCAAAGCCTCACCCAATGCCGTAAGTGCCAGGGATGGGGTCACGGAACAAAGCATTGCCATATGGTTGGTAAATGCATGAATTGTGGTGATTCCTCACACACTAAGGACGACTGTCCTGTGAAGGAAGATCCTCAAAAATTCAAATGTTCAAATTGTGGTGAAAACCATAAATCAAATTTTTGGGAGTGCAAGACTCGCAAAGCAATTTTGCAGTCGCGCACTAAGCGCCAGGTAGGAAACGAAAAACGTTCCCGACCAGCTACTACCCATTCTGCAGCTGTTAACAACGATCAGCAAAGAACTAATTCCTACCAAACCGTCGGTAGAAACAGCGGACAGGTTTTTCCATCCGCAACTGTAACTTCAAACGCTCAACGAGGAGTAAATACTATTTCGATACCTGCAGGTACCAACAGGGTTCAATCTTCAAACCCTACATTCTTACCCAACCGTGTTGTTAACAATGTTCAACATGTAAATGGACCTACCTACGCTGCCGTTGCAGCGGGTAGAAACCAAAACCAAAATTCCCACGGGACTTCTGATGAATTTGATTTAGGTAACATATCCGCTCCTAAATTAGAATTTTTACAGCAATCGTTAATCGATATGATAACCGATATGCTAAAAACTAATTCCATGTTTGAAGCTATCCAAACTGGTATTAAATTTGCCAATAATATTGTCATGACATTGAAGTTCAGTAATGGATTTTAAGTCATTAAATATTTTGAATTGGAATGCTCGATCCATCAGAGATAACGAGGATGAGCTATTTAATTTTTTAAGAGTTCATAACGTGCATATTGCTGTTATAACTGAGACTTATCTCAAACCTGCCCATAAGGTCAAAAGAGATCCAAATTATTTTGTCTACCGAAATGATCGCATTAATGGAGCTGGTGGTGGCGTTGCCATCATTGTCCATAGGCGTATCAAACATCACATTCTTTCTTCATTTGAAACCAAAGTTTTTGAAACTTTGGGGGTTTCAGTTGAAACAAAATTTGGCCAATTTACTTTTATAGCTGCCTATTTGCCTTTCCAATGCACTGGTCAGCAAAAGAACTGGCTCAAGGGTGACCTCCAGAAACTTACCCGTCATAGGTCTAAATTCTTTGTTATTGGTGATTTCAATGCAAAACACCGCTCATGGAATAATTCGCAAAGCAATGCCAATGGTAATATACTTTTTGATCATTGTTCTGCAGGCTACTACACTATTCAATACCCAAACAGTCCAACTTGCTTTTCTTCAGCCAGAAATCCCTCAACTATTGATTTGGTCCTAACTGATTCATGTCAACTTTGTAGTCAATTGATTACCCATGCTGACTTTGGTTCTGATCACCTTCCAGTTACATTTGAAATATCTCAAGAAATCATTTCTAATTCCATCAGTTCTACTTTCAACTACCATAGAGCTAATTGGGATCAATATCGAACATTTATGGAATACAACTTTGATCCTAATGTTCCATTGCAAACAAAAAATGAAATTAATAATGCTCTTGAATCTCTGGCTTTCTCAATAAATAGAGCAAGAGCTGCTTCAGTGCCAAAATGCGAGGTTAAATTCGATCCAGTTATAATTGATGACGATCTTCAGCTCTTGATTCGTCTGAAAAATGTACGTAGGCGTCAATATCAAAGAACACGTGATCCCGCTATGAAAGTCATATGGCGAGATTTACAAAAACAAATTAAAAAACGCTTCTCTGCCCTGAGGAACAAACATTTTGAAAATAATTTGTCAAAATTAGATCCGAGTTCCAAACCTTTCTGGAAACTCTCTAAAATATTGAAAAAACCTCAAAAGCCTATACCAGCGCTTAAGGAAGGTGATAAAATTTTGCTCACAAATGCGGAAAAAGCTCAAAAACTTGTTAAGCAGTTTGAGAGCTCCCATAATTTCAGTTTGGGTCTTACAAGTCCTATTGAGGATCAAGTTTCCAGGGAGTATCTGAATATTTTCTC
This sequence comes from Aedes koreicus, assembly GCA_024533555.2. Lineage (NCBI taxonomy): Eukaryota > Metazoa > Arthropoda > Insecta > Diptera > Culicidae > Aedes > Aedes koreicus. Next base: position 80,705 of record JAHHFK020004281.1, read on the forward strand.
ACAAGAAAATATTTTTGATGATTCTTGGGGAACTGATTTGGATGAAGTAAAAACTATAACTAAAAAATTTCAAAATATGAAAGCACCAGGTGATGATGGAATTTTCTATATCCTAATCAAAAAACTCCCCGAGAGTACTTTGTCTTTCTTGGTGAAACTATTTAACAGATGTTTTCATCTGGCATACTTTCCAGATAAATGGAAAAATGCAAAAGTCGTACCTATCTTGAAGCCAGACAAAAATCCGGCTGAAGCTTCTAGCTACCGACCAATCAGTTTGCTTTCTTCAATAAGTAAGCTTTTTGAAAAAATAATTTTGAATAGAATGATGCTTCACATCAATACAAACTCAATTTTTGCTGATGAACAGTTTGGATTCCGCCATGGGCATTCAACTACGCATCAACTTTTGAGAGTTACAAATTTAATTCGTTCAAACAAAGCTGAAGGCTGCTCCACTGGAGTTGCTCTTCTAGACATAGAAAAAGCATTCGACAGTGTTTGGCATGAAGGTTTGATTGCGAAACTGAAAAAGTTCAATTTTCCGCTTTATATCATGAAATTAATTCAAAACTACTTAACTGATAGAACTTTGCAAGTAAATTATCAGAATTCTAAATCTGATCAATTGCCTGTCAGAGCTGGTGTTCCTCAAGGTAGCATTCTTGGGCCAATACTTTATAACATTTTCACTTCAGATCTCCCTGATTTACCTCAGGGCTGTCAAAAATCTTGCTTTGCTGATGACACAGGCATTTCCGCTAAAGGAAAAAGTCTTCGTGTTATATCCAGGAGGCTACAAAAAAGCTTGGACATTTTTACAGATTATTTTCAAAAATGGAAGATTTCTCCTAATGCTTCCAAAACTCAACTTATAATATTCCCACACAAGCCTAGAGCTGCATTTTTGAAACCAAGTAATAGTCATATGGTCACTATGAACGGAGTTCCAATTTCTTGGTCAAATCAAGTAAAATATCTTGGACTGATACTTGATCAAAAATTAACTTTTAAAGATCACATTGAGGGCATTCAAGCCAAATGTAATAAATATATAAAATGTTTATATCCTCTTATAAACAGAAAATCCAAACTTTGTTTGAAGAACAAACTTCTAATATTTAAACAAATCTTTAGACCGGCCATGCTTTATGCTGTGCCAATATGGTCTAGTTGTTGTGCTACTAGGAAAAAAACACTTCAAAGGATTCAGAACAAAGTTCTGAAAATGATTTTGAAGCTGCCTCCCTGGTTCAGTACTATTGAATTACATAGAATTTCAAACGTTGAGACTCTAGAAGAAATGTCCAACAAAATAATTCATAATTTTAGACAAAAATCATTGCAGTCTTCAATTGCAATGATCAATTCTCTCTATAGATAAGAACTAGTTTTAAGAAATCAATAATTATTCTTACACGCAGGCAAAAGGAACCCTGTTAAAAATACTGAATAGACAAAGTAAAAATAATATTAACACAATTAGATATAAATGATAGCATATAAGGTTGAAATGTTAATTACTTAGCAGGATCACCTAGGTTAATATATGAATGTAAAATAATGTAAAATTTGGAATAAATAAAGAGTTAAAAAAAAAAAAAAAAAAAAGGAAGTGAAAATTAAGGTTCTGGACATATGGCTAAGTGAGAAGGGTATAACTATGCGAAAATTGGCGAAGCGGTTTGGAATTCATCATGCGAGTGTTAAAACCATCATTAATAAGTTTGGGGAACACTATTCTTTGGATGAGCTACCAGGAAGCGGCAGAAAACCCGGTTCTTCCAACCCGAAACTGGAGCAGAAAGTGGTATCTCTAATCATGAAGAACAAATCAATGTCAATACGTGATTTGGCCAAAAAAGCAGGAACGAGTGTCGGAATGATCCAGCGTATCAAGAGGCAAAACCACCTGAAGACCTACAAGAAATAGAAAATCTCGAAACAAAGTGCAGAACAGAAGATGCGAGCAGCAGCAAGGGCCCGGAAATTGTATTCGCGTCTTTTGCAGCGTCCGGATGCATTCGTTTTGATGGACGATGAGACCTAAATATGTAAAGGAGGACTCAAAAACCCTTCCAGGTCCACAATACTTTACTGCCGTCGTTGGGGAGGATGTGAGCGATGCGGACAGGTCGATTCTAGTGTAGAAATTCGGTCGAAAGGTACTGGTATGGCAAGCAATATGTTCCTGTGGTTTGAAGTCAACCATTTTCTACACTACCGGAACTATGAATGCGGAAATCTATCGATTTGAGTGTCTCCAGAAGAGATTGTTGCCTTTATATAAGAAGCATAGTACACCTCCACTGTTTTGGCCGGATTTAGCTTCGGCTCACTATGCCAAAACCACTCTCAATTGGCTTGCGGAAAAGGGTATAGATTTCGTTGAGAAAAATATCAATCCACCAAATTGCCCTCAGCTTCGACCCATCGAACGTTACTGGGCAATCGTGAAGAGGGTCTTCAAGAAGACTGGTAAGGCAGCTGGGAACATGCAGGAGTTCAAAAAAAATTGGGCTCAAGCGTCCAAAAAATGCGATGCAACACTTGTCCGGAACTTGATGAAGAGCATTCGATCCAAAGTTCGAAAATTCGTGAAGGAATAACTTAAATTTCATCCGGTCTTCATTATGTTCAAGTTTAACCTCGTACAATAAAGGATCAATTTTTTGTATGAATAAAATATCGGTTTTCAACATAATTTGAAAGAAAGATTGTGGATAGCTTATTTTCGATACACTCCTTATGTTCAGACTAACAGAATCATAATATGATATAATAATTATGATGCTATCATTAAATTAGAATTATAGCATGTTATAATTCTGTAGCGTGAACATAGCATATCACAATAAACTCATATCACACAACGTGAAATCCAAGGTTTATTTAGTTATATTTAAATTTATAGATTGTTACTATCAAAATGTTCGGCATTTAGAGTTCAAGGCATTGAACATTAAAACTGCTGAATAAAGCTATGAAAAATCAAGTGATATGATGTTGTTTTTATCGTGTTTTGATATGATCTCGTGTAAGGGATTTGCACTGCGTACTGTTATGCTTATCAAGTAGTGCGATTTCAACAGCAAATCAGTTTACATCGTCGTGATTATTTTTTACCGTGTATGGATTATTCAAGGGTAAGTCACTTACAACAGTGCACAGTGGTCCAGAATGCGAATTTAGCTGAAGAGGTACGTTTTCAGCCTAAGTTTGAAGTTTTGGAGCAAATTCGTCTTCTACAAAGCTGTTTCCAATAATAAAGCCCTTCTTTTGGTGTAAATGAAAACTAGGTTGGTCCTTGTTTTCAGATAAATCGAAAATCTAACTTTTTTATTTGCAGAAATCAAGGCATATATAATAAGGGAAAAGTTATAGATGAACAAATTCTGAGCAACTTTTATTGAACAAATTCTGCAATAATATACACACTTCCAAATGCAGTTGAGATATATTTTTTTCTGTCTGCCCCAACCAGAGAGGTCAGCATATGAAAAAGGTCAAATTTTTAACAAAAAAAAATATTGGGTCTGTCTCCGCCCTTACTGCGTGACATCATTAATGGGCCTTCACTAATAAACAATTATATTTTCCTTCATTTCATCCCATTTTTACTAGACCTGATGCAAAGTATAACTGACAGGCCTGCGTGAAATTAATAAATTACAATTACAATTTCAATCCAATTCAGGGTTCTATCTCTCATTGGCTGTGGCCCACAGCGCCTATGCTTATGCAATCGTGTGTTTCACAATCCATCTCCCTCGTCCAATCGGAAAATTTTATACCAACTTTATACCACTCACTGACAGCGCCGTCACTTGCACCTGCGAACAGCGCACACATCATCAACACTGTCGCAATTCATTCTTCCCATCTCGCTCCGACCGACCTGCTTATCACTAATGGGAGCGAACGAGCCGGCAACAACTGTCAGATCACTCCAGCTCCAGCCGACGTCGTCCGTCTCCGTTCCCCCATCAAGCCGACGACGGCTAGAACCAACGGGAAAAGGCGAAAATCGATGATTTTGCTCGCGTCGATTCACTGCTACGGACTACACTCTCCGTGGTGTCTTTTCGGGGTCCGTTTTTCTAATCGGGATTTTCGCGAAGAAAAAGTCACCTATTTCGATTTGGTTCTGTGTTTTAGGCTTATCGTGTGGAAATTAGTGCAAGTTCGTGTTGTTGGTTGATGTGTGATTTGTGGGACGGCGGAGAAAAAGTTCGGGCAAACAATCCCGCAGCAATCGCTGCGGTTCCCCAGAGGTGCGGATTGCTGAAAGAAGCTGCGATTTCCGAAGAAGAGGAGCCCCACGAGTCAGTCGTCGTGTGTGTGTGTGTGCGTGTGAAAAAATGTGAATCATTTTCTTATGGTGCAGAGAAGAGAAGAGTTTTTCCAGCCACCGATGGGTTCCCTTCCGTACTGGGAAAGGAAGTAGTTGTCCCGGCAAGTGAAAAGTGACAGGGCACCCCGTACGGATTCCTGGAGCTGTGCCCTTTTTCGTCAGATTGATTCCCCGGAGGAAGAAGAGTTTGTGTTGTCGTTGTTGTCTCTTGTTCCGGTTGGATTGGTGAAAATATAAAACAGAGGAAGGAAGTTCCTCCGCGGAGTTTGAAGTGTGATGAATATTGTTCACTTGATTGGGGAAAAAAAAATCCTGTGTTTACATGAGTGAAATTTGCTGCTAGTCGGACGGAAAGTGATAGATAGCAGCAGAAAAGGGAGAAGATATACATTTCAGCCTTCGGCATTAGCAAGGAAGTGCTGGAATCAGCGAAGCTGGAAGGCAGAATGGCGGCGGACCTTACGAGGCCGCCCTTTAGCGACATCAAGCGACCGGAGGAAGTGGTGAAAATGTCGATGACGGACAACCTCAAGTTCGCCGTCTTGATCGGGCTGATCGAGGTCGGACAGGTCTCGAACCGGGAGGTGGTCAACACCGTGCTGCACCTGGTAAGTCACACTATGAAAAAAAAAGCAAAATTTACTCAGTCTGTGTTATCGCACAATTTCATCACCAAATCACCACCGTCGCCGACGTCGTCGTCGTCGTGTCAAGTTAACTTGTGTTATCTTCTACCCACCTTCCGCTCACCCACGAGTTCTCCTTCGGGTTATTAATTGGAACGAAGCACAATACACAGAAAACCACGGCAACAGCATTTTGTAGTACCTGTTCGATATGGGGCCAGTGTTATCATTAGAGGTAAAACGACAAATACAGACACGCGAACTCGCTCATAATGTCAGTCGTCGTCTGCCGTTGATGGCTCAAAAGAATGAAAGTATAGAATCTACCAGGCTGCTGCCAACCAGAATGGTAGCTCTAATTATTTTACCGCCCCACTCAATGGACCCACTTCCAAATCATCGGTGGCTGCCATCCGAAATTACATAAGCCGAATTCCAGCGGAATGTCGTGGAATTCCTAGACTGGCAGCACTTCTATTATCTAACAGGCAGTAGTTGTCAAACGCAGAATTTCTTGTGAGGAAAGGCAATTGTTCGGCAAACAATGGAAACTGCTGAGTAAAAATCATTCCCCATTCATCACAAGTCGCTGCTTCGTCACTCTTGAAAGGCTGGAACAAAAAACGACCACGCCGTCGATTGATTTGGTTTGTTTTGCTACTTGGTACTGCATCGTCATCATACACTGCTGGAGGCTCTTGGTGAGAATGTACGTGTTTTCTAATCAATATGTGACTCGCATGGTATCGTCGTCGTCGTCGGCGCCGCTCTGCAGTTATTTTCTGCTGCTGACCCCGAGGAAGTTTATTGCTGGCAGTGCCCGGCAGCAGCAGCACCACCACCACCATTATTGCAAGCCACGGCAAAGGTGAAGGTTGCTTTGGAAAAACCCCAACAATCGCAGGATTTGCGAATTTTATGGAACGGGGTTACGTAAATTTGGCCGTGGATTGCGTGGAAGAATTTTTACTTGGAGTCGTCGGGGGTTTTTTTATGGGCATTTATGAAAATTGACCGATGTTTAGAAGTCACCTTCAGAAACTGGATCAGCCCATCGGGGAAACTAGAATGATTGATAGCACGTAATTGGTTCGTGATAAAAATCCACTGCCATTAAGGCTCATAGATACGTTCCTGGACATAATTGGAGTGCTGATGGAGAAGGAGCCGGGAGGTTTTCTGGAAGGTTTCAACAAAAGCTAAGCCCAGACATTTTTTTTAGGACTGGCTGAAGTCGAAAATTAAAATATTTCAAAAATCGGGAGGAATATGTACAAGACCAGATCGCATGGTTGACGCCGACCGCTACCATTATTAATGAGCAAAATTAAACATGTTAAGAATATTTTCCCATGTTTGTTTTTCAATTTCAATTCCACATCCAAATGCACGAACCTTCTTCTTTACACTACTCATAAGGTCCTGTACCACATTTGAATCAACTCTTTTTTTGCGTGGCAATCCATTTTTTCTTCATATCTTCCTCCGATTTCACTTCCTTAGGATGCTTCCAAAGTGCCTGCTTCATGATGGCCCAGTACTTTCAGAGTTAGTCGCAGATTCGGTGCGTTCGGGGGGTTGAGATGCTTCGAAACGAAATTGACCTCTTTAGACTTGTACCACTCCAAAAGCTTTTGCGAGTAATGGCACGATTTAGAGACATCGATAGCTGCCTCATGAAAAATTGCACGCTAATACAGCTTGCGGACGACGCCGTTGTTTCATTTGTAGGACCAGGGGCGAACAACCTGCAGGATACCCTAGACAATTTGTCTACCTGGGCTCAAAAGCTGGGTATCGAATTCTCCCCGGAGAAAACTGAGTTAGTTGTTTTTTTCTAGGAAGCGTGATCCAGCACAGATACCGCTTCAACTCACGGAGTAAAATAAAAACTCAAAGTTTGTCTTATAAATACCTAGGGGTCTGGTTCGATTCTAAATGCACCTGGGGAAAGCACATTAAGTATCTACATCAGAAATGCCAGCAGCGAATAAACTTCGTGCGTACTTTATCACCGGAACATGGTGGGGAGCCAACCCGGAAGATCTGATAAAGCTGTATCGTACAGCGGTTCTGTCTGTTCTTGAGTACGGTAGCTTCTGTTTTCAATCCGCCGCGAAGACTCATTTTCTGAAGCTGCAGCGAATCCAATACCGTTGTCTTCGTATCGCGTTAGGCTGCATGAACTCAACTCATACTATGAGTTTGGAGGTAGTCGTAGGAGTTCTTCCTTTATCAGATCGTTTTGTGGACCTATCTTTCCGGTTCCTCATCCGCTGTGAGTTGCTTAATCCATTGGTAATTGCAAATTTTGAAAAGCTAATCAGACGAAATCCTCAAACTAAGTTCATGACACTGCCCCATTGGTGCATGACTCTGGAGGTGAGCCCTTCTTCCAGATGTTCCTAATCGTGATTACTCCCAAGACTTCTCTTGTTCTACTGTAGTTGTTGATCTGACCATGAAGCAAGAAGCTCATTGAATACCAGTTCCACTCCGTTCGGAGTACATTCCATCAATTTTTGCAAGTAAGTTTGGCCATATCAGAAGTGACAGAAAGTTTTACACCGACGGGTCAAAAACAAATGATTCCACTGGATTTGGTGTTTTTAACGAAATTCATAGCGCCTCCTTCAAACTTCAAAATCCTTGCCCCGTATACGTCGCAGAATTGGCGGCTATACACTATGCATTAGAGCGAATTGCCTCTCTTCCCTCTGATCAATTTTTCATTTTTACGGATAGTCTCAGCTCACTTCAGGCTATTCGTTCAATGAGGCCGGCAAGGCACTCACCGTATTTCGTGGCTAAGGAGCCTCTCTTATCTCAGTCAGCAAAGGCGCAACTACAAAGCAACACCATTCTGAAGATGACTGGGTTCGATTCCCGGTCTGGTCTAGGAATTTTCCGTTAAGGAAAATTTCTCGATTACCTGAGCATAGGGTATGATTGTACTTGCTAATGCTAAAACGATACCATCATCGAAAGATTTCAATTAACAACTGAGGAAGTACGTTTCGAACACTAAGTTGAGAGCAAGCAATAAGCTATTGTGAAACAATAAGCTTGAAACGCTAAATGCAACATCTACGCCAGACCTACAGCAACAATATAGCATCGCCAATCTGCTGTTGAAAGCCAACGTTAAGATCCCCATTCCTTCCCAAATCACTGAAATCCCTAACCTCAACCAAGCCGCGAGTTTTTCGGCTTTCCAAAACTAACCTAGTAAGTAAGGTATTATCGTTGTAAAAATGAAAAAGAACTCGGCTCCGTTATGCCTATGGCACATGAGCCTTATAAATAAACAATTAAGTTAAAAAAAAAGTTATGGCACGAGGTTAAATCCGGCCAGAAAATCGTAGGACCATCGTGTGACCTCAGAAGAGGAAGTAGACGCTTTTAGAGGAATTCCTTTAGGTCCATTGACCGTTCCAGTTGTCACGAATGGGGTGCTCCGCTTTCCACACGAGCAAATTGCTTGCCAAATCATATATTTTTCGGCAAACTTTGACATCTTCTGCTTCCTAACGTCATCAGGGATATCGAATTTATGATGAGCAGTGAAAAACTGGAACCCCGGAAGCTGCCGGAAGTCTGCTTCTACGTACGTCTCATCATCCATAACGAGGCAATGTGGTTTCGTCATCATCTGGGTGTAGAACTTCCGTGCACGTGTTTTACCTGCCGTTCATCGCGATTAGGCGTCTTTTGGACTTTGTACGTGTGGAGTTTTTTCGCATCACGCACGAAAGTTTTGGTTAGATTCAGTTTCTTCGCCACATCTTGAACTGAACTGTTGGGATTCCTCTTGAAAGCTTGAACTACCCGCTTGTGATCCTTAACACTATATGGAGATCCATTTTTGCCACCTTTTTTCTTTCCGACCGATGGTCAAACGTTCGTGGTACCGATTTAAAACACGAGACACCGTAGAATGTACCATTCCCAGCTTCCTGCTGATGGCACGATGAGAAAGATCCGGATTTTCGAGGTACGTGAGCAAAATTTCTTTGCGCCGCTGCTGTTCTTCCGACTCCATCTTCGCAAAGATTGCACATCTGCTAGTGATACTAAAGGGCGATACGGTCAAAATTTGGTCAATATCAACTTGACGTATTTCTTTCAATTTTGCATTTAAAAACCTGAACACCCCTCATTTTGAAGGTGTGTGTGTGTAGAATGTTGCTCCTATTTTGATTTTGGAATTCACTCTTCAGTTGTCAAAATGCCGTCCAAGCAAGAAGAGCAGCGTATCAAAATTTTGCTCGCGCATCGCGAAAATCCGAGCTACTCGCACGCAAAGTTGGCAAAATCGCTAAAAGTTGCCAAATCAACCGTTACAAATGTAATTAAAGTGTTTGGGGAACGTTTGTCGACAGCCAGGAAGTCTGGATCGGGGGGAAATCGAAAACCGGAAGCCGCTGAGACGACAAAGAGAGTTGCCGGTAGTTTCAAGCGAAACCCTAACCTATCTCTCCGAGATGCCGCAAATAAGCTGGGTGTATCGTCTACAACCGTGCATCGAGCCAAAAAACGAGCCGGACTATCGACTTACAAGAAGGTAGTGACTCCAAATCGCGATGATAAACAAAATACGACGGCCAAAGCGCGATCCCGGAGGCTGTACACGACGATGCTGACGAAGTTTGACTGCGTGGTAATGGACGACGAAACCTACGTCAAAGCCGACTACAAGCAGCTTCCGGGACAGGAGTTTTATACGGCAAAAGGAAGGGGGAAAGGTAGCAGATATTTTCAAGCACACGAAACTGTCAAAGTTCGCAAAGAAATATCTGGTTTGGCAAGCCATCTGTACCTGTGGCTTGAAAAGCAGCATTTTCATAGCTTCCGGGACTGTCAACCAAGAAATTTACGTGAAAGAGTGTTTGAATAAACGTCTGCTGCCTTTCCTGAAGAAACACGGTTGTTCCGTACTGTTTTGGCCGGATTTGGCATCTTGCCATTACGGTAAAAAGGCCATGGAGTGGTACGCCGCCAACAACGTGCAGGTGGTTCCCAAGGACAAGAACCCTCCCAACACGCCAGAGCTCCGCCCAATTGAGAAATACTGGGCTATTGTCAAGCGGAACCTAAAGAAGACCAAAAAAACTGCTAAGGACGAGCAGCAGTTCAAGGCAAACTGGCTTTCTGCGGCGAAGAAGGTGGACAAGGTGGCTGTACAAAATCTGATGGCAGGGGTCAAGCGTAAGGCCTGGCAATTCGGATTTGGAAAAGCGGAAGCCTAACTGAATATTTTTCCTGAATTTTATACTAATTGAACTTGAAAAAGAAATTTAATTTGATTTTTTAAATAAACGATTTCACCGATTTACACGCGTTTTCCCTTGACCAAATTTTGACCGTATCACCCTTTAGTTCACGAGAACTGTGGAACCCTCTGTGTGAGGAAGGGACCGTCCGGAGCGGCGAGGGGGGGGTCGAACCAACATTGAAACTTATCTTGCCTTATAGAGATTTGTGTTACATTTGTATGTGAGAATTTCCCCCCCCCTTCTAGAAAGGGAGGGGTCTCTTACTATCATAAGGGACTTTCCCCAGCCTCAAAATCCCCGGTAACCCTGGCAAAGTCTCACGATAATAGGTTCAGTAGTTTTCAGAGTCTATAAGGTTCAGACAGACCGTACAGAAATTACATTTTTACCTGTCTCCAGATAGATTTAAATCACTTCCACTTTGTTCAGCGCAAGAAGAAGAAGTTCGTTCTTGATCCATGGCTCGGTTATTTCAGGAAGATTTATTCGAGTGTGATCCTTCGAACTTCTTAGTTTTTTATTCTCAAAATCTATTCACTCTAGTGAATAGAGTGAATATTCTATTCACTTCAGTGAATAGCCAGTGTCAGTCTGTTTGACAGCCTTAGTCACCTCCGCTAGATGCTCTTTGAACATTGTTGCCAAAGGTTCTCTTTGTTTGACCTAAATATATTTTGCTGCAGTGTTTACACTTAATTTTGTATACCTATGCTCTGCCTAAGCCATCTATTGAATCTTCAGTGGAGCCTAACGACGATGCCAATTGGTTGACTTCCTGCTAGAAAACTAAGTCCAAGCTAAATCCCAAGTTGAGTTTTTAGCTTTTGTGTATTATCTTTGTCGAAGGGGACAGAAACACGTTTCAGGGGTTCCAGGTGAATCTGAAAGGAGGTTGTTTGTGATGTTCTGTGAAGAAGTTTTTCCTTTTTTTGGATGATAGCTGGAATTGTCCTCTTTTTGTAACCATTGAGTCTAGCAGTTTCGAAGATATGTGCTAATTCTTGTTACTTTGGCTTTTCCGGTTTTATTGAGGGGAAGGGTCAACATTGTCCGGTGGATCATCTTGGTGGAAAAGTAGCCATTTTATCGTCGAAAAGAGTAGTTTGAAGTGTAAGGGATGACTTTGGGGTGTTTCTGGGTTTTCTGGAAAATTTCAAACTCTAAAAGACGATGATGACAAATGGATTCTCTAACTACCAGAAGGTCAGAAAAAGCACGTGTTTCCCCCCCTTCTCTTTTTCATGTGGAACTGATGTTCTTTTGGGGATTTTTGAGTGCTGCTTGAAGTATTAGGAGATCATCTTGTTTAACTACAGCAAACTTGTCGTCGGCCGGCTTTCAACAGGGAGTTGGAAGTAACCTTCTGGTTAGAAGGATGGCTAGTTGACTTGTAATCAACTGCTGAGAGATGAGTATAGGAGGGTTTCCATAGGGGCTCCTTTTGGTGGTTTTTAGAAAGCATTGAGAATGTGAAGTCGCTTCCATCCCTGCCAAGTGGGCCAGTGAGTGTACGCTCCATTCGGCATCCTTAGTGTCCCACCTCTCCCCTTTTTTTTAAAGGGTGTCCACGATGAAATTGCCACACACAAAATTGATTCGCAAAATTCGAGTTTTCATCCGATTGCCATCAAATTTTCAGGGATTGAGAAATAACTATTAAACTTCATTTTACCATTTTACTCGTATTTTATTTACAGTCCCTACGCAAATGCCCGCACCTTGGGTCTTAACCCCGGCCATAAGATTCTGCACAACCTGTGAATCAACCGTTTTTTGCATGTAAACCCATACTTTCTTCAGTTCCTCGACTGTCTTCACTACCTTAGGTCGTTTACGAAGGTGCTGCTTCATAATCACCCAGTACTTCTCGATGGAGCGGAGCTCCGGAGTGTTGGGGGGGGTTGAACATTTTCAGCACGAAATTGACCTTATTGTCCGCATACCACTTCAGCACGTCCTTGGAGTAGTGGAATGAGGCCAAATCCGGCCAGAAGATTGTTGGGACGTCGTGGGCCTTCAGGAGAGGAAGCAGCCGCTTCTGGAGGCACTCTTTTATGTACACCTGTCCGTTCATCGTGTCCTGGGTCACGAAAGGTGCACTCCGCTTCCCGCACGTGCAGATGGCTTGCCAAACCAGGAATTTCTTCGCAAATTTGGACATCTTCTGAGTGTGGACATGCTCCGGAACGCTGAACTTATCCTTGGTCGTGAAAAACAGGTTGCCGGGGATCTGTTTGAAGTCGGCCTTCACATATGTTTCGTCGTCCATGAAGCAGCATTCAACTTTCGTCAGCATGTTGAGGTACAACTTCCTGGCACGGGTTTTGGCGGACTTGTTCTGCTTCTCGTCGCGATTAGGGGCCTTTTGTACCTTGAACGTTCGAAGCCCAGCCTCAGTTTTGGCCTTCTGGACAAAACTTCGGCTTAGGTGCAGCTTCTTAGCCACATCCCAAACGGAGGCGTTCGGATTTCGGTTGAAGGCCCCAACTACGCGGTTGTGATTTTTGGTGCTGTACGGAATACTTTTTTCCTTCACTTCTGGGCTTCCGATCGGTGGTCAACTGTTCCTCGAACCGCTTAATCACTCGCGACACCGTGGAATTCCGCGATTCCCAACGTTTTAGCGATGGAACGATGCGAGAGATCCTTGTTCTCGTGATGAATGCGCAAGATTTTATCACGCACGAGCTGTTCTTTCGACTCCATTTCCGCGAGTTTTGATCACAGGATTTTAAGACTTGCAGGATAATAATGCACTATGAACTAAATCCACCCCAAATTTTTCATTAAATTCTACCCAACGGTTAAAAAGTTAGAGCAATTTCATAGTGTGGCAATTTCATCGTGGACACCCGGGGGGGAAGAAAGGGGGGGGGGGGGGGGGGGGAAGAAGGGAGGAGGAGTGGGAGGGAGTTGTGGGAGGGAGAGTTGATAAGGGGGGCCGTGGGGGGAGTATTTGGGTTTGTATGCATATTTTTTAAGGTTTTTGGGGAATGATCATGCGGAAAATTTGGCCGGAAAGAATGCAGGGGGGTGTGTGGGAGTTGTAGTATAGTAGGGTGGTGTGTGTTTTGTTGGGGTTGGTTGTTTGTATAGTGTGTAGTCGCGGGGGGGTGCTTGGTGATATCTTAGATTCCTTGTTTCTTGCCAGAAAGCTTCCACTTCATCAGAGTCCAACACCTCTCGCTTGGACGCTTGGCGGCTTTCGGTACAATAATCACCTGATTTGATTCGAAATCGGGAAAAAATTGCAATTGTAAAACGATTCCTACGAATTGAGAGACTGCAGCATACTCTCTCTCTCTCTCTCACACACACACACACACACACACACGCACGCACACACACACACACACACACACACACACACACACACACACACACACACACACACACACACACACACACACACACTTCGGAGCGCCTGTGGTGAAGATACGTCGACGACATCTTCGCTGTAGTTAAACAAGAGGATCTCCCCTTAATTCTTCAAGCAATCAACAATCTCCACAAAGACATCAAGTTCACTCATGAAATAGAAAAGGATGGGAAACTTGCATTCCTCGATCTTCTGGTAGTCATTATCATAATCGTCTTTAGAGTTTGAAATTTTCAGAAAACCCACAAACACCCAAAGAGTCATCCCTTACACTTCAAACCACTCTTTCCAACATAAAATGGCCACTTTCCAACACATGATCCACCGAATGTTGACCCTTCCTCTCAATAAAACCGAAAAAGCCAAAGAATTAGCATATATCTTCGAAACTGCTAGACTCAATGGTAACGAAAAGAGGACAATTCAAGCTATCATCAAAAACAAGGAAAAACTTCTTCATAGGAAATCACAAACAACCCTTTCCGATTCACCTGAACCCCTGAAACGTGTGTCTGTCCCCTTCGATAAAGATATTACACAAAAGCTAAAAACTCAACTTAGGGAATTTGGCTTGGACTTAGTTTTCTCTAGCAGGAACAACCAATTGGCATCGTCGTTAGGCTCCACCAAAGATTCAATAGATGTATTAGGCAGAGCAGGGGTATACAAAATTAAGTGTAAACACTGCAGCAAAATGTATGTAGGTCAAACAAAGAGAACCTTGGCAACAAGGTTCAAAAAAAAAAAAAAAAAAAAAAAAAGAGCAGAAAAAAAAAAAAAAAAAATCTAGCGGAGGTGACTAAGGCTGTCAAACAGACTGACAAAGGAATTTCACATAACTTCAAATCGACCGTTGCAGAACACATCTTTACGGAAAATCACGACATAACGACGAATGACATCACAATCTTACCTAACCCGGAAATAGAGCCGCAAAAAGCTTAGAAATCAACAAACAACAAAAAAAAATCTACTAAACAAAAACAAAGGTAAGGGTAACATGGCTCTTAACTTAATACTCAAAGAAGAGGAACGCTGCTACGGAATAATCAGGTTGGGTATAAAGAAAAGGCGAGGTAGATATCAAGCATAATATTTGTTTTGGACTCAGGATAGGTTAGGTACAAGAAATGTTAGCTGTAGGTACAAGTGTTTGTATTTAGAAAATAGAATAAATACGGCAGGTGGCGAAGGTTTTCTTTCAGTCGAGTATTAGTACACGACACTGAAGAAGTCTGCACATTGTAGATGAAATACGCGTATCTGTCAAGATAAGGTAGTTGGAATTAAATGGAAATCTTATTTTCCAGTAATATTAGTTAAGTTTTTTTCTTTGTGTCTGTTGAGATTAGTTTTTTTTTTTGTTTTTTTGTTTTGTGTTTTTGTGTGGTGTGTTTGTGTTGGGGGGGCGGGGGGTGGGTTGGGGGTGGTGGGCCGGGCATCCCGGGTTGTCGGGGGTTGGTTTTTTTTCCCAATATTGGTATGGTGTGCGAGTAGTGAAGATCCGGGTTTTAACTCGGTGTTTCTTTCTCCTTGAGTGGCTCTTTGTTATATTCCAGATCGTGATGTGGAGATTGTAGGAGTGGTCACAGAGGCGAGTCTGTGCCCTGAAATTTTGGAGAGGCATGCGATTGGCCGATTCAACAACCCTCTGCTTCCCTTAGTTCAGATACTGGAAGTGCAAAAGTCGGTTAAAGTATCGCACAGCGAGGGTAAGAAAAAAGTTACCCCCACAGACTCGTTTCGGGTGACCTTTTCTGGCTCTGCCCTTCCTCACTACTTAGAACTGGACAAACTTCGACTACCTGTGCGGTTGTTTGTACCTCGGGTAATGATCTGCCAAAACTGCCAGCAGATGGGGCATACGGCCTCCCATTGCGGCAATAAGGCACGCTGCTCAACTTGCGGGGAGAAACATGAGGCTGGTCCCTGTGCAGATAACACACTAAAAGGCGTTTTCTGCAAGGGAACTCCTCCCCATGCTCTCTCGTCATGCCCGGCGTACAAACAACGCGGGGAAAATTAGAACGTTCTCTAAAACAACGTTCAAGGCAATCTTTTGCAGAAATGCTTAAGAAAGCCTCGCCACCCGATACCAATACAAATCCTTTTGCTCCTCTGTCAGATAACGAGTCTGATTCGGACTTGGTTGAGGAGGGAACATCTTTCAGTTTTCCGGAAGGTGCTTCGCGGAAGCGAAGACGCATCCGAGCAGAGAAAGTAGCTGAACAGAGGCCCCAAATCAACATGCCCAATTCAAAGAGCAGCGGAAAGAAGGATAATCCGAATCCTCCTGGTTTTCGTAGTGCCAACTACACACCGGATTTCCCATCTCTCTCCCGGGGACATCCAAAACCCCTGATGCCCCGATTTTAAGAACAGAAGCCCCCTCTTCATCTGGGCTGTTATCATTTGATGATATTGTGGAAGGTATTTTCAAGTACCTCGAAATGTCTGACCCTCTTAAAAGCATTGTTATGGCAATGCTTCCCACTGTGAAAACTTTTTTGAAGAAATTAACATTAAAGTGGCCGCTCCTTGCAGCTATCATTTCCTTTGATGGATAATTTGCCAAAAGAGATCGGGGATTTGATCACTGTTCTGCAGTGGAATTGTCGAAGTTTTGTTCCTAAATTGGAATCATTTAAATTTTTAGCTCAAAATACCGGTTGTGATGCATTTGCTATTTGTGAAAGCTCTCTTCCGAAATCAATCTTCCGATTCACGATTTCAACATTATTCGGCTTGATCATGAGGATTCACGTGGAGGAAGAGTACTTTTGGGGATCAAAAAGTGCTACTCCTTCTATAGAGTGAATTTTCCTCCTGTTCCAGGTATTGAAGTTGTCGCATGTCAGGCTGTTATTAAAAATAAAAGCCTTTGCATTGCTTCTGTGTACATTCCTCCTAGAGCACCAATTAACCAAAAACAACTTTCAGATATTTGTTCGGTTCTTCCTGCTCCGCGGTTGATCATGGGAGATTTTAACTCTCACGGTACAGGCTGGGGAGAACTGTACGATGACAACCGGTCTTCCCTGATATATGACCTCTGTGACAACTTCGATATGGCAGTTCTCAACAATGGAGAAGTTACACGCTTGGCTGGTCCATCCTCAATTGGCAGTAGATTAGACCTCACACTTTGCTCGAATTCATTATCGTTCGACTGCACGTGGAATGTGATCCAGGATCCCCACGGTAGTGATCATTTGCCTATTAAAATTTCGGTTGCCACCGGGTTCAATCCGCCGGAATCCATCAACGTCACGTATGATCTAACTCGTAGTATCGATTGGACAAGGTTCAAGACAGCAATAGATGAAGCCGTAACAACGGTAGAAGGTGATTTTGGAAAGCGCGCTTCAAGCTTAAACTCGACCAGTTCCAGGAACGTCACTTCGCAGGAAACCTCCTTCCCCATGGTGGGATCAGCAATGCACCGAGGTTTGCCGCAAAAAGTCCGACGCGTTCAAAGTTTTTCCTAGACGTGGAACACCTGAACACGCGAACTTAAGAGCCTC
Organism: Aedes koreicus; assembly: GCA_024533555.2. NCBI lineage: Eukaryota > Metazoa > Arthropoda > Insecta > Diptera > Culicidae > Aedes > Aedes koreicus. The sequence continues at coordinate 97,864 of JAHHFK020004281.1, forward strand.
ACCAAGGCCAAGAAACGCGGTTACTGGCGACAATTCGTGAACGGGCTATCGCGTGAAACGTCGATGAATACCCTTTGGAATACGGCGCGAAGACTGCGCAACCGAACTAAGAACAACGAGAGCAAGGAGTACTCGGACCAATGGATCCTCAAGTTCGCGCGAAAAGTTTGTCCAGATTCTGTGCCAGCACAAATGTTTCCTCGCGGAACCACGAATTTGATGGATGAGATCAGCCAACCCTTTTCAATGGTAGAACTCTCTCTCTCTCTGGCACTCCTTTAGTGTGGCAATACGGCTCCAGGGGCTGATAAGATCAAGTTTAACTTGCTTAAGAACCTCCCAGACGTCGCTAAAAGGCGCATGTTGAAATTGTTTAATCAGTTTCTGGAGCTCAACATTGTACCGGATGATTGGAGACGGGTGAGAGTTATTGCCATTCAAAAACCTGGTAAACCTGCGTCCGGCCACAACTCCTATCGACCCATCGCGATGTTATCCTGCATTCGAAAGTTGTTGGAGAAAATGATCCTCTTTCGTCTGGACAAATGGGTTGAGACGAACAACCTGCTTTCAGATACTCAATATGGTTTTCGTAGGGGTAAGGGAACGAACGACTGTCTCACGTTGCTTTCCACAGATATTCAGTTAGCTTTTGCTAAAAAAAGAGCAAATGGCTTCAATATTCCTGGATATCAAGGGGGCTTTTGATCCAGTATCTGTTGAAGTTCTTTCAGATAAACTCCACGCTTGTGGCTTTTCACCATTAATGAACAATTTTTTATACAATTTGCTGTCAGAAAAACATATGAGCTTTTCTCAAGGAAACTCTACAGCTTCCCGATTTAGCTACATGGGTCTCCCCTAGGGATCACGTTTAAGCTCCCTTTTGTATAATTTTTATGTCGAAGACATTGACGGTTGTCTAAGTGACAACTGTGCGTTGAGACAACTTGCAGATGACGGTGTAGTGTCTGTCACAGGATCCAATGGGGTCGATCTGCAAGGACCCTTACAGGATACCTTAGACAATGTGTCTCGAGCTAGGTATCGAATTCTCTACGGAGAAAACTGAGTTGGTAGTTTTTTCTAGGAAACATAATCCTGCACAACCGAAGTTTCAAATCTTGGGTACACCGATCACTCATTCCATGTCCTTTAAATATCTTGGGGTCTGGTTCGATTCAAAGTGCACCTGGAGATCCCACATTGAGTATCTGAAGTGAAAGTGCCAGCAAAGGATCAACTTTCTTCGAACAATTACCGGAACCTGGTGGGGAGCACATCCGCAAGATCTTCTAACGTTGTACCGGACAACGATTTTGTCGGTTATAGAATACGGTAGTTTTTGTTTTCAGTCAGCGGCTCGGTCGCACATCATTAAACTGGAACGTATTCAGTATCGGTGTCTTCGTATCGCGTTAGGTTGCATGCACTCGACTCATACCATGAGTCTTGAAGTGCTGGCTGGCATGTTGCCACTCTCGGATCGGTTTTCAGAATTATCTCTCCGACTCCTCACCAGGTGTGAAGTTATGAACCCCCAGGTAATCGAAAACTTTGAGAAGCTTCTTGAGTTGAATCCTCAAACTCGCTTCATGACTTTGTACCATTTGTACATAACACAGGATGTCAGCCCTTCGCCGAATATTCCCAATCGTGTTTGCTTCTTCGATTTCGGCAATTCGGTTCATTTTGATTTATCCATGAAGCAGGAGCTTCGTGGAATCCCAGAGCATCATCGCCCTATGATTGCTCCGGTGATATTTGCTGCAAAGTTTGGCCTAGTTGATTCCACTAAAACGTTTTTCACTGACGGGTCTTTGATAGAGGACTCCGCTGGCTTTGGTGTATACAATGAAAATTATAGCGTCGCTCGTAAACTTCAAGCACCTTGTTCTGTTTTTGTCGCGGAATTGGCGGCAATTCATTTTTCCTTAGAAACTGTTGCCTCACTAACACCGGATCAATATTTCATTTTCACGGATAGTCTTAGTTCTATAGAGGCTATTCGCTCATTGAGGCCGGTAAGGCACACCTCTTATTTTCTCATGAAAATACGAGGTCTTCTAAGTGCTTTATCTTCACGTTCTTTTATTATCACCTTTGTCTGGGTCCCTTCTCATTGTTCGATTCCTGACAATGAGAAAGCGGACTCGCTTGCAAGGGTGGGCGCTGTGGAAGGCGATATTTATGACCGACAAATCGCCTTCAACGAATTTTTCTATATTTTTCGTCAGATATCACTCGTTAGCTGGCAGTATAAATGGAGTAAAGGAGATTTGGGGCGATGGCTACATTCTATCACTCCCAAGGTGTCGAAGAAATGTTGGTTCAGGGGATTGGATGTGGGTCGAGACTTCATTCGTGTGATGTCTCGCCTCATGTCTAATCATTATTCTTTAAACGCTCATTTGTTCCGTGTTGGGCTGGGAGACAGCAATCTCTGTGAATGTGGACAAGGTTACCAGGACGCAGATCACATTATTTGGTTTTGTGCTGAGCATCGTGGAGTCAGATCTGAGCTTTATGATTCCCTTCGGGCTCGAGGTAGACAACCCAATGTACCGATTCGAGACATTTTGGCTGCACGCGATCTGGAGTTTATGAAACTTATTTATGTGTTTTTAACTAACATTAATTATAGATTGTAGTTTGATTAACTTACTTGTTTAGGTTAAATTTTTGAGGAATGTGTGTGCGTCAGTGTGTGAGTGTGGTGGTGTGTGTGTGTGTGAGTGAGTGATTTTTTTTTTTTAAATTGAAAACGTTCAATTCAAACATTGTAATTTGAAGTTCTAGATATAAGAAAACCATTGTTCCTTATGCTTTGTTCAAAATTTCCACCGCAATTTTCCCATCCATAAAATTGTAATTCCTATTAACCTCGAGACGGCCGCGAGTAATCGGTTCTATCCCCTTAACCTTAGTTCTAAGATAACTGATGTATATAAACATGAAAACTTGGCTCTGTAAAGTTGATTCGATTGAGCCTGTACAAATAAATAAAATTCACAAATTTTTTTTAAAAAAAAAATAGAAAATAGTTTTTTGGGGTTGGTAAAAATTGTTTGAAATGTTATGTTTAATGGAAAATGATGTTCAGATGGGAAACATTATTTAAAAGAAACAATTTTATGGTGTTGAGTGCTGGAAAAAGAGTGTCTGGGGTAAGAGAATGAGGTTATGCTTCTGAATAGAGAAAATTGTTTTGGGGATTTGGGGAGTAAGTGTGTGGAGTGTGAGAATGGTTGGGGGGAAATAATTTTGGAAAATTAATTTTTGGTGTTGGATGGAAGGTAGGCGGCGCTGCAGCGGTGCGATAACTGTCATGCAAATGTTTATCAAAAAAAGCCTAGCACATAACCTTAAAAGATTTTTTTGTTTTTCTCTGCACTTGCTTTTTATACTGGCTGCCCATATTAACTTTTACACACGTTTTTCAAGAAACGGTATATGGACATTGATGTTCTGTCTGTTCTCTGTGGTTAAACCTCATTCCGTAGTAGAACTTGGTGAGACCATTCCTGATTTATAAAACATATTTAACCTGATTGTTCAACACCTATTTTTGGCAAAGCTTTTAGTTTTTCTTTTTGCAACCAAATTAACTGACACCAATGATCTTGGATTCTGAATCAAGTGAGTTTTCATTTCCAATGATATTCTTTCATAGCATGCCACTTCCAGTGAAGCATCCAATCACGAAGTGATAGACAGACAAAACAATAATGAATGAGGTTCTGGCGACGCTTCTTGAGGTCATTCCTTCCAGTGCCAAGACCAACAATAAGCTTGCCAATGTCACCTTCTGTCTATCAATGACAATAACAAATCTCAGCTCTGGCACAGGACCTAAAACATTTCAACTAAATAAATGAGTTTGAAAACCTTTTTCGAACAAAAATAAGATTCCGGGAGCTCGACCCGCATGTCACTCTATCCCAATTTAGCCATCTCATCGCAAATGTCAGTCGGCTATTGACATGGCGTCATCAACATTGAAAACTACTATCATCATCGACTGTGAAATGCTACACTATTTGCGTAACTATCGACAATCATCTACCTACTGAGTAGGCAATCAGACCCGCCAACGCCAACGCCAACGCCGAAAGACACACGTTGCAGCTAATTTGATAACTGCGCTAATTATGTTAATCATTTTATTTTGAAATGACACCGACCTACGCGTGCAATTGAACTGCGACTAGAAATTAGATCTGACCTCGGCAGTTGGCAGCGATGCCAGGTTCGGGCATTTGTTTTCCTAATCAAAACCAGCCATCCTCTAGAGCAACCTTTTCCCCATTAATTTCAAGGATTAGCCTTAATTACAGCAATCTTTTCCGTGTGCCTAATCCAACGCATAAGCTCGAGCTTTGAGGCGAATGAAAGACGACAAAGAAGAAAAGCGGACCCTTTCAGCTTCGTTTCATCATCCTCCCATCCCACGGATCTGCTCTGCTCTTCGTCTGCCGGTGGTAAGCCGGAAGAAAAATGGCGAAGATATTATCTCCTGCGACCACCCCACCGCCGCCATCTATTTACCAGCAGCTTCAGGAGCGAAAGTAAATAGTAGTAAGTCAGTTTGGTTTCATCCCGAGTCGGTGGAATGTCGCACGATCCTGCGGAAAGCTCAATCCGTCTATCGGTATTCTGTTTTCTCGTCGTCGTTGGGTTATCGGAGTTAAATATAATCACAATCACATTACACATTCACGGCTGAATCGATACCAAATTTTATGTTCTGCCTGGGGTAGGCCTTAATTCCGATTCTGTGAATGAATCGATACCAGTGTTGCCAAATGGAATTTTCCTACAGCCGACCTGACATCTCTTCAAAAGGAGGCGAGCATTGAATCATTCATTTGCGAGTGCCTAAAGCTCGTGACATGTAAGCAGATGACACGGGGAAGCCTTTGCTCTCATCTCATGTGGAAAGTCGTTTGATAACACAACAGAAAGGCCACTGATGATGACGACGACGACGACGGCGACGACTGATGATGTTATCCTTTGTGCCAGTGGGCGCTCATTTATTTGCTCGCTTCAGTGTGTGTCTCTCCTCCCGAAGGGTAGCTCGGAACTAGTCTGCATGACTGGCTGACTGACTGACTGACTGACTGACTGATAGGCTCGCTGCCGTAGGAATTTTGCAATCAGATGCGACTCTTGCAGCAGTGAAATGATGCTCAATTTTGTGACGAAAGCGCTTTGTAACACTCAGGCATTTGCGGTTTTGGCCACGAACGATTGATTCGTGGAAATTCGATGGGATTCAAATGTATGACCGGATGTGGCAGCATCCCCGAATCCAGATCTGATTTTAACTCGCTTTAGATTGCATCCCACGCTTCGGTCGGTGACTGGAATTTGCGGATTCGAATCGGTAGCTTTCGCTGACTTTGAGCAAATAGGATTCCACACTAGCTGCGATCGACGTCATGCGAGGTAATTCCCGGTTAAAAGTTTTCCAAAGTCACATCACCTAGCGTGAATACGATACAGTCGAGCTGTTTTCTACGTTTTCTACTAATAACCATGATTGTATGTGATGGTACGTGGGAGGGGGAGGAAGCTCATCGAGTCATCTGATCCGCTTCTTAGCATCTTGCACCAAGTGGATTGCCTGTCAATCCGTCGAATTTGGAAGACGTCTGCATTGAGTCATCGCATAAAATTCCGCCCACTGAAACGCCACGTTAAATTTAGGACATTTTTCTTTCAGTGTAGATTTTCAATTATTTCACGGATCGCTGAAACGTTTCACTTGTATGACAGCTGAAACTCTCCACTTTATTTCGTGGTACAACATGTTTAGGGGAATTGGGGATAATATGAACACCCTGAGCATTTTTGCCATTTTTTACTTTAAAACCCAATTGGGTATATAATTAATAAACGTCATGTGGAACTTACGTTCAGCGTTGATGGGACATCAATGAAAGCGCTAAAAGAATGCGAATTTGTCTTGGACTAAAAAAAATTTCCTAGGAAAACAGAATCGGAAAAATAGCTAACAGTGTTACAAGGATCTGCGATACTGGAGATGATAACATGGGCAAAAACACCATTGATCAGAATCTCCCAGGACCGAGTGATTCTCAAAACACTGAAAGGGCTCTAATTAAAACAAATGAGGCCAATAGCATCAGTACAAGGACTAGTGATAAAACTGGAGACGATAAAGTGGGTTCAAGCACCACTAGTCAGAATGTCCCAGGACTGACCTTGGCCCAATCCTGAATACAGGAAGATTAACATTCCAACAGCCAAAAATTGACCGCAAAGCTGTTGCTGGGGAACGAAAAGATGAACCCAAATAATAATTTCCTAATAATTACATTCAATAGTCAAAACAGCATTAAATTCATCCAAATAAATCTCCATCATGCAAAGGGTGCAAGTACTGTACTTTGCAAGAGATTTATCCAAAATAAGCTGCATATTGCCTTTATCCAGGAGCCATGGTCAAATCATGCAAAAATATTAGGCATTGATACTAAATCATGTAAGTTGATCTTTGATGAAACACAACAGATTCCAAAATCTGCTATTCTTGTAAATGAAAATGTTAAATGCTACCCATTACAGAGTTTGTTAAACGGGACATTGTAGCGGCAATTATGGAAATTCCTACTACGCGTGGAAAACAGAAATCTACGTAGCATCTGCATATTTTCCTGGCGACGTAGAAGAGGTACCTCCCCCTGATGTTTGCGCATTCGTAGCGTTCTGTAAATCGCAAAATAAAGCATGTATTATCGGGTGTGATGCAAACGCACATCATACAATATGGAACAGCACAGATAAAGGGTGTCCACGATGAAATTGCCACACTATGAAATTGCTCTAACTTTTTAACCGTTGGGTAGAATTTAATGAAAATTTGGGTGGATTTAGTTCATAGTGCATTATTTACATCCTGCAAGTTTTAACCCTGTGATCAAAACTCGCGGAAATGGAGTCGAAAGAAAAGCTCGTGCGTGATAAAATCTTGCGCATTCATCACGAGAACAAGGATCTCTAAAACGTTGAGAATCGCGAATTCCACGGTGTCGCAAGTGATTAAGCGGTGCGAGGAACGGTTGACCACCGATCGGAAGCCCAGAAGTGAAGGAAAAAGTATTCCGTACAACACAAAAAATCACAACCGCGTAGTTGGGGCCTTCAACCGCAATCCGAACGCCTCCGTTCGGGATGTGGCTAAGAAGCTGCACCTAAGCCGAAGTTTTGTCCAGAAGGCCAAAACTAAGGCTGGGCTTCGAACGTTCAAGGTACAAAAGGCCCCTAATCGCGACGAGAAGCAGAACAAGTCCGCCAAAACCCGTGCCAGGAAGTTGTACCTCAACATGCTGACGGAAGTTGAATGCTGCATCATGGACGACGAAACATATGTGAAGGCCGACTTCAAACAGATCCCCGGCAACCTGTTTTTCGCGGCCAAGGATAAGTTCAGCGTTCCGGAGCATGTCCGCACTCAGAAGATGTCCAAATTTGCGAAGAAATTCCTGGTTTGGCAAGCCATCTGCACGTGCGGGAAGCGGAGTGCACCTTTCGTGACCCAGGACACGATGAACGGACAGGTGTACATAAAAGAGTGCCTCCAGAAGCGGCTGCTTCCTCTCCTGAAGGCCCACAACGTCCCAACAATCTTCTGGCCGGATTTGTCCTCATGCCACTACTCCAAGGACATGCTGAAGTGGTATGCGGACAATAAGGTCAATTTCGTGCCGAAAATGTTCAACCCTCCCAACACTCCGGAGCTCCGCCCCATCGAGAAGTACTGGGCGATTATGAAGCAGCACCTTCTTAAACGACCTAAGGTAGTGAAGACAGTCGAGGAACTGAAGAAAGTATGGGTTTACATGCAAAAAACGGTTGATTCACAGGTTGTGCAGAATCTTATGGCCGGGGTTAAGGCCAAGGGGCGGGCATTTGCGTATGGACTGTAAATAAAATACGAGTAAAATGGTAAAATGAAGTTTGATAGTTATTTCTCAATCCCTGAAAATTTGATGGCAATCGGATGAAAACTCGAATTTTGCGAATCAATTTTGTGTGTGGCAATTTCATCGTGGACACCCTTTATCAACATAAGAGGTGAGTGTTTACTAGAATATGTAAGAAATAATAACATCGACATTTGTAATGAAGGAACTAATTTTACTTTCATGAACTCCATAAGACAAGAAGTGCTAGATTTAACACTCAGTAGTAACACACTCTCGGAAAAAAAATACATAATTGGCATGTTTCTGATGAAATATCTCTATCAGACCACAAAAATATATTATTTGAATATAAAGTGAACGACATTATCAAAGAAACTTTAAAACCCCCAGGAAAACCAACTGGGATCTCTACTATTCAAAACTAGCTGCAGGTGGTAGTTTCCCGGAAAAAAGTATTAACACACACAAGGAACTCGAAAATACTTCTATACAAGTAACAAACAGAATAATTCAAGCTTTCAATAATAGCTGTCCAGTCAAGGTGCGGGTAACGGGTAGGAATGTACCTTGGTGGAATACCAGACTAGAAAATCTAAGGAAACAGGCTCGATAAAAGTTTAATCAAGCGAAGCGAACTTTACAGTGGAACGAATATAGGAAAGCACTTACTTTGTATAATGAAGAGATAAGAAGATCTAAACGTAAAAACTGGAGGCACACATGTGAAAACATTGCAAGTACTCCAGTAGTTGCTGGATTACAAAAGGTTTTATCGAATGAACACTCTAATGGCCAAAGTACTCTCAAAAAGGATAACGGAACCTTTACGGCCGATGCATCAGAAACTTTCAATTTGATGATGCAAGTACACTTTCCAGGATCTCTACCGGTTTTGAGTGAAGGAACGACTTCATTGAGTTCACATACTGGGTTAGAAAGTACTAGCTCAGGAGTTTCCAAGGAACTCAATGATATTGCAATAATAACTGGGCAACCGACCAGGGAAGACACGCAAGATCTAGCAAGTCGTATTTTTTACTCAACCTAGAGTTGAATGGGCATTACATTCTTTTGAACCATTTAAATCACCAGGCAACGACGGAATTCGTCTTGTGGTAATTCAACAAAGTAAAGGAATACTAATTCCCTGTTCAACTGAAATGTTTAAAGCCAGTTTGCTGCTAAATCATATTCCAAAAATTTGGCGGCAAATTTGTGTTGTATTTATTCCTAAAGCTAACAAAAAAGATAAAAAGAGTCCAAAATCTTTTAGACCTATTAGCCTTTCGTCATTTATGATGAAAGTGATGAAGAAACTGATTGATGACTATATTAAATCAAAATACTTAGATTCGGTTCCACTAAATAAATACCAGTTTGCATACCAACAAGGAAAATCAACAACAGCAGCACTTCATACACTCGTAAAAAAAAATTGAAAAGATATTTGAAAGCAAAGAGATGTTATTAGCAGCATTTGAGGATACTGAAGGAGCATTTGATAATGCAACCCATAACTCCATGAGAAATGTTATGATAAAGCGTAATTTCGATAAAACTATTGTTGATTGGATTTTTGAAATGTTGCAAAAAAGAGAAATAATATGCAGTGATGGAAGGTCAACGGTCACGGTAAGGACTGTGAAGGGTTGCCCACAAGGAGGGGTTCTCTCACCTCTGTTGTGGTCACTGGTAGATGATGAACTACTATCACATCTCGAAACGCAAGGATTTCAAATAATTGGTTTTGCCGATGACATAGTAATTATAGTTCGTGGGAAATATGAACATGTTATCAGAGATAGATTACAATATGCTCTCAATTTAACTATAGCGTGGTGTAAAGTAGTCACAAGACTACTATTATTCCATTTACACATACACGGTGTTCAATAAGTTCGGATACACTTTCAAAATTTGTTAAAAAAATGAAAACATGTTTTTTTATTTTTTGGATTTATGTTATTGAAAGCTATGTTTACGAGGAACGTTTACAACATTTCTCTTGGAATGACCCCCCCTTTGTACTCCTTAACGAGCTTCAAACGTTTCTCGAACGCGTCGCAGGCGGCACGCACGGACTGCATGGGCATTTCGTCCCAGATTTTGAGAATTACCGTCTTGAAATGATCCAAAGTGCTGACCTTGTATTCGTTCAGCTTCGCCATCATATAGGACCAAACAAAAAAGTCGAGAGGATTCAAGTCCGGGGAGCTGGGAGGCCACAAAGTTTTGTCCAGAAAGTCGGTTAAATTGTCCCGACACCAGGCTTGAACCACATTTGCCGTATGGGCTGGTGCACCGTCCTGCTGGAACACGTAGTGCTCATCGCCGTAGAGGCTTCGGAGACTGGGGGCAACAACCTTTTCCAAAACCTCAGTTTTGTAGTACGCCGCGTTGATTTTGACGTTTTTTTCAATAAACACCAAGGGTAGCTTACCACGTTTGCATACTGCCCCCCAAACCATCACCGACGCGGCACTTTGGAACCGAGGGATGTTTATATTGGATTCAGGAATGCTGTCCCTCGATGGCGCCCACACCCGGTCATTTTGCACATTGTGCGGCTGCTGCAGCACGAACAGTTTCTCGTCCGAAAAAACAAACTCCTGACCAGCGTGCCGAGAGAGGATCCTCTTAGCTCGATCCAACCGCTTTTTGCTGGTAGCCTCCGAAACGCCATGGACCTTACGTTTTTTGTAAGGCCTGAAACCAAGGTCCTTGGTGAGTATGGTGTGAGCGGTTCCAATGGAAACGTTGAGATCTGCAGCCGTTTTCCGGATTGAGCGGTTCTTTTTGCGCCGAATTCGCTCCCTCACGATCTTGATGACCCGTGGCGTCCTCGCTGAACGCGGCCGACCGGATCTCGCACGGTCATTGGTCGAGGACGTCTCCCGGTATCGCCTGATGGTCGTGTAGACAAAGTTCCGCTTGACCCCATGCGATTTCAGCAGCCGGAATATATCGCCGGGTCGCTCACCGTTCAAAAAACGCTTAATTACGAAGTCCCGATACTCTTTCATCGCGCGTAACAAACAAACAACAACTAACAGAATGTCAACACCGCGCACATTCGGTAGCGTATGAATGAAGCTAAAGCTGACACCAATACCAATGCAGAATATGTACATGGCGCATACCTACGCAATGATGAAAACTTGTATTCGAACTTATTGAACACCGTGTAGAAGGAAATATACTATCCCAGATCTGCATTTGGAAGGAACTCAAATAGTCCTCTCTCAAAAGGTCAAATATCTGAGGGTAATTCTTGATAGCAAACTTAATTGGAACTTACATTTAGATCAAATTATAAGCAAGGCTACAACTGCCTTATGGCTAAGTAAGAAAACATTTGGAAAAAAATGGCGACTGAAACCTAAAATGATTCATTGGATCTATACGGCTATAATAAGACCCAGAATAACATATGCGTCATTAGTTTGGTGGCCAAAAACTAAAGTTAAGCATGCTCAGAAAAAGTTGGAAAAGCTGCAAAGACTAGCTACAATCTCTATCTCAGGAGCAATTCGTAGTAAGAAAAACGTAGTGAGAAAAACGCACTACGGTTAAAAATAACAAAACAGTTTTTTGTCGGAGACCTTAGTGGTCATCTCAGTATTCTTAAGGAATTTAAAATTAATCCATTATTAACTCATGGAGATTGGATGAATATGCAATATAATTTTGAACGACTATTTAATGTGACCGAGCCAAACCGCATTGAATGGGAATCCGGGGGACCTAATATTGAACCAGGTTCGGTGATTTTTTACACTGATGGTTCCAAATTAAACAACAGGGTTGGGGCAGCGGTAACGGGCCCTGGAGTCAGTATATCAATATCTATGGGTAATTGACCAACTGTCTTTCAAGCAGAAATACAGGCAATTATTGAATGTGCTACGATTTGCTTACAGCGTAATTATAGACGTGCAAATATATGTATTTTTTTCTGACAGTCAAGCTGCCTTAAAAGCAGTAAAGTCAGTTACCTGTACTTCAAAATTGGTATGGGAATGTATCCAATTGCTACAGCGGGTGGCTAAAAATAGTACAGTGAATCTATTTTGGGTACCCGGGCACTGTGGAGTCGAAGGTAATGAAAAAGCAGATTTATTAGCAAGATGTGGTTCATCGAAACCATTCCTAAGTCCTGAACCATTTTGTGGGGTCTCAGAGTGTACCTTCAAAATGGAATTAAAGAACTGGAAAAAAACAATGATAGAGGACGTCTGGAAAAATAATACAACCGCTCGACAATCTAAAAGATCTATAACACCCAATAAAAAAATAACTCAAATACTTTTAAGTTTAACCAAAAAAGATTTATGTACTTATTACAGCGGCCTAATAACGGGCCACTGCCCAAGTAAATATTATTTAAAACAGCTAGGAAAAATGGAAGATGACACATGTCGCTTCTGCAACCTAGATAGTGAAAACTCAGAACACTTATTATGGCACTGTGAAGCACTGTCATAAAAGGAGAATTTTGTTTGATAAAGGTTTAATACAACCCTCATATGTATGGTTGAACTTACCACAATAGATCAAAAAACTGGTCGCAGTGGAAAATGTACCCAGCCGGTGAAAAAAAAAATATAAACAGGCACACAGAATCGAAGAAGAATTCATATTTTTTGAAATAAGATGCTCAATTGCATTAAATACAGCATAAAACATTTTCATCACATTTAAAAAAACAACTTTGAGGGATCAAATCTTACACGTGCGGGTAAAATGAACATATGGTGGGGGTAATACGAACATACACAGTGGGGGTAATTTGATCATACTGAGGGGGTAATATGAACAGATACTGGGGGTAAAATGAACATCATTGTAAACCATTGCCTTAGCAGTATTAAGTAGTTAAACTATGCTCATTATCCAGCTATTGATAGAAGATAGAGGGGATGTATTCGGCCAATTTTTCTTAGAAGTATTTTGTGAATGATCTCAAAAGTGAAAAATGTTATGCTTTCAGGGAATTTGCTCTTTATTATTTCAGTTTTGGTCTTTTACTATGACAGTTATTCATTCATAAAAATCAAATAGAGATAACAATTCATTAGTTCAGTCAAACAGCATATTCTACGAATCGTAACTCGTCAGTCAATTACACAGGTGGCAAACCAAGATCAATCATGCAATTAGCATGGAACCACAGCAAACAACGCAGGCACTTCATCCATCCAAAACCGTCGACCGAGCTGGAAAAACATGCACCGCATAGTTCGCACAAGGTGTCCTCCAAGATTTCCTCCGACTGGACCTTCTTGGTTCGTTTATTGGATGATTTTTTGCCCTTTGAAATCGATTTGATAGCTTTTGTTGCTTCCGAAGTGGCCAATCCTTGTTGATGGTCATCTGTAGTTATCTCGACCGCCTTTTCCGATTTACGTTTCCGCTTCGTTACCCTTGGAACAGACATTTTTGGCAAGGGTAAAATTTGCGCCGGTGTAACATCAAAAGATGAGTTAGGAGACGTTTCGCAAACCGTATCAACCGGATCTACCAAATCTGGGCCAGCTTGGATCATTGAAGGTTCATCAGTTGTGATGGCCAAATCGGAATTGTAACATTTTGCACTGTGGACGCATCAACAATCATCGGATTCGTCACAGTAATCAACGTAACCGTTACGGTTTCTGGTTGCTCTGTAACTTCAAATGGAGCAAAGTCTTGGTCACTAAAGATCTGCCTTTGAACGGCCAAATACCCGTCTTCCGAAAGCCGCTCACTGCCACACTGGCGGAAGCGGCTTTGAGGAAAGCTTCGCCCATCAGTTCAGAGACGTTATAAAGAGTGATCACCAGTCCGGGAAAACGTCGCATGAACTCTTCTGACGCCTGTGCATAGTACGATTTAAGGGGCCCAATGAACGCCACACCGTACGCGTACCATTGGTACTTCGCGTACCTGCAGGTATAAAATAGATCCTACTGCGATCCTTAGCCTCTTGTCCAGTAACTCCTATCCCTACCTTCCCGTGGTGCCGACTGGGGTATGAGTAACCATAGGAAAGATCGGGTAACCAACCCCGGTGGGACCTTGGTCATATGCTGACAGGGAAGGGGGGGCTGCCCTCTTCAAAGGGCGCAGACTATCTGAGCGTCTATTCTCCATGTTAGGGGCGGCTCAAAACAGCGTCTGTTCTCCATGTTAGGAGCGGCTGATCATCGTTCTCGTGCCAGCGTGGGACTCTAAACAGTGCTGTGCACGATGGTCCTCCGGCGAGACAGGGGGTAAGGGAAGGCCCAACAAGCCGCCCATTAAAAATCAATGTTACAAATAATACAGAAGTTAATACGGACCGGAACAATCGGCAAAGACCTAGGCGACGAATTAAGGACTACGATTGGAAACTCGGAACATGGAACTGCAAATCGCTCTGCTTCCCTGGCTGCGATAGGGTAATCTACGACGAACTTCAACCACGTAACTTCGAAGTCGTAGCACTGTATGAGGTTTGCTGGACAGGACAGAAGGTATGGAAAAGCGGGCATCGGACGGCTACTTTTTACCAGAGCTGTGGTACCACAAACGAGCTGGGCACCGACTTTGTAGTGCTGGGCAAAATGCGTCAACGCGTGATTGGATGGTTTCCGATCAACGCTAGAATGTGCAAGCTGAGGATCAAGGGTCGATTCTTCAACTACAGCATCATCAACGTACACTGTTCACACGACGGGAGACCCGATGACGAAAGAGAAGCGTTCTATGCGCAGCTAGAGCAGGTGTATGATGGCTGCCCGCAGCGGGACGTAAAAGTCGTCATTGGTGACATGAACGCTCAGGTAGGACGGGAGGCAATGTACAGACCGGTAATAGGGCCTAACAGCCTGCATACCGTATCGAACGATAATGGCCAACGATGCGTGAACTTTGCGGCCTCCCGTGGTTTAGTAGTCCGAAGTACCTTCTTCCCCCGTAAAGACATCCACAAAGCCACTTGGAGATCACCTGACCAACGAACAGAGAATCAAATCGACCATGTTCTAATCGACGGGAAATTCTTCTCCGATATCATCATTGTTCGCACTTACCTCAGCGCGAATATAGACTCGGACCACTACCTAGTTGCAGTATGTATGCGCTCAAAACTCTCGACGGTGTACAACACGCGTCGATTTCGGACGCCACGACCTAACATTGAGCTACTACGGGAAACCGAAGTTGCCCAGGAATACGCGCAACAGCTAGAAGCAGCCCTACCAACGGAAGAGCAGCTGGGCGCAGCTACTCTTGAGAATGTCTGGAGAAATATTCGAACCGCCATTGGTAGCACTGCATTAGTGACACTAGGTACTTCTGCACCGAATCGAAAAAATGACTGGTTTGATGGCGAATGCAAGCAGTTAGTAGAGGAGAAGAACGCTGCACGGGCGAGAATGCTGCAACACCGTACGAGAGCGAATGGGGATCGGTATAGACAGGCACGGAACAGACAAAGTTCTATTCTTCGAAGGAAAAAGCGCCAGAGGGAAGATCGAGACCGCGAAGAAATGGAAGCAGTGTACCGTGCTAACGACACACGCAAATTCTACGAGAAGTTAAACAGCTCGCGCAAAGGCTACGTACCACAAGCTGATATTTGCAGAGACCTGGATGGCAACCTTCTCACAGGAGAGTGTGAGGTGATTGAAAGGTGGAAGCAGTACTTCGACGAGCACCTGAACGGTAATGTTACAGCGAACGAAAGTGGCACGGTAATAAATCTAGGAACACGCACAGAAGATGACAGGACCCCGACCCCAACCCTTCAGGAAGTTGAGGAGGAAATTGGTCTGTTGAAAAACAACAAAGCTGCTGGTGTTGACCAGCTCCCAAGCGAGCTATTAAAATACGGTGGTGAAGCACTGGTCAGAGCGCTGCACTGGGTAATTACCAAGATTTGGGAGGAGGAAAGTTTACCGGAGGATTGGATGGAAGGAATAGTGTGTCCCATCTATAAATAGGGCGACAAGCTGGATTGCTGCAATTATCGTGCGATCACGCTACTGAGCGCCGCCTACAAGTTGCTCTCCCAAATGTTATGCCGCCGCCTGTCACCAATTGCAAAGGAGTTCGTGGGGCAATACCAAGCGGGATTCATGGATGCCCGCGCTACTACGGACCAGATTTTCGTGATTCGGCAAGTACTGCAGAAATGTCGCGAATACAACGTGCTCACACATCATCTTTTCATCGACTTCAAATCAGCGTATGATACAATCGATCGAGACCAGCTATGGCAAATCATGCACGAATATGGATTTCCGGAAAAACTGACGCGGTTGATCAAAGCAACGATGGATCGAGTGATGTGTGTCGTCCGAGTATCAGGGATGATCTCGAGTCCCTTCGAATCTCGGAGAGGGTTACGGCAAGGTGATGGATTGTCGTGTTTGTTGTTTAACATTGCATTGGAGGGTGTGATTCGAAGAGCTGGGATAGACACGAGTGGCACGATCTTCAGGAAGTCTGTCCAACTATTTGGCTTCGCCGACGACGTTGATATCGTAGCACTTAGCTTTGAGATGATGGCGGAAACGTACATCAAACTTAAGGCTGAAGCTGGTAGGATTGGGCTTGTGATTAATGCGTTGAAAACAAAATACATCAAGGGAAGAGGCTCACGAAAAGAAAATGTTAGCCTCCTAGCTCAAGTTCAGATCGACGGTGATGAAATCGAGGTAGTAGACGAATTCGTGTATCTGGGCTCATTGGTGATCGCCGATAACGACACCAGCAGAGAAATACAAAGGCGCATTATGGCTGGCAATCGTGCCTACTTTGGACTCCGAAGGACGCTGAGATCAAACAAAGTTCGCCGAACTACAAAGTTGACCATCTACAAGACATTAATTAGACCGGTAATTCTCTACGGCCACGAAACATGGACATTGCTAGTGGAGGACCAACGCGCCCTTGGAGTCTTTGAACGGAAGGTGCTGCGTACGATCTACGGTGAAGTGCAGATGGAAGACGGAACGTGGAGGAGGCGAATTAACCACGAATTGCACCAGTTGCTGGGAGAACCTTCCATCGTACACTTCGCAAAAATCGGTCGACTACGATGGGCTGGGCATGTCGTAAGAATGTCGGACGACAGCCCTGTGCAAATGGTTCTCGAAAACGAACCGACAGGTACGAGAAGAAGAGGCGCGCAACGAGCAAGGTGGATTGATCAAGTAGAAGGCGACCTGCGGACCCTCCGCAGACAGCGAGGCTGGCGAGGTACAGCCATGGACCGATTACAATGGAAACAACTTCTGTGTACAGCAGAGGCCACTCCGGCCTTAGTCGGATTGGTAAGGTAAGGTATGAACGCCACACCGAGTGGCTGCATTTTGTTGCTGCAGTGAGGCGGTAGCACGAGAATGTCGATGAAATTCGCGGGGGAAAATCATCAACGGTGGAAGATGTTGTCCGGTTGCCGACATGCACATAATGGCTGTGGTCAGGACTCCTCTTTCGCCAGAGGTGATGGATCCTACTTGCTTCTTACCCTTCCTAGCTGCAACTTTGAGCTTTTTCGGAGAAACCTGTAAAAATAACAATGTATACCTAATGTTTGTGTTTGAACGAAATCTCCGAAAAGCTCATTTACCGTACTGATCCCAGTCTCGTCGGCATTAAATATGCGTGACGACGGGAACCGCTTCTAATGCAACGTGTTCTCAAGTAGATCGAAAAAAAGCATTGACGGACGGCTTTTTAAATCCTCTTGCTCGAGCCGCGGATGTTGCTTCAGGCTTCCGGAAAGAAAGTATCGGATTCCGTTTCAGAAAGGCATCCAACCAGTTTCTTCCTGCTATTTTGCGCTTGTGATTGAACGGATGCGGCAGGGAGTTTTTCCCGGCCAGTTCATAAGCCAACTTCTGCACGTCTCGAATCGTGACACCGTAGAATCTTGACTCCAAATCCAACAAGTGTTGCACCAATTCGGTTTCCTGGCTTTCCGTAAAAACAACCTTTTTCGACCCCAAGTTCTTCTTCACCACCGTACGCTTAAATCCATCCGGGCCAGAGTGATTCTTGGAATCTGGTACATTTTCGCAGCAGCCCGTACGGAAACACCGCAATCAACCGCACGCTTGGACTCGACCATTTGGCTTTCCGTCCAAGTCTGCCTCTGCGATTTGCGTTTGTAAACCCGTGGCATCTGTAGGAAGATAAAATGCATCGTTATTAGATTGCGCATGGTGTTCATATTACCCCCATCACTAGCTGTTCATGTTACCCCCAAAGTAACAACTAGCTGGAATCTCTAATATTTGATGTAATTGTTGTCGAAAACAACTTACTATTGACGTTAAATCCTCAAAAACAGTTTGATTCAACTAAATATCACACGGTTTGAGTTTAGTTCTACCGAAAATTTGAACAAAAACCTTAAATTCTGCTAGCGAAAATTTACTTCACGCGTAGAATCGGCTGAACGTATTATGTTTTGTTTATTTTTTCTGTATTTGACAGTTCTTGATCGCTGTAGGATGGTCCAAATAGCTATAATTTCGTAAGAAATAGGGGTGGAGCTAAATCTTGTATCAAATGAAACCGAAATATGCGTAAAATGATACCATGTTCATATTAAAACGATATAAACACCCCCCCCATTTTCACTACCCCAATTCCCCTACATTCTTGTTACATTCAGTAAAATGGCGTCGAATCAAGTGGAAGTGCGCAAACGTATTTTGTACAAACGGCAGCAAAATCCAAATTTATCGGTTCGCGATCCTGCCAAGAAACTAAAGCTACCGAAAAGTTCCGTGTTTTGTAGTGGAAGGTTGGAAATGGAACAAATCGAAAAGTATGCTCCTGAAGGCGTACAAAGTGAAAAAAGTGCCCAACCGTGATGACAAGCAAAATTTCACTGCAAAAAGCCGTGCTAAGGAGCTTTACACCATTTTTTTGCAAACATTTTCTTGTATCATAATGGACGCCGGAGCATACGTATTCGAAGACTTTAACCAGCTGCCGGGTCTGGCTTTTTACACCGCAATGCAAAGGAACGCTGTTGCCGAGCATTTCAGGACAAAGAAGGTGTCCAAATTCCCAAAGAAGTATTTGATTTGGCAGGCCATATGTAGTTGTGGTCGAAAATCTAAAAGTTTCATCTCTACCGGCACTATCAATAAGGATGTGTATGGAAAAGAATATCTGCAAAAGCGGTTTCTACCGTTTATCAGAAGCCACGACTCTCCAGCTCTGTTTCGGCCTCTTGTCACTATGCGAAATCCGTCCTGGAATGGTATAAGGTACAAGAGGTCACATACGTGCCAAAAACAGCCAATTCACCAAACTGTCCAGAACTTCGCCCAATAGAGAAGTACTGGGCTTTAGTTAAGCGGAAACTCTTAGAAACTGAAAAGAATTATGTGTAAATATTTTTTGCTGCTATTATTTTGGTGTTCGAAATTGGACGTTGACCGGCTTTAAAGGGCGAACACGAAATTATTGCGACACCGAAAATGTCATGCCAATTTTCTTATAATGTTTAGAATCAAACCAAAATTTTAGGGTAGTTTTATACATATATTTACTTCAAAAATCAAAAGAAAAGTTAATCGATGGAGCCTTGAGTGTAAAATTGAACGCATTTTCGCTTGATGCCCTCCATCAAAGTCTTTACAGTGTCATCCGGTACCAGTTTCTCAGTTTTTTTCTCCATTTTCTTAACATGTCCTTCTCGTCTTTGACTGTCTTCTTGCTCTTCCGAAGTTCCCGCTTCATCATTGCCCAGTACTGCTCCACCGGGCGCAGCTCCGGACAGTTTGGCGGATTCATGTCCTTTAGAACAAAATGGACAGAATTGGCCTCATACCACTCCAGGACACTTTTAGAATAGTGGCATGATGCCAAATCTGGCCAAAATAGCGGAGCTTCGTCGTGCTGCTGCAAGAACGGCAAAAGGCGCTTCTCGAGGCACTCAGATTTGTAGATCTCGCCATTTACTGTGCCCTTTGTCACGAAAGGCTCACTCCTCAGTCCGCAAGAGCAGATGGCCTGCCAAATGAGATATTTTGAGGCGAACTTCGACATTTGCTTCTCCTTAAATTTGTCGTCCACATAGAACTTGCTCTTGCCGGTGAAAAACTCCAACCCCGGAATTTGCTTAAAATCGGCTTTTATATACGTTTCGTCGTCCATCACACAGCAGCCATATTTTGTCAGCATCTTCTCGTAGAGCTTCCGTGCCCGAGTTTTAGCCGTCGATTGTTGCCGCTCATCGCGGTTTGGGAAGTTCTGTACCTTGTATGTATGTAGTCCAGCTCTCTTCTTTGCATTCTGGACGTAGCTCTGCGACATGCCGATCTTTTTAGCCAAAATCACGGCTGGAGACGTTGGGATTTGCTTTAATCATCCGCTTCACCTTTCCCTCCGTCTTTTTGTTCTCCGGTCCCGGTTTTCTTCCAGCTCCTTTGCCGTGGTCCAACGTCAACCGCTCCTGGAACCGCTTCAACACTCTGGAGACGGTTGAATGGTGAATGTTCAACATTTTTCCCAACTGCCGGTGCGACAGGTCAGGAAATTCCAGGTGTTTGGAAAGAATTTGTTCTCTCGACTCGCGTTGGTTCACCTCCATTTTCGTTGAATCGAAAAACACGACTTCGAGTTTGACAGCATGTAAACAATACACATCAATGAGAAAGTGTGCAAAATTTGGTTGATTTTTACCCAATGGTAAAAAAGTTATGCCCTGTTGAATGTGTCGCAATAATTTCGTGTTCGCCCTTTATGCTAATAAACAAAACCGCAATATGCATGCAGGACGCCAGGAAAATATCCATCGAAGAAAAAAATCTGCTTACTCTATCAAGAACACGTTAATTCCTCTATACTAATTTACTTGACTATAACTATTCTCTAGCAAATCTGACAACACGCAATCACGACGATCTTCGATTTGGCTGCAATTTTGCACATTTTTCCGGAATGGCAAAAGATATATTTTTCGATGGTCCAGTGATCATTGTGACTCAAGAAAAACTTTAGAAAAGTGCATATATGCATATAAGTGCACGTAAAGCAAAGTTCGAAAATGTTATGCAATACCGAATACCGAATAAAAAAAACGTATCAGTCATTTCCCATGAATCAGAAATTAACAACTACTATTGAAATATACTGCGAAATTTGTGTTTTACTTAAGGGGGGAAGTACCCTAAGACGTTATGGAAAATCGATTTGTTTTTATTGTCTTAATCGATAGGTTTATGCTTTGAAAAATTTATTGTTAAATTTCGAAGGCCGATTTTTTTAAGTGTGGAAGACATGCCACCCGAAAGTGATGACCGCAATCTTTAAACGGCGTTTTCTCGAAACCATGTTTTTAAAATTGGCGTAAGTGATAACGAAAAAAGTAGTAAACCGATTTTCTTCCTCCAGCATTTATTTTGAAGGGCCTACTATAGATAGATTGGCGTTCAAGATTACAAAAATACGTCAGATTTGTGTCGACGTATTTTTACCGCTGCACCCGTTAATGTTATGAAATGAAATTGATGAAATTTAAAAACAAACACACCAGAGTTCACGTTCACTCTCGATTGGAACGACGCTGTCAATTTACAAAACTCATCGAGCAATCAGGCCGGATATCATCAGCTTCCCGGGTTTTCCATCCGATAATGATGATAATATTGAAGCAAATCTACCCACCCACCGCCGCCACCTCAATTTCCAGGCCCTGCCAGAAAGTTGAAGCAATTTACATAATCTATCAGCGAGTCAGCCGCAGCCGAACTACTGAGCAGAAGATGAATGCAAGATTACTTTTTTCCCGAAAACGTTCTCCAAGCCCACGGGTCTTCCCAACGTCCTAATTGGCCCCGGCAACACAACTAAGTTGACCACTTGACTCGGACATTTCACGTTCCAACGAAACGGAACTCCCGTCGCTCGCGTACGCATTCTAAAATCTCATTAATTTGACTTTCGCCTTGGAGCGCCTAGTTGGAAATTCGATTACTGCCCGCTGTCTGTAGGAGGCAAATTTCACTTCTTTCGTGTCACTTCCACGAACATCCCCCAAATCGAATCGGAGTTTTGTCGCACAACCCCCCGCCCCCACACCACCACCCGCCAGCTGTTTCCGTGTGTCGACGAAAACGTAGATTAGAATTTTACCCATCAGAAATCATCGATCTCACTTGCGGAGAGGAAACTCGGTTGGAAAGTCATTTTATGGGTGGGCAGAGGATGAGAAAAAGGTGGAAAAACTTCAAACTTACTTTCATTTCCCGAATTTCCAAAACCATCTACATTTGCAGCGCAGGACAAAGTTTGTGGAGATCCAATCGTTTGTTCGGGCAGGTTTTTTTTTTCAGCCGACCGTTCCGAAAACATCTCGTCGTCGAAGAGAAGTTTCCCTACTCGTCAGAAAATTACCGTTTATTGAATATTTATTCCGGTTCCATTCGTCGGACCATCTGGCCAAATTTGTTTAACTTTGGTAGGAACTGATGGGAGAAGTATAGACGGTGCTTGAAATTTTTGAGAAAAACAGCCAAATTTGCGCTATCGTTCTTGAAACTAATGGGTTTTATTTGAGGAAATAATTTTACGAAAACATTGAATATACTTTTCCGTGTGAAAACAAAACTATTTGTTTTTATATTCTTAAACGAAAAGGTTTGAAGAAGCATCCTTACTGTTGATTTAAATCGGTTCAAAACGACTATCAAACGTTCTTTAAACTACCTTGCCTGCCCAATAAATATTTACCATCATAATTTATTCGATCATCCTTACTGTTGACATAAATCGCATCAAATCGAGTCTAATTTCCAAATTTCCTTAATCCGTACTACCTTGAAGCTCTCTTCTATGCTCTTGTTCATCCAATCGTGGAATTCTTGGGTTGGATGACTTATCAGCTAACGTGGAGCCTACGGATGGAATGTGTAGTTCGAAGGTTCATATTTTGGCATTGCGGATTCTGCCTTGTTCTGATCCACTCAACCTGTCGTCATATATGTACCGCTGTAGGGTTTTGGACATGTATACGCTGGATCGTCGACGGAAAATTCAGCAAGCTTCTTTCATTGCCAAATTTAAAAATCGGAAAGCCGCCTGCTCCAGCTCTTCCTTCGGTGCTGAATATACGAGTATCTACAAGAATGTTTCCCTGCTGCTACCTCGGTTATCACCGAACTATTTTTAGACATTATGAACCGTCATAATGTTAGATGCGCACAACTTTCAGCTGTCGAAGCTCTCCACGAATTTGGTGAGTTTAGTACTTTTAAGTTTTAATTTCACAAAGACAACAGCCAGGCCAACAAATACACAAAAAGAAACACAAGACCTAAGACGCTAAGACCTCTGAAATTGACAAGAATGGCGTCTAGAATTTTCCAGAAAGTACAATATAACCGTCCAGAGATGGAGAAAAAGCTCCACATTTCCCCCTCAATCATTCACAATTGTTTTTTTTTTCAAACTGTCCCAAAAGTCATCTGGAATCATTTCAAGTTTTCTCTGGACTTCTCTAATAACATTTCTGAACTTTTCAAAAATCCTCAGAACTTTCACAGAAAGTTGTAAAAATTTCTAATCCGTGAACTTATTCAGAATCCACTCTGGGTTCGGAAACATTTCAGGACTTTATTACACCTCATCTAGGGTTATCCCAAAATTCATCTGAACTTATTCAGAAGGTACTCTGGTTTCGAGCACAAGGTCCTTTTAACTTGTCCAGAAAGTCCTCTGGATTTGTGCAACAAATCCTTTCGATTTGTATAGACAGTCCTCTAAAACTGTCCAAAAAATCTTCTGGAGTTGTGTAGAAAGTCTTCTAGATTTGTCCGGAAAGTCGTCTGATATTGACCAGAAAACCTCTAGACTTTTACAGAAAGTCCTGTAGACATGCCTCGGCTTTGTTGGGAAAATTTTCTAAGTAGTGAACTTACGTGAACTTAATTGCTCCGCGATTTACGCTGGACTGGCTCGGAAACACTTATGGAGACTTTGCTTATCCTAAAATTCATCTAAAACGATCAAAACATTTCTCTGCATTTATCCAGAGTATCCTCTGGACTTAACCCGAAAATTCTGAAGAGTTGTCCAGAAAGTCCTTTGGACTTGTGAAAACAGTCCTCTGGACTTGTCAAAACAGTCCTCTGAGCTTGTCCAAAAAGTCCTCTGGACTTGTCCAGAAAGTTCTCTGGACTTGTCCAGAATGTTCTCTGGGCTTGGCCGGAAAGCCCTCTGGACTTGGGCGGAAAACCCTCTGGAATTGTCCAGAAACCCTCTGGACTTGTCCAGATAGTTCCCTGGACTCGTCCAGAAAGCCCCCTGGACTTGCCCAGAAACTCATCTTGACTTGTCCAAAATATCCTATGAGACTGTCCAGAAAATCTTCTGAAGTTGTGTTGAAAGTACTTTGAAATTGTCCAAAAAATCCTCTGGATTTGTTCAGAAAGTCCTCTGGATTTGTCCAGAAAGTCATCTGAACTTAACCATAAAATTATCTGAGAAAGCCCCATGAACTTTTCCAGAAAGTTCTTTGGGCTAGTCCGGAAAGCCCCATGGACTTGTCCAGAAAGTCTTCTGGACTTGCCCAGAAAGCCCTCTGGACGAGTCCAGAGAACTATCTGGACCCTCTGGACATGCCCAGAAACTCATTTTTACTTGTCCAAAAATATCCTATGAGACTGTCCAGAAAATCTCCAGGAGTTGTTTAGAAAATACTTTGAAATTGTCCAAAAAATCCTCTGGATTTGACCAGAAAGTCCTCTGAACTTAACCAGAAAACTATCTGAGCTTGTCCAGAAAGTCCTCTGAACTTGTATAAAAAGTCTTCTGGACTTGTACAGAAAGCCCTCTTGTCCAGAAAGCCCTCTTGTTCAGAAAGCCCTTTTGTCCAGAAAGTTCTCCGGGCATGTCTAAAAAGTTCTCTGGACTTGTCCAGAAAGTGGCATCGGATTCAAACTGTCTGCCGAGAAGAGCGCATACATCCCCATCTGCAACAGTAACCATCGACCTCTCCCTACATCGGTCCCTCTTGGCTTAAGCTCCATCGTCATGGTCTTCGGGATCCGGATCGACCGCTCTCTAACGTTCCGTCCTCACTCCGAAAAGGTAAAATCCAACTGCCTTGCCCGAGTCAACCTCTTTCGAACAAAGAGGCTACGAGGGTACAAACGTATTACGTATTACGAGCCTCGCCAAACAATTATTAGAAAACAAACTAGCCCCGGTCTACCACACCGTCATCAGAGTTACCTCTGAACTCCTTCCTTCCCCTTCTGGAATTGCCGCCTGCGTCGAGGCAGGAGCGCTCCCGGTCAAGTATTTCGTCGCATCTACGTTGTGCAGACGTACTGCAGGTTTTCTCGAGAAGACAGCTGGTGCTTGCAGAGTAGTCATCCTCCTTGAGAAGGCCAACCAACTCCTCAACAGCCTTGTCAACTAGGAGTTCCCTCCGGCGTCCAGGATCCACTGGTGTGGAGCTAGAGGTCGGAACCTAATCACAGTAAAGATTGATGACGGCATAAAATTGGCCCATATAGCGGGATCCAACCCGCAGGTGTCCATAGAGACTGTAAGAGCTCACATCGCAGATCGATACAGCAGAAACTGTATCCGCTACACGACCGGCTCGGTTAGGCAAGGTAAAGTGGGGATAGGAGGTTTCAGCCAATTCCTCAAACTCCCAGCACAGCGCTCCTTTTTTCCGCTGAAGCTCTAGCTGTACGGATCGCGACTCAGCCAGCGTTGTGGCGGTTCTCGAATCAGAGCCCCCATCCCACTCATGGATCCAGGCAACAATGCAAAAACTCCCCCCCCCCCCTTCCCTGTGGGACTACGATCTCTTGGATTGGTGATGATACCAATGGTTCAAGTGCACACTCTGTAAAGCATGGTCTAGGGAAATGACCCAGTCGCGCGCTCCATTGATTAGGATAATCAAGTGGTTCACCCACCAGTGGGAGGTCCCCCAAGATCACCGGAACCAGCGTATCATTTCGCGGGGCACACCAAGGCCTCTCACAATCTATCCAGGAACGGCCATCCCACATTAACACGTACGTCTCTAACCCCTCTGAGAAATAAAAACCAAATTTAAAACTAATGATACTCCATCGAATTTTGATGAGGTTTTTTTTGCAATAGATCACAAAAATATCCTTATTTGTGGATCTGCACTGGTTATTCCGAAAATGTCCGTAGTTTCGGATTCAAAGGTGGGAGTACTGGGGTAAGTACCTGTCCAGGGATGGTGGACAGAATATTTTTAGATGCGAAACATGGCATGCGGCATATCAAACGTCATGATTTAGCAAAACTAGCTCATCAGAAGACATTTTGAGGAATTCTGATCATACTGGCCACTTGGGGTGGCCCTGCGGGATTTTGAGTTCCTCCGGGAAAGCGGCCATAATCAAACCTTTCCCAAAACCTGGCTAGCGACGCATCAAACTTTATGATTTTGCAAAACTAGGTCTTCAGAGGATATTCTAAGGATTTCTGACCATACTGGCCACTTAGGGAGGTCCTGTGGGATCCCAATTCCTCTGGAAAAGTGGCCATATTTAAATCGTTACCAAAACCTGGCTTTCGACACATCAAACTTCATGATTTTGCAAAACTTTGTCTTCGGATCAATATGAATCAATATCCTTTTCGAACAAGGCTGAATCCGGATCCGCACTGCCCGAAGCATCGGAAGTATAGGAAAAGATTTGAATATGGCCACTTTCCGGAGGAACTTCGATGCCACAGGGTCTCCCTAAGTGGCCAGTATGGTCAGAAATCCTCAAAACGTCTTTTCATGACCTAGTTTTGCAAAATCAAGAAGTTTGATGTGTTGCAAGCCTGGTTTTGGCAACAATTTGAATATGGCCACTTTTCCGGAGAAATTCGGACTCTGAAGGGTAACCCTCAGAGGCCAGTATGGTCAGACACCCTCAGAATGTCTTCTGAAGACCTATTTTTGCAAAATCAAAGTTTGATATGTCGCAAGCCAGGTTTTGGTAAAAAATTGATTATGGCCACTTTCCCGAAGGAACTCAAAATCCCGCAGGACCACCCTAAGCGGCCAGTATGATCAGACACCCTCATCATGTCCTCAGAGGAGTTTTGCAAAATCATGAAGTTTGATGGGTCGCAAGCCAGGTTTTGGTAACGATTTGAATATGGCCAAAATGTCCTTTAAATATGTCTAAAAATTTCTCTACAGTTTTCGAGAAAATACTCTAGACTTGTCCAAAAAGTCATCAGGACTTGTCCTGAGAGTTCTCTGGACTTGTCGCGAAAGTTATCTGGAATTGTCCAGAAAGTCGTCTGGAACTGTCCAGAAAGTCCTTTGGACTTGTCCAGAAATACCTCTGGACTCGTCGAGCAAGTCCTCTGGACTTGTCCAGAAAGGCCTCTAGACTTGTCCACAAAGTTGCCTAGATTTGTCCAGATAGTTCCCTGGAGTTGTCCAGAAAGTCTCCTGAACTTGCCCAGAAAGTCTTCACGGCACAGAAAGTCTTCCAGACTTGGGAGAAAAACACCGCTGAACTTGTCAGGAAAAATCTTCTGAACTTGTCAAGAAAAAACCCTCTGGATTTGTCCAGAAAGTCCCCTGGATTCATACAAATATTTATCTGGATTTTCCCTGAGAGTCCTCTGGACTTGTCCAGAAAGTTTTCTGAACTTGTCCAGAATGTACTCTGAACTTGCCTAGAAAATCCTCTGGATTTGTCCAGAGAGTCAGGCCATTGAAGATGTCAAGAAAGGCCTCTGAGTTTATCCAGAGAATATCCTAGACTCCGAAAGGTCCTCTGAAATTGTCTAGAAAATCGTCTGGACTTGTCAGGAAAAATCCTTTGGACTTATAGGAAAAATCTTCAGTAATTGTCAGGAAAATTCCTATGAACTTGTCAGTAAAAATCCTCAAGAAAGTACTCTGAACTTGTCCAGACATGTTTTGGGAGTTTTGTAAAAATTTCTCAAGAAAATCCACTGGACTCGTCCTAAACTTGTCTGGAAAAATCTTCTGGACATAAAAATCCTCTGAATTTGTCCAGAAAGTTTTCTGGACTAGTCCAAAATGTTTTATATATCCTCTGGACTTGTCAGAAAAAGTCCTCTGGAATTGTCCTGAAAGTGCCCTGAACTTATCCAGAACGTCCTCAAGGCTTGTCCAAAAAGCCCTCTGGACTTGTCCAGAAAGCCCTATGGACTTGTTCAGAAAGTCCTCTGGACTTGTTCAGAAAGCCCTCTGGACTTGTTCTGAATTCCGTTGGGCTTGCCCATGTAGCCGTCTGGAAAATTCTCTGAACTTGTCCAGAAAATTCTTTGGCCTTGTCCAGAAAGTCCTCTGGACTTGTCCAGAAAGTCTTCTGGATTTGTCCAGAAAGTCCTCTGGATTAGTACAGAAAATCATCTGGATTTTTCCATAAAGTCCTCTGGACTTGTCCAGTAAGTCCTTAGGATTTGTCCAGAAAGTCTCCTGGATATTTAAAAGAAAATCTCTTGGACAAGTCCAGAAAGTCTCCTGGACTTTTCCAGAAAGTCCTCTGGACTTTTGCAGGAAGTCGTCTGGACTTGTCCAGAAACTCGTCTGGACTTGTCAAGAAGGTCCTCTGAGCCTGTCCAGAAAATATTCTGGCGTTGTGTAGAAAGTACTTTAAAATTGTCTAGATAGCCCTCTAAACTTATCTAGAAAGTCCTCTGGACTTGTCCAAAAAATCAATTGTCTAGGAAATCTAGCCTTGTCTAGAACTTGTCTAAAATGTCCTATAGGATTGTCCAAAAAATCCTCTCGACTTGTCCAGAAAGTCGTCCGAACCCATCAAAAATTCCTTTGAACTTGTCCAGGAAGTAATCAGAAATTGTACAGAAAGCCCTATGGACTTGTTCAGAAAGTCCTCTGGACTTGTCTAGAAAAACCTCTGGACTTGCCCAGAAAGCCCTCTGGACTTGTTTAGAATTCCGTTGGGCTTGCCCATGTAGCCATCTGAATTTGTTCAGAAAGTTCTCTGGAATTGTCCAGAATATTCTTTGAAGTCCAGAAAGGCCTCTGGACTTGTCTAGTAAAATCTTTGGACTTGTCCAGAAAGGCCTCTGGACTTGTCTAGAAAATTCTTTGGACTTGTCCAGAAAGTCCTCTGAACTGGTCCAGGAAATCCTCTGGATTTTTCCAGAAAGTATCCAGGATATTTAAAAAAAAACCTTGGAGAAGTCCAGAAAGTCTCCTAGACTTGTCCAGAAAATCCTTTGGATTTTTTCAGGAAGTCGTCTGGACTTGTCCAGAAACTTGTCTGGACTTATCCAAAAAGTCGTCTGGACTTGTCTGAGCCTATCCAGAAAATATTCTGACATTGTGTAGAAAGTATTTTTAAATTGTCCAGAAAGTCCTCTGGACTTGTCCAAAAAATCATTTGTCTAGGAAATCTAGCCTTGTCTAGAACTTGTCTAAAATGTCCTCTAGGCTTGTCCAGAAAATCCTCTCGACTTGTCCTCAAAGTCGTCCGAACCCGTTAAAAATTCCTTTGAACTTGTCCAGAAAGTCATCAGAAGTTGTCCAGGAAGTCCTTTGGACATGTGCAGAATGTGCTCGGTATTTGTCCATAAACTCCTTTTGACTTATTCCAAATGTTCTCTGCAGCTGTCCGAAATGTTCTGAAAATAAAATCAATGAAATAAGTGCCTTAGGCCTTCAAAGATATATTCTTCTGCTGCAATTTTAAACTTGACAACCCTAACTCCGAATCGCAAAAAAAAACTCCCACCCTAGTTCATGAATATTCTAAGTGACTAATCCGAAACCGGCTGCCGTGAGGCAAACTGCCCTCGTTGCAGTGGAATTCGACTGCAGAGGAAACACACGGGAAAAGTTTTTCCCTATCGCCAACTCTCTTCCAATTTCACGTCGAAAGTATTGAGATTTCTTTCCCAGCGCCAAAGTGGAAGGCGTTTCATCCCACTCAGCCACGTGTCTTCCTCTCTAATCAATATAACGAAGAATTCCGATTCTGCCTTTCCTGAAAGACTCGGTGAAGTGATTTCCATATTCGATTCAGCCGCCCCTTCGTTCCCCGGTTGGGAAATCGAACTCCCATGAAGGAACAACATCGGATAATCGAATCACGGCCACCGGGGGGCGAAATTTTGAGGTTAGTGTGCTTACGCAAGCAAACTTTGCCGTTGAAGAAATTCATTTTCATTCGTATGTGATTGCCATTAAAAATGGAAAACATCTTCGGAAACTTAATTTCAATTTGCAAATTTGTCTAGCCTAATGTACGGTCGAGGGGGTGGGGCCTGGGGGGCGGATTCCCTCGGTGTCGCATTCTATTTGGCCGTGCCTTGATACGTGTTAACGGTGGTAGGGGTGATGAATGAGGTGGGTGGCAATGGAATATTCGTTGTTGTTAGCTTGGGACATATTTGACACTCTTATCTTCTGGTGGATAGAAGCTGATTTCCACGAGAAAAAGTGAGTGGCAAACATAATTAAAATTATCTCTAATGGAGTGTTGAAATTTGCTCCGCAAACTCACGCACCTTCTGCAAACTTGCTGATCCATTGTAGATTATCGTGGGGTGAACTTTGTTCTCTTCCAAAGAACTCGAAGCTCATGTTTGACTTGACTTCGCTACTGTTCGAAGTCCTCTTGAGCGTTTCGGTTTAATATCTTCAGATTACTTCAAATCCTTTGGAAATTCCTAATTGTTTATAAATGATCGTTGATGGTGAAAATCGGCACATGGAACTTCTTCTCAACGGCTCTTTCCAAAAACTACTCAGCCCAATCATGAGAATGCCTTCTTCAAAAACGAGCCCAAAGCCAATGAACCACCAGAATTCGGGTCACCATGGCACTTTCCCGGGGAGCTTTTCTCACTCTCGGCAACTAGTTTTTCCCCTCCATAGTCGGCCCTCTTGCTGTGATTTGCACTCAGAACTGTACAACAAAGTGCCATCAGATGGCCACTTACCGTCTACGGTGTAGCTGAGCGTGAAGAGTTGCGGTTTTGCAGAAGAGCCTATCACTTGCTTGTGGTCTAGCTAGGAGTACTCCGCCCTACCAAAAATGTTCATTCTTCAATCTAAATTGAATGTTCTACATTAGAAACGGTACGGCGGTACTCCACGGGGGTATTGAAGGGAGTCAATTATTGCTACGGGATACAATGAACGAACCCAGCACGAGACGACCTAACAAATTTCAAAAAACGAATGTTTCTTTGCTGAGGAAAAATCCGACAGGAAATTGGGTTTCCCGGAGATAATTTCCATGATGAATTTAAGAGTAAGCCCTAGATTTCAACTCCTTAAAAACGACGCCGACGACGACGACAGCTGGTATGCGGCATCTCGATGGTGGTGGAGTCCCACTGGCCTCATCATCCGGAAAAGAAACTGCAAATATTTAAATAAGAATGAGAGTGTGCAAAAGCCTGCCCGGCTTGGAGAGTCCTTGGCAGAAAGGAACTTTTCAGCGCCGTTTTTCCGAGCACCGATGAAAGCCAGTTTTTGCCTGTGCCTGTGTGTCTATTCTAAAGCTGTGTGCGCCATTGAATTCGGATATCAAACGAGAGGGGATGGGTTCTGGTATTTGGAAAGTTTCTTTTATGGGTTTTCTTTTTGGGATGGGAGAACATTCTTTGGAAAGTGGAACGGTGGAATGGGAGCATTAATTTTAATAATATAAAACATCGTACGTCGGCTTTATGCCTAGTGAGTGTCGCCTGAACTTTGTTCCCAGGCGTGCACGGCGGAGGGCGGAGTTTGAAGATAGGTAAAGTGAACCCGTTACCTCCGACTTGGAATTTCTTCTGATAAATCCCTCGATTTGTCATTGAATGATGTTCCCAAGATTGATTCCCTATTTGTGGTTTTCCTTTAAACACATTGAGACCTAAATTAAGAAGCTCTAGAATTGACATCCTAAGTTCCTAACTATAATTCTTCCCAGTTAGGGTTCTTTAGTTCCAAAACTGCTATTCTTACCACTTTAAGCAGTAACCTCTCAGATCTCCAATACTTGAAGCCATCCGAAACCCCCTCATAAATACATTTATCTGAATAGTTTTTCGAAGACAACTTGACTTGCCCTTGAAAAGATATAGACTTGTTTTAGAAATAATTTATCATCACCATGAGGCTCCAGGAGTGGACAGCACTTTTTGCTAGAACAAAAATGTGAAGAGGAAGTATTGATAGTTCCGTTGGAGCACGGCAGGCTGTGAAAATTGGATAGAAATAGTTTGAAATTGAGCGGAGGGCATTGACGGAGGGCGCTCATCTTTAAACTACTCAATTCAATTTTCACAGCCTGCCGTGCTCTAACGGAACTATCAAGACTTTCTCTTCACATCTTTGCTCTGGCAAAAAATTCTGTCCACTCCTGGAGCCTCATGGTGATGAGAAATTATTTCCTTCTTAAGCAACATCATCATAGATCGTTACTCCGCGTATGGGAGAATACAAAAATATCAATCATAATGTTGTTTTAGAATGCCCAAGACTTGGCACTCCTAGCAAAAAATACACGCAAAGAAGAGCATCCCATCCCAAGTTCAAATCAACGGTGATGAAATCGAGATGGTAGACGAATTCGTGCTTCTAAGCTCCTTGGTGATGGCCGACAACGACAGACTCTGGATAAAGTCCCCTGGACTTGTCCAGAGAGCCGTATGGACCTGTCCAGAAAGTCCCCTGGACTTGTCCAGAGAGCCCCCTGGACTTGTCCAGAGAGCACCCTGGACTTGTGCAGAAAGTCCCCTAAACTTGTCCAGAAAGTCCCCTAGACCTGTCCAGAAAGTCCTCTGAACTTGTTCAAAAAGTCCCCTGGACTTGTCCAGAAAATCCTCTGGACTTGTCCAGAAAGTCCATCGAACTTTTAAAGAAAGTCCATCGAAGTTTTGAAAAAGTGCACCAGACGTTTGGAAAAATTCCACCAAACATTATGAAAAAGTAAACCGGACTACTGTCTCCAAAAATTTACCGGATCTTTAGAAAAAACACACATTATTTCGAAAAAATCTAATGGGTTTTTTGAAAAAAATCTGAAAACAAGGTAGTTCAGCAGACCTTTGGCGAAAATCCATCGGACTTTTGGAAAGAAAGTTCATCGGATTTCAAGTGACAGTCCGCTGGTTTGTTTTTTTTTTCGAAAAAGATTCTCATAGAGTTGAAAAAGTCCATCTGCGTTTTGGAATAAAGTCCACCGTTCTTTAGAAAAAACTCCACCGGACTTTTGAAAAAAAAAAAAATATATCGACTTTTGGAGAATGTACACCGTACTCTTGACGTTAGTCCAGCGGACTTTTAAGAAAATGTACCGTGGATTTGGAAAAACGCAACCCTTTTGAAGATTATCCATCCACTAATAGAAAAAGACCACCGGGCTGGAGAAAGTCTACCGGACTTTTAGACATAGTCAGCCAGACTTCTGGAAAAAGTCCCCCTGGACTTTTTATGAAAAATTCACCAAACCATTGTAAAAAGCCCGCCACACATTTGGGAAAGTCTACCAGGCTTTTGGAAAAAGTCCACCAGACTTTTGGAAAAAGTACGCCAAACTTTTGGAAAAAGTCCATCAAACTTTTGTCGAAAGTCCACCACACTTTTTATAATGGTCCACCACGCTTTCTATTTAAAGCTCCACCACGCATTTGGAAAAGTCCACCAGACTTTTGAAAAATGCCCACCACGCTTCTGAAAAAAGTCCACCACGCGTTTGTTAAAAACCAACCAGACATTAAGTGCACCAGGCTTTTAAAAGAAGTCCATAAGGCTTTTCAGAAAACGGCCACCAGACTCTTGGAAAAAGACCACCAGAATAATGGAAAAAGTCCATGAAACTATTTGTAAAACTTCGCTAGTCTTTTCGGAAGAAGCCCACCAGACTTTTGGAAAAAGTTCCACACTTTTTGTACAACATCCTTCAGACTTTTAAGAAAAAGCTCAACAGACATTTAGAAAAAGTTCTTCGATTTTTTTTAGAAAAGTCTTTTAGACTGTAAGAGTAAGCTCACCAGGCTTTTGGAAAAATCCCACCACGCTCTTGGAAAAAGTTCACCAGATTTTTCGGAAAAAGTCCACAAAACTTTCCGGAAAAAGTCCTCCTGATTCTTAGAAAAAGTCCACAAGACTTCTGAAATAAGTACACCATACTTTTTCGAAAAAGTCCCTCTAGTCTTTTGGTAAAAGCTCATAGGAATTTCAGAGAAATACCATTAGACTGGTGGAATAATCCATTTTCCCACATTTGACATTCCACATTTAAGAGAAGTCCGCCACATTTTTTGTTAAAAATGTACTAGAATTGTTACAATAAGCCCACCACTATTTTGGGAAAAGTTCCTTGGAATTTTAGAAAATGTCCACCAGACTTTTGGAGAATGTCCAGCAGACATTTGGCAAAGCACTCCACACTTTTGTGAAAAGCCCACAATTTTTTTCGGAAAAAGCCCACCAGACTTTTGGAAAATGTTCACGGGAATTTTGGGCAAAGTCCTCCTGACATTCGAAAAAAGTCCACCACACTTTTGGAGAAAGGCCACCACACATGAAAAAAGTTCACCAGACATTTGGAAAAAGTCCACTGAGTTTATGAAAGAAGTTTTAAAGACCTCGGAAAAATGTCCACCCGACAATTTAAAAAAAAAAATCACCAAGACTGCTGAAAAAAGTCCACCAGAAATTTGAAAAAAAAATCCATTTCGGACTTTTCGGAAAAAAATCTACCAAACTTTTGGAAAAAGTCCACGCAACTCATGGAAGAAGTTCAAAAAACTTCTGGAATAAGTCCATCAAACTTTTTGAGGGAAAATGTCACATGACTTTTGGGAAAAAGCCCACCAGACTTTTGATAAAAATTCATTTGAATTTTAGGAAAATCCGCCACACTTTTGGGAAAATCCCGTCATGTTTTTTATTCTTCGGAAAAAGCCCACCAGATATTTGTGAAAAGCTTGTGAAAAAATTCCACCGCACTTTTGAAGAATAAGTTCGCCAGACATTTTGAAAAAGCCCACCGGGGTTTTGGAAAAGGTCCATCGAGCTTTTGGAAGAAGTCTACCAGCCTTTTCGTAAAAAAATACCCGACTCTTGGAAAAAATCCACCAAAATTCTGGAAAACGTCTACCAGACATTTAAAAAAAAATCCTGAGAGCCTCTTTAATAAAGAAACCAAAACAGAAGCATCATTTGAAAAAAAAAACTCCACTACCCTTTTTGGAATAAGTACACTCGGCTTTTCGGAAAAATTCGCCAGACTTTTAGAAAAAGTTCATCGGAATTTTGGGAAAAGTTGACCTGGCTTTTTGAGAAAGTCCACCAGACATTTGAAAAAAAAAGTCCACCCCACTTTTTGTAAAAACGTTCACCAGACTTTTCGAAAAAAGCTCACCAGTCTTTTGGAAAAAGTTCATCAGAACTTTGGGAAAAGTCCTTCAGACTTTTGGAGAAAGTCCACCAGGCAATTGCAAAAAGCGCACCACACTTTTGGAAAAAGTTCACCAGACTTTTCGGAAAAGGTCACCAGACTTTTTGAAAATGTGCACCGGAATTTAAGGGAAAGTCCACCACTCTTTTGGGAATAGTCCACCACACTTTATGGAGAAAGGCCACCGGACATTTGGGAAAAAATAACCACTCATAGAAAAAGTCCGCCAGACTTTTTGAAGTGCACCGTTTCTTTTTTGTTTTTTTTTTGGAAAAAAAAACTTTCCAGACTTTTGGAAACAGTACATCAGACATTTAAATAAAGCCCGACAAGGTTTTGGAAGAAAGCCATTAATGTTGTCGGAAAATGTCCACCAGACTTTTGGTAAAAGCTCGTCGGAATTTTGGAGGCAGTCCACCAGGCATTTGGAAAAAGTCCCCAAGACATTTATAAAAAAGTCCACCTCAATTTTTGGAAAACCCCACAAGACTTATGGAAAAAGTTCATCGGAATTTCGGGAAAAAAACACCAGATTTGTGGAAAAAGCCGACCAGAAATTTGGAAAAGCGCACCACACTTTTGAGAAAAGCCCACCTTTTTTCGGAAAATGCTCACCACATTTTGGGAAATTTTCACCGGAATTTGTCCACCAGACTTTTGGAGAATGTCCAGACATTTGGAAAAGCACCCCACACTTTTGGGAAAAGCCCACCACTTTTTTCGGAAAAAGCCCACCAGACTTATGGAAAATGTTCACCGGAATTTTGTGATAACTTTTGAAAAAAGTCCACCACACTTGTGGAAATAGTACACCACACTTTTTGGGGAAAGTCCACCAGACTTCTCGGAGAAAATCCTTCAGACTTTTTGGGAAAAAATCCATCAGAGTTTTGAAAGAAGTTATTCCGATGAACTGGACAAAGTTAGTCGGGATTTTGGAAAAAAAAGTTCACCAGACTTTTGAGAGAACTCCACAAGACTTTTCGGAAAAAGTCCCCCAGACCTTGGAAAAAATCCACCAGAAATTTGGAAAAAGTTCACCGAGATTTTGGAACAAAGTTCACCAGACTTTATATTGAAGTCCGCAAGACTTTTCAGAAAAGTCCCCCGGGATATTGGAAAAAGTTCACCAGACTTTTAGAAAAAGTCCACCAGACTTTTGGAAAAAGTCCACCAGACTTCACCAGACCAGCTCACCGGAATTTAAGAAAAAGTTTACCAATCTTTTGGAAACAGTTCACCAGACTTTTAGAAAAAGTCTACCTGACTTGTTGAAAATCCATAAGAATTTTGGAAAAGCGCACCAAACTTTTGGGAAAAGACCATCAGACTTTTTGGAAAAACTTCATCCGATTGGAGAAAGCTCACCGAGCTTTTGTATAAAACCTGCCGTACTTTTGAAGAATGTTCAAGACTTTTGGATAAATTCTACAGGAGTTGAAACCCCAGCAGATTTTTGCAAATGGGGTACCGTTCTGCTGGAAAAAACTTATGATTATCGTCCTAAGGCATTTTGGATATATCCCACCGAATCAGCGACATCTTTCTTGCCCAGAATCATCTTCTTTTTCTTTTTTCGAAACCTCAATCTAATCAATACATCCCGGCCAACGCCCCTGAAATACTTGGCAAAATCACACGTGACTCAAGTGCTAGTAACTCAAGAGGCAAGTGAATAAGCTCCACACACTCATGATAACCTCCCTCCTATCCATCCTCCTCCAGGGGAGAACCCTGCACCAACTAACAACCATCATCACCGGAGGTGAGCTGAAGGAAACTCGAAGGCAAATCTCCACACCCTCCGTCGTCTCATCCCAATTAGGGATGATCAATGGCCGTATCTTTCGATCCCGCCGATGTGCAAAAATCAATCTTCCTCGAATGGTGTCCTTCATCTTCATCCGTAGGCTTTGGCATCCCACCTTCTTGCTAGGTTGACAAAACAATTGATGATGTGTGGGGGGGTAATATGATCATCTCCACATCAGAAAAAAAAGGTTTGCTCATTTCATCCCTCAAAGCAACTGATTTGGTGACCGGGCGATAACTTTTCCTGTTTCTCGGGTGCTCATTTTCCCTAAGCAAAGCAAACAACACATGAACAAATACATAAATATATATGCCTACATGGCGAAAAGTACCTACCAGAACCCGGAGCCCTGCTTTCTAGTATCACATTTATTTAATACAAGCTGGAAAAGTTTCCTTCCGGAAGGACCGGGATCGGGAGGCAAGGACGTGTTTGGTATGTAAATTTGTATCTCTTTCTGTTTGGGTTGAAGCTGAATTTATAGCCGGATTTACGTCCTATAAATGGCAGAGCTTTCGTTCTTTGAGAGCGCGAGTTAGCTTCTGTTGTCGTCGGAACTCGGAACGACATACAAGGATAAATTACCGCTCATTTCGGTGACCAATGACCAAGCGACCGACGTTTTATCTAAACCGCCCAAAAAGGATGAAATGGCATCTTTAATCCCAGTGGGATATCAAGCTTCGTTGAAACAATAGCATTTTCCGAAGCGAATTAACGAATGGTGACACGTGTACAAATATCCCCACTGATCCTCCGAATTTACGAGTTAAATACCTGTGTATTGCGGCGACGGCGGTACATTCGCAAAACAAACAAAAGCGTCGTCCGCAAATCCTGAACTGCAATCAAAACCATCAACAAATAGGACTGTCCGGCTGCGATTGAATCCCCTCCCCCCTCCCCTTTCACGGCGACCGCTTTTTTTGTTGCAGTGAATAAACTCGCGAAAAGCAAAACCACAACGCCCCAACTCCACCATACTCTCCAAAATAAAAAAAAATGGCGCAAACTTTGTTGAACCGCCATGGAGCAATCTGAATGCTGTTCAGGGATGGAAAATTCAATCCCATGTGACCATTCGGTAGCACTGCAGTACTGGAATCGTTTATCCAGGTGAATTTAATGTGCTTTTAATGATAACGAAACCACTCTTTGGGAGGGTAGGGTTTTCGATAACGAAAGGGATGGTTCTTGTTTTGCGACGCAATTAGACTGGTTGGTAAACGCCTGGTAGACCATTCGGGGGATGTCTACTGGGTAAAAAGTTTCCGAAGAATGTCTGTGTCGAGTGAAAACCCATCAGTTTTATGGAGGAAGGACTTTTGATAGAATCCTTCAGATTTCCGGAATATTGCGGTAAATCCTCCAATGTGCTTGATTCAGTTAAATTACCGACAATTTTGTAATTGGATTTACAAAAAAAAAACCCAAGATGTCGGCAATCCTCCCAGTTTGTGTCCATAACATCTTTCGTGATCCAAGTCCAAGTTTTAAGTCTACACAGTACTTGTGTGGAAAGTCCACCGGACCTTTGTAAGAAAGACCATCGAATTTTATTTAAAAAAAACTTACCGATTTTTTTGGAAAAAGTCCACCGAACTATTAAAGATAGTCCACTGCAGGAATTTTGATGAGAATCAACCGTGTTTTTGATGAAAGTCTACCCAACTTTTGCAAACAGCCAATCTGACCTTCCGAGAAAGCCCAGCGAACTTTAAAAAAAAAAAAAAGTTCACCTGAAAGTCCTTCGCATTTTCGAAGGAAGTATTCCGACTTCCGGTAGAAGCTTATCATAACTCATTCATGACTTTTGAAGAAAGTTCACAGGACTTTCGAAGAAAGTTCAACTGATTTTTAAACAAAAACTAACGAATTTTTAAAGAATGTCCAGCGCACTTCTGAAGAAAGTTTTCGGGAGAAAATTTATCTGTCATTTGATGGAAGTTCATCATAATTATGGAGAAACCGTACTTTTCAAGAAAGTTCACGAGACTATTGAAGAAAGCCCATCGGATTTTTGGAAAAAGTCCATCGGTCTTTTGAAGAAAGCCTACCAGACTTTTGAAAACAGTCGACAAGGCCTTCAAAGAATTTCCAGAGAACTTTTGAAAAGAGAGTTCACCGGTTCAAAGTCCATCGAATTTTTGAAGAAAATCCACCGGACTTTTAAACAAAAACTAACAGATTTTTCAAGAAAGTCCACCAGGCTTCTGAAGAAAGTCTTCCGGAGAAAATTCACCTTTCAGTTGGTAGAAGCTCATCATAATTATCGAGAAACCGAACTTTTGAAGAAAGTTTACCGGACTCTTGATGAAAGTCTACCAGACTTCTGAAAACAGTCAAGCGGGGCTTTCAATAATGTCCAGAGAACTCCACCGGACTTCTGGAGAAAGTCTTCCGAAGAAAATTCACCTGTCATTTGATGGAAGTTCATCATAATTATGGAGAAACCGGACTTTTTAAGAAAGTGCACAAGACTATTGAAGAAAGTGTACTGGACATTTGAAAAGAGTTCACCGGACTCTTGGTGAAAGTCTACCAGACTTTTGAAGACAGTCAACAAGGCCTTCCAAGAATTTCCAGAGAACTTTTGATAAGAAAGTTCACCGGACTTAGAAATCAGTCCATCGAATTTTTGAAGAAAGTCTTCCGGAGAAAATTCACCTCTCAGTTGGTGGAAGTTCATCATAATTATGGAGAAACCGGACTTTTTAAGAAAGTTCACCGGACTTTTGAAGAAAGTTTACCGGACTCTTGATGAAAGTCTACGAGACTTTTGAAGACAGTCAAGCGGGGCTTCCAATAATGTCCAAAAAACTCCACCGGACTTCTGGAGAAATGGAAGTTCATCATAATTATGGAGAAACCGGACTTTTTAAGAAAGTTCACAAGACTATTGAAGAAAGTGTACTGGACTTTTGAAAATAGTTCACCGGACTCTTGATGAAAATCAAGCAGACTTTAGAAAACAGTCAACCGGGTCTTCCAAGAATTTCCAGAGAACTTTTGAAAAGAAAGTTTACCGTACTTTGAAAAAAGTCCATCGAATTTTTGAAGAAAATCCACCGGACTTTTAAACAAAAACTAACGGATTTTTTTTAAGAAAATCCATCAGGCTTCTGAAGAAAATCTTCTGGAGAAAATTCACCGCTCAGTTGGTGGAAGTTCATCATAATTATGGAGAAACCTGTCCTTTGAATAAAGCCGGACGTTTGAAAAAAAGATCTCCAGATTTTTAAATAAAATCTAACGGATTTTTAAAGAAAGTCCACCGGACTTCTGAAGAAAGTCTTCCGAAGAAAATTCACCTGTCATCTAATAGAAATTCATAATAATTTTGGAGAAACCGGACTTCTTAAGAAAGTTCACCAGACTATTAAGAAAGTCCGCCGGATTTTTGGAGAATGTCCATCGTATTTTTAAAGAAAGTGCACTGGACTTTTAAGGAGAGTTCACCGGACTCTTGATCGAAGTCTAACAAACTTTTGAAGAAAGTCAACCTGGCCTTCCAAGAATGTCCAGAGAACTTTTGAAAAGAAAGTTCACCGGACTTTGAGAAAAGTCCACTGAACTTTTGAAGAAAATCCACCAGAGTTTTAAACAAATTCTAACGGATTTTTAAAGAAAGTTCACTGGACCTCTCAAGAAAGTCTTCCGGAGAAAATTCACCTATCATTTGGTGGAAGCTCATCATAATTATGGAGAAACCTGGCCTTTGAATAAAGCCCAACGGACGTTTGAAAAAAGATCTCCAGATTTTTAAATAAAATCTAACGGATTTTTAAAGAAAGTCCACCGGACTTCTGAAGAAAGT
This sequence comes from Aedes koreicus, assembly GCA_024533555.2. Taxonomy (NCBI): domain Eukaryota; kingdom Metazoa; phylum Arthropoda; class Insecta; order Diptera; family Culicidae; genus Aedes; species Aedes koreicus. Next base: position 138,838 of record JAHHFK020004281.1, read on the forward strand.
CTTCCGAAGAAAATTCACCTGTCATTTAATAGAAGTTCATAATAATTTTGGAGAAACCGGACTTGTTGAGAAAGTTCACCAGACTATTAAGAAAGTCCACCGGATTTTTGGAGAATGTCCATCGGATTTTTAAAGAAAGTGCACTGGACTTTTGAGGAGAGTTCACCGGACTCTTGGTCGAAGTCTAACAAACTTTTGAAGAAAGTCAACCTGGCCTTCCAAGAATATCTAGAGAACTTTTGAAAAGAAAGTTCACCGGACTTTGAGAAAAGTCCACTGAACTTTTGAAGAAAATCCACCAGAGTTTTAAACAAATTCTAACGGATTTTTAAAGAAAGTTCACTGAACTTCTCAAGAAAGTCTTCCGAAGAAAATTCGCCTGTCATTTAATAGAAGTTCATAATAATTTTGGAGAAACCGGACTTGTTGAGAAAGTTCACCAGACTATTAAGAAAGTCCACCAGATTTTTAGAGAATGTCCATCGGATTTTTAAAGAAAGTGCACTGGACTTTTGAGGAGAGTTCACCGGACTCTTGGTCGAAGTCTAACAAACTTTTGAAGAAAGTCAACCTAGCCTTCCAAGAATGTCCAAAGAACTTTTGAAAAGAAAATTCACTGGACTTTGATAAAAGTCCACTGAACTTTTGAAGAAAGTCCACCAGATTTTTAAACAAATTCTAACGGATTTTTAATGAAAGTTCACTGGACCTCTCAAGAAAGTCAATTCACCTGTCATTTGGTGGGAGCTCATCATAATTATGAAGAAATCGAACTTTTGAAGAAAGTCCACCTTTGATTTGGTGGAAGCCAATCAAAATTGTATTGAAAGCTATGTGGACTTTCCATGTAAGTGAACCGGACTGTTTAAGAAAGTCCAACTGAACTGTTGAAGAAAGTCCCCCGGAAGCTCATCAAAATATTGGACAGGTTTATTGATTTTTTAAGAAAGTCCACCGTTCGTTTTATTTCTAAATAGTGGACATTAAACAGCCATCTGGACTCATGAAGGAGATGCCAAGTCCATAAGTATCTTTTGTTTACCAATAAAGTTAAGACCGAGGTGGTCACTGCTATACTTAGAAGTCAGCTCAATACTATTCGATCCATAGCTGAAAGTCCAGCAGACTTTAAAAAAAATCCACCATTCATTTCGAGAAGATCCACCCTGAGAAAGAAGTCTATCTGGTTTTTGGAATAAGTCCATCAGATGTCGGAAAATCCCATCAAACTTTTAAAGAAAGTCGATCGGTCTTTTGGAGAAAGTCCAACCAAATACAACTTCTGGAGAAAATTAATTACACTTTGGTTGAAGATTCCTGATTGAATATAAATTGAGTTCTTAGGAAACTCTAAAATGCTCTTGACGTAGTTTCAGCAATATCTACCGGACTAGAAATCTTGAAAATTCCCACAGAAAATTTGAAGAAATCCTCCGGATTCTAATAAAAGGTAGTTCCAGGAAACTCTTAGAGAAACCTAAAAAAACATTGTCAGAATATCCAGCAGACTTCTGGAAATGACTCCGAATTAGGGCTATATATAAATATGAAAAGACTGTATGATAAAGTCCAATATTCTTTTGGAAAATTCCACTAGTGGGGAAAATCTCCAAGTTTTTGTAGAATGTTTACAGAACTTTTTAAGAATATCTAATGGCCTTCTAAATAAAACCCGCCAGATTTTTCAAGAAAATCCATTGGACTTTTAGAAAAAGCCCACCATACTCTTAGAGAATGTATCTTGCACTTTTAGAAAATGTTCACGGAACTTTTGGAACACGTCATCGGACTATAGAAAAAAAAATCACCGGAATTATGAAAAAGTTCAGCAAATTGTTTGAAAAAGTCCACCAGACTTATGGAAGAATTTACTGGTTTCTTTTTAAGTGCACCGGACTTTTGGAAGAAGGCAGCTGGACTTTTGCAGGAAATCCGCTTATTGAAAAATGTCCAGAATTCAGCTTCGAAGACCTTCAAAGAACATTCAGTCTTTTCTTTTTAAGAAAACCCATTGGACTATAGAAGAAATTCCATCGAACTTTTGAAAAAATCTCAATCTCACATTTTGATGATAGTCCACCAAACTTTCTCCAAATGTTTCCGTCAAAATATTGGAGTTGGACACTAAACAGCCATCTAGACTTTTGAAGAAAGTTCATCTGACTCTGACCGATCCAACTGGATTTTAGTGAAAATCTCTTAAATAAGTCCAAAAAGTTCACCGATCCTTTACTGAAAGCCCGTCAATTTTTTAGAATGAGTCCATTGATAAAGTCCATAGGATCTCTCGGAAAGCCTTTTTTCACCGGTTTTATGAAAGAATTCACTGGATTTTTATAGGTAAACTGGACTTCTGAAAAAAAAAATCCACCGGACATTAGGAAGAAGTCAACTGGATATTTGTGGAAAATCCGACTTTTGAAGATGATTTTGAAGAAAGTCGACAGGACAGAGAAAGATTGCCAGACTTTTTAAAATAAAAAAAAAAAGCAACGAAGTTCTGAAAAAAGTTCAGTCAAAAATGTGTTTGAAGAAAATCAACCCGACTTTCAGAACATTCAACTTTTTTTTTTTTATGAAAGACCACCGGACTTTCGAATAAAGTTCACGCTTTTAAGGAAAGTCTACCAAATATTTGGAAAAAGCCAGTCGGAATATTGGAGTAGTCCATTGGATTTTCCGAAAATGGTCATGGTATTTTTTGCATTAAACAGACATTAATCAGACATCTACAGTTATGAAGAACGTTCACTAAACTCAGACAGAAGTAGCCTTATCACCATGCATTTTGAGAAAAAAAAAAAAACCTCAGCTGGATTTTGGGGAAAAATCACTGGACTTTTGCAAAAAACACACCGGATCTCTGGAATAAGTCCAACGAACGTTTGGGAAAATCCATCGAACTTTTGGAGAAAGTCCATTGAAACGATGGCCCATCGAAATTCAAGAGAAAGTTCATAGGATCTCTCGAAAAACCCACCGAACTTTTGGAGAAAATCCGTTGAGATTTTGGAGAAAATGTCTATTGAAATTTTGTTTTTAGTTTTTAGGTCTTTTAGAGAAAATCCAACCAGAAAGCTACCTCAATAAATTTGTACAAAGAAGCCGCGATCATTAGGCTCTTGCTCTCTGTGTTTTATAAAATCTTTACTTTTCCAGATAACCTACCGGTCATTTGGAACAAAGCCCAATTAACTTTCGAAGAAATTCAACTAGACTTTTGGAAAGTAATTCGAAGTTGTCTTCGAAGACTAGACTTTCGAAAGAAATCTCAGTGGATTTTACAGTGATATTTGAAAAAAGTCTCTTGTATTTAGAGCGCAAATATACACTAGCTTTCCAACCATGTTCAATTGGTCACTAAACATTTGCAATTTGTTTGAAAAAATACCATTCTAAGTCTGAGTGTTGGTTAGGGAATGTCAATAAATTTTTGAATAATGATCACACTTATTATTTAACGGCAATTTATCCGACTAACTGAGAAATAAACCAGGCCCTAATAGATAATATTATGGACTGTGGAGAATTTAGTTCAGCGGAGTTTTGATTAATATGCATCGGGATTCATTGAAAATGCACCGCATTTTTGGAGGGAGTTCGGCAAATTTGTGAATATAGTGCTCCAGAATACCAGAAACTTTTAGACTTCTAGAGTTAGGCCAAATCCCTCAAACTTCTAGAGAAGGTCCAATCCAGACTTCGAAAAGCAGCCCCTTACCAGCCACGCAACAGAGGCCGCTGTTTCAAACCGAATTCGTTTACAAAACATTCGGTCCATTACTGTATTCTTCCAGCCTCGCAATCTGCAGGATCCGCTGGTCGATTTCCACTTCATCAATCCATCTTGACGGCTGCGCGCCTCCTTCTTGCACCAGCCGATTCGTTCTCGATTACAATTTTCACCGGGATGTCGTCTAACATCCTAACGACGTGCCCAGCCCATCATAAACGGCCGACGTTTTCGGTATGTACATTGGGCAACTCATGCATGTCGTAGTTCATTTGCCTTCTCCAAGTTTCGCCTTCCATCTGCACTCCCCGACAGATCGTATGCAGCACCTTCCGTTCAAAGACACCAAGGGTGTGTTGCTCCTCCGCGAGCATAGTCCATATGTCGTGGGCGTAGAGGACTACCGGTTGAATCAATGTCTAGTGAACTTGGTAGTACGGTGAACTCTCTTCGATTGTAGTAGTGTTCTTCGGAGTCTAAAGTAGACACGGTTTCCAACGACAATGCGTCCTTGTATCTCCCTGTTGGTGTCGTTGTCTTCGGTCACCAATGAACCTAGATAAACGAATGTGTCTACCATCTTGGCTACAAGGAAAGAAGAAATATGTCGATCTTTAATCGATCGTACTTTACAAAGATGGAGAAATTTAGGCATAAACGAAATCAAGGACAAATCTGGTCGTCCTCGCAGTGTTTTAAGTACAAAGTTGATGAAAACGGTACATGCAGGAATTGTCGAAATCTTTGACATTTGCGATTTGATGAAATATGCTTTTGCAACAGGATATCAACATTTCGGCGAAGCCAAAAAGTTGGACAGACCTCCTGAAGGTCGTACCAATCATATCTATCTTCGAATCACACTCTCCAATGCAAAGCTATTCGGCATTGGCCACTAAATCATGAATAATTTTAACATTATTTTTGTTAGCTCCAATATGTTGCAAAGATTTAAAGTTAAGTTTTTTGAGCTCTTACCTGCAGTAGACTGGCCCACATTTGTATGGGAGAAGAACGCGAGGAAAATCGTCTTTTGAAACCTAGTTTGGCAGCGATTTTTTTGTTTTGCCAATGTCGGGTAAGGCTGTGCAGTGCACCAGGTGCACATGAGGGCGAAACGCCATTATAATACACAAAAAACGCCGCAGGTATGAAAACAACATAATCTACAGTTAAATCGTTACACCGTTCAGAGGGGCGCATTAAACTCCGCTCATTTTACCCGTATGTTTTTCCAAATCAATTTTTCAGCCATTAATTTATACTTCAGCAAGATTTTCCTAGGGAGGGCCAAAAACCGGTAGGGTGGATCGATAGGCAACATCACTTATACGTATCCAGGGGGATGTAAAGAATCTCTTTCCAACAACAAGATTGAATAAGTGTTCAAAAAAGTGAGCTATCTAACATGAAGATGTCCCAATGGGTGGAGAGAAGAGCCAGCCGTCTATTCTCAAACGGTTAGCAATGGGGACTTGACTGAACTCTCCCCATCCGTCTGCTTCAATCGGGTGCCCTGATGGTCGCTCCCATTCCCCAGTACCGCTTCGTCAACAGTCCTAGTATTGCCTAAAAAATCTAGAAAGTCATTTATAGATTCTTAGGTAAATTATACTAGCAGCACAACAGGCACATTCAACATAATTAAAATTGATCACGAAAGGCAAATGTATTTCCTATATGAAGATAATGATGTAATACTACCATCTATTGTAGAAAGGTAATATAGGGACTTAGAGACAAAATAGTCAACAATTACCTGTTTTGCTCTACGTTTTTGAGAGCACTTACCACCTCTCAAGTGTCTGAAAACCCTTTGCGGGATCCACCCAGTTTACAAGCTGTCCATTTGGGTCAGGTTCTTTTGAACGTTGGTGTGACAGCCTGTTCACACATGGAATCTGCCTCGACCAAGGCGGCAGAACGCGCCCATACCACTTTCTGAACCGAAGAGCCGAATGAGAGGCAAATGCATTTCTTACTAGACACAAATTTGTTTCTGCAGTGAACCTATGTATGTATTGAATATAATTAAAACCATATGGTTGATGTTTTAACTCAATTTCCTTGTGTGGTTTGCTTGATCCAAAAAGCACAACAAAAGAAAGAGAAGATATTTCGGCGCGACACCAAAGAGATTTCACGTATGGCAATGTTGCGAATGAGCCAAATCATGGTAGCCCATATCGGGCAGTGTCAACCGTGGATTTTCAGACGCGGAAATATTGTTCAATTTCGTCACGAAATTATGCAGCTACTTTCGTGAAATCATGTGATTCGTTGTTTTATGCAGAAAATGATTGTTTTTTTTTTAGATTTAAAAAAAACTGAAAGCAATTTAGCCCATAATCATCTGAAAATTTAAGTTTTTCCAATAAACGAATTTTTAGATCACACACTTCAACTACACAACCAGCAGTAAAAGAATTGGCGTAACATTCTTCTGAGTAATTAAACCTTCATGGAGTTAAACTGAAGGAAGAATAAAAAGAAGAAAAAAAATATAAACAGGATTAACAACATAGTGCATTGTCTGATATTGAACTCAATATAACGTTTGCATTAAAAAAAATGGACTTTTTTCGGATGGTGATAAAAAAAAGCTAAGACAGATACTTGCTTTTGATTAATTTCCCATGGAAGGTAATTATTTAAGCTTACTTGCAAAAAAATACTACGCCCTTGCGAGCGGCCTTCCGGCAGTAAAAAGGAACATTCGCCATGGCGGACGAAAACATGGGTGTAGGCATGTTTTTTAGTTCTTTCTTCGTTTTATTTATCAATTCCTCCTCAGTTTTCGCGACAAAATTGTTGGAGTAGATCTTACGCTTCAGGTTGGCCCAGATATTCTCGATGGGACGCAGCTGGAAGACGTTGGGCGGGTTCGCCGACTTGAGTACCACATCGATATTCAGCGGCTCCATCTCCTCCAACGATAGCTTCGAGTAGTGGGCCGACGCCAGCTCCGGACAGAAAACCGCGTCTTCGCCCTTATGGTATTTCTTGATGAACGACGCAACTTCCGGCAGGCATTTCGTACTATAAATTTCCCCGTTCATGGCCAATCCGGAGCGAAAGAAGAGCGGCTTTGACATCCCCTCCTCGCTGATTGTCAGCCACAGCAGCACCTTCTTGGAGAACTTCACCTCGGAACTAACTTCTTTCGTGGGGGAAGTAAAATACGAAGTGCCCTGCCAGTCGTTGCCAACCAGGGTGGGATAGGTCTCGTCTTCCATCACCACCGCCACGTCGCGATTCGCCGGGAAAATCGAGTTAACCATCTTATTCAGCCGCTGCCGCTGCGTCATTGCCTGCAGCTCCGAAACCAGTGGACGCGACTTCTGCTTCCTGACATGTATGTTCATGTTCGTCAGGTACTTTTTCACTGTTTGGCCGGTTGAACCGACCTCCCGGCCAAGCGCACGCAGCGATGCAGCCACTTTTCCCTCGGTCTTCCTCTTCCGCATCTTTCGGAGCTTCTTGTCGCTCAGGGTCGTCGGCCGTCCGGAACCGGGCTGTCTTTCGATGCTCTGATTGTTGTCTAATAGTGCCAAGATGTTGTAGATACCGGAACGGGCGTATCCGGCATCCAAAAAGTGCTGCACGATGTCCGTTTTCGACGCGGCGAGGTACCGTTTTTTGAACACGCACACTTCTGAACGGAGTTGCTTCACTGTTTTTGCCATCTCGGTTAGAGTTCGACTGATAGAGCAGTCAATTTTTGTCTGCTGACTCATGGGTTACTATGATTGGTGCTGCATGGGTAGTTTTGTCAGTGCGAGTGAAGGCAAACCCATGAAAAATTGCCAATTTTTGGCCATTTTTTTAAATGCAAACGTTACGCTACTGAATTTTTGAAGAAGTATAATTAGGGGATGCATGCAAACCATCCCTCTGCAGGGTGACACAACACATCATGCTCGGTGTTAAGGCAGAAATACAAGCATTAGCAAGCGATACTGAACAAAACAAAAATGGCTAAACTCTTTTCCTTCAATAAACTGAAAATTAGAAAACAATCGGAAAAAAGCCTAATTTAGTTGAATAATTTTATGTGACACTATTTTATCGTGGACACCATTTACCATAAAACCATAAAATAAAATGGTTCTAAAATTGTATCCATGAAAAAAAAACTGTAAGAGACAGCCCAATGGGGTTGTACGCAAAGTTGACGTAGGACTACGTAGCCATGTGTAATGAATGTTATTATTATTATGTTGAATTGCCTGTATTAGAATAGAGGCTTCATTGATCGATTGGCTCAAGAAGCCTTGCCGAAAATCAGTGAGTTTGTGTAAAACACAAGAACGGTTGATGTAGGCTAAGATAAACTGTTTGATGAATTGTCTGGTTCAACATGTTAGATAAGTTACGTTTGTTTCGTAGAGCAGCATTGCAACGTAGGTGCTGTTCTAACGGGTCGTTGGATCGGCATAGATTAGTAAGTATGATAGAAAATTCTATTGTACACTCTTAAGAAAGATGGCTCTGAAAAGGGCCGTGTGGTTTGGATGATGATGCGGACACGGTCGTATTTGTTCCGATGGTTGAGAGGGTCACTATATTTATGGCGAGAAAGATATTTGAGGATCTGTTAGAAATATGAATTTTATTTACAAGTACATACAAGGTTTCTTTTAAGATTATTTAACTGTATAAAAATCCTTATGTTAATTTGTCATCAATTTTAACGATAATTTGTAAGCAGGAATTCAATAAACCCTCAATAATTTCTCCAAATGTTAAAAAGTCGACTTTAAACTCATGCTATTATTTAACATAACTTAAAGATTTATTCGCTCTGATTGCTGCTCTGATACTTTGCAGCCATATTCTGCGACATTTCACTTTCTCTTTAAAATATTTTATTCCTTTTGCAAGGTAGGGACTCTATCCAACGCACTAAAACTAACAGAAACAATTTTTAAGCACTGATTGTAATTTCAAGAGACATTAACGACATTGAACAACTTGTTATAATAAGATTATGTCTGTAATAGAGAAATCATAACATGCCAGCAACCAGCTGCCTTTGCAAAAAGTAAGCAAACTTTAAACGACCCTTAGTTATTTTCAATACCGAAACATGATTTTAAGAAATATTTGGTATTTATCGAGCAGAAATCGTGCAAAATTCAGGATCAGCCAGGATTTACGAATTGAGTAGGTGTCATGCGCATACAATGAGCAAACTTATATTAATTCAGTATTACACTCTTTCAAAATCAGAATATTAGCCCTGAACAGAGCCTTTTGTGTTAAATACATCATTTAATAATTATTGACACTCTGTCGAAATTTGGGGACCGTGGCGCTAAACACAGATGGTTCTACCCCAAAAAAATGCCGTTCTGCCTGTATGGACATAGTGATTGCGGATTTTTAACACTCAACGTTGTATCATATCTATATCATCTCCATATAAGAGTATAGTTGCTCGCCCGCGTACCCTCCTGCAGGATACTTGCAACCGCCAGCTGCCAGAGCAGTACTGGCCTATTGTGCACAGCTGCCTGTGAGACTTTCCTTACTTAAATATGAAGTCTGTGATAGGAAAGTACTGTGTATTTAGTAAATTTACTTTAAAAAAATCGGCATTATTAGACATCACTTTATATTTGCGTTAGTTTCAATAGTTGAATGTTAAAAATCAATAGTTTTAAATATTGAAATCAAAGTGTAGAAAATGTTCCGATCGATTGGTGCAAACATTTTGGAAATCAATCGTGAAATGACTTAGTTATTAGCGCTCAAAACCTGACCGCTTTTCGTGACGCTTCAAATTTTCGTTCTCGCAACGTGTACCCCTGTATTGAAAACAAAGACGTAGTCCTACGTCAAAATAAGTGAACAAGTTTACATTTTCACAGTTAGATATAAAATTCCACAAAGCAGCGAATAAATAGAAGAACAGCAAATCTTCCTCTTAAACTTCGTGGATTATTCCAAGGGACCTACTGTCACGAGAAGGCGAAAACCCTCTTGTACGTGAAGTTGGGTTGTGGTGGCGCCATTAGGGATTTGTTTGTCTGTTCATTTTTATTTTTGACACAATGGAAACAGCTAACCAGAGAACTGCATCAGGTAAACTCTGGAACGCGTGGGACGGGGACGTGGGGAGTTCAAAAAAGAAAGTTTAATTAGATTTTAAAAAGAAATCCACGAGATAACAATTCCAAACTGTCCACGTCTGTCGCATTTGTTGCCTGCTGCTGCTGCTGCTGCTGCACCGCAAAATGAAACGGGATAATTATCCGAAATAGAAACGGGCGATATTGACGGTCGGCGGGGTGGGAGAGGCACATTTTCGGTGAGTGCTTTTCAACAGCTAGCTCGCCGTAGATTTCAAAGTGGTTTTCCTCGTAGCACTTGGCAGAATTAATATGTCAAGCTGTCCTCCGGTGGACTGTGCGTGCTCGCTCGCCATTGTCTACGTGCAGCAGCCTTGAACAGCATCATGCAGTGTCCACGGAGATACGTCGAACGGGAAAGCCTACAACCGCAACCGTAGCGCTATGTTGCAGCAATGGGCTTAAAATAACAATTGCATTACCTTGCCTGTTGTGCTACATGTCGGGCCTGTATTGTCCCCGTTGTTACAGCCTGACTACTACATATTGACTCGATAAAGTTGGGGTTTCAAAGCCGATTGGCTTATTGAATTTTAATAGCTTCCCTACCCATGGGCAGAACGAACCATGCCGTACCATGCCTTGTTTGTAGATGCATCATGAATAGGATTTACGAGATTGTCGGTTCTGCTAATTACGGTGGAATTAACCATGGAGAGCCATGGTTTTACATACGGCGAATGACAATTAAACCCTCAATCAACAGCATCTGTCAACTATCTGCTTTGAAAGTCAAACTTTTGCCACCCCCCAAACACACAAGCACTAAATCTTCTAAGCTCGCCAACAACTGAGAATTGCAAACTGCGAACCGCTACAGGAGCAACTTTCCACGGACTCAACCTAAGCCACTCCTCCCGCAAATCCTAAAAACTTCATCCGCACCGACTGACTGTGTGTGAAGTACACTGTATCGAAGGAACTTTTGTGTTTGCGAAAAGCTTTATCTTAGCTCAGGGCAGCCAGCTTCCTTGCTGAACGAGAAAAGGATTACGGCGACTCTTCCTTATCATTAGCCGCACTGCTGAACTAACGTGTGTAGCAGAGAACGAAACATTTGCCCTTCCTTATTCGTCGGGTGACAAGATCAAAATCTGTTTGGTCCCCTTTTTCTCGAAGCTGGCGTCAGACCGTCGACTCCCAACCCCCTCCCATCGCGTGTGTCTTCTAGTATCGATCCCCGGCCGTCGTCGTCGTCGCCGTCATCGTCGCTCAAAGACGTGCTATTGCGTATCTATCTTCTTATCTCTTTGTGTCCGAGCTCTCAGACTCCTCAGTGGCAGTAGCAGGGTGTTGACTTTAATCAAACATTTTACGATTTTCAATTCCCCCCCGCACTATAGTTGACCCGTCCGGATCAGTCAGCGGAGGACGAAAGGGCAAAAGAAGGAAATTACTTGTGTGCAACCATAGCTGTGGCTGTGAGTTGTGATAGATAAGCTTCTCGGGAGTACGAAGATCCAGATTCAGCACAATCTGGCCGTGGAAGTCAACTGGCAAATTAAATGGCAAATACGCTTGGTCTTGGGGAATTGAATGGTTTGATGAAGCGTTTGAAGTGCGGAAAGTTTAATAGAAATATACTGGTGGTGGTTTTTATCGAAATTATCTCGTTCGTTCGGCGGTGGTTTGGTGAGCGGGCAGAATCGATTCGGCGTCGCACAATAGCTGCCGGCTATTTCTGGACGAGCATAAGCTAATGTTTCTGTTTTTCATTATCTCTTTTCAGGTACGTATCTACATAAATGTGGTATTGTTGGACAGCAGCATAATTTTTCTCAATAGCTACACTTATAGACTTGTTCTAATTTGAAGCTGCTTACGTCTGTCAATTTTCATAACAATCCGTGAAGAACGTTCGGCCATGGCATCGGAAATGCAAATCCTGCATGCAAAAAATGAGTAAAGGCTGCCCCAGAAAGTATGGACGCAGTCAAAAACTGCTGCCATTTCGCAATAATTGATAACTAGCTCTATGTTATGGCTGCATCCTATTGTTTACCTTTATCTCTCAGCACTTGAGTAGCGGTTTAATCGCTTCCAACAGTTTGTTTCAAAATGCGTGGACTTTCCGCGGAACAACGTCAAAATGGTGTACAGAACCCGGAATGTCACTGAGGAAGTTGGCAAAAATGGAAGGAGTATGTGCGAAAGCCGTACGAACAGAGATCAGGAAGTTTTACGAGGATTGTACGTTTGAGGATAAACCGAAATCGGGTGAAAAAAAGGTCCTGCTAACCCTCGTTTGAATAAACTTATAATGAAGGCATTCGAGCACAAGGAGGAGGTTTCAGAGCGGCATGTGGCCAAAGTACCTATTACCTTCGATAACATCGTTGATCCACTTGGCCTGAATCCCCTTAGAACTGATTTTGCTGCTATGAGCCAATCTCTGTCCCCAGTCAATTGGCAGTTCCTTGACTCGTGCTCCACTATCGATGAAGCGGTAGATTTTTTGTGACGAGGTTGTGTCTCGGGCTATACCAGATTTTGTTCCGCTGAGAAGACCTGCTCGTGAACCTCCTTGGTCTAATTTACGGTACTTGAAACGTGTGAGATCGAAGGTTTTTAGTAAGTACTGAAAAAGTCGAAATCATTTCACCAAGCGAGCACCAAATACCGAATGTACAATCGTCTTCTCTACAAGAATTATTCAACAAAAATCCATCTAACCTTCGACGCAACCCAACATTGTTCTGGTCATTTGTGAACACAAAAAGGAATGTTAACGGGCTACCGCTTGAAATTCATCTTGGCAACAGATTCGCCAGCACACCAGTGGACAAATGTGATCTCCTTTCGGAGCACTTCAAAAGTGTATTCAATAACACCACTCTCAGAGACTCGTTCGAGTTCAATATTCCTGCGATTACATTGGACCACGTTGAATCCGCAATCCAGAAGCTGAAACTCTATAAAGTGGCTGGCCCTGATAGAATTCCTTCATGTGTACTAAAGAGTTGCTCTGCAGTGTTTACGATTCCTGTTTTCAAGCTTTTCAATATCTCATTACGCCAGGGAAAATATCCAACACGTTGGAATCTTCGTTCATGTTCCCGATTTCCAAGAAAGAAGATAAACAAAATGCCGAAAATTATCGAGGAATCACATCTCTCTGTGCCTGCTCAAAAGTCTTCGAGATCATCGTCAATGACCTGTTGTTTGCTAGTTGCAGACACTACATCTCTCCTGAACAACATGGATTTCACCCCAGAAGATCGATCTCGGGTCGACGTTGTTTATACGGATCTCAAGGCTGCTTTTGACCGGGTCGACCTTGCTATACTTTTGACCAACTTGGCGTGTCAAATAACTTAGTTCGTTGGTTTAAATCTTACCTAACGGATAGGATACTCTGTGTGAGGATCGGCTCAGCTCAATCGAACTACTGTACTAATATGTCGGACGAACCTCAAGGCAGCAACTTGGGACCACTGCTGTTCTAAAATTTCATCAACGAAGTTGGACTGATACTTCCACCTAACTGCAGGTCGTTCTAAGCAAACGATGTGGAAATGTATGTGGTTGTGCGATGCTTCGCTGATTACATACGACTACAGCACTTGATCAATAACTTTGAAGAGTGGTGTTCTAGGAATTTACTCACTCTGAGTGTTAACAAATGCTTCATTATCACATTCCATCGAAAATTGAACCCAATTGCATTTGATTGCATAATGAACAAACAACCTCTAAAGAGAGTTGATACTGTTCGTGACTTTGAAATCACGCTTGACTCCGGTTTGACATTTAGACAATGCTACACGGATATGATTACCAAAGCCAACAGACAAAGACGGGCCAACAGACGGGCAAAGACACTTACGCGAAACCCGCGAATATAGGGAAAAGAATCTCCTTCCAAAAGCAAGTTCACACGCACAGCACTAGAATCGAGCCCTCGATTCCGCGAAATGTTAACAATAGGGAGGAGGCAGTACCATGCTCCCTATCCAAATCGTTTTACTTGGGTGCCCTGATGGTCCCTCCCTTTCCCCGTTATATGTTATTTAATATTTAGTATATTTTGTACACACAATATTAGGATATCATTGTAGACAAACATGAGAATTTATTCAAATTTCAAACTTGAATGATACTACCAATGAATTGTTACTGAAAAATAAATAAATATTAGATATGAATTAATATCCTTCTTGTCCTGGAAAAGCTGAAACCAGAACAGATCATTCCAAATATCACAGATAAAATTTCAATAAAAGATATTGTTTTAAAAGACATGTAGTAATATTTTTTCTTTATACTGTTCTAGTAACATTTCAAAGATAGCAATTGGAGTGAACGAAGAGTCCGGTTTGATGATTCCTGAAATAAATGGCTTATCTTACCATAATGCCACTAAACACAATATTAAAATATAATCTTACATTGCTTATAAGCCCATGCCAGTCTTCTAGTAGTTGAAATTCAGAAGTGCAATTTTAAGTTAAGTGTAATGCTGAAATGCTGAAGAACAAATTGAGCCTTTGATGCCCGTCGTGTTGCTCCCGGCTCTTACATGGTTTTGGAATGCAAAAATGATTACAAAGCGTGCTGAAATTATTGATAAAATGAGAATGGGAATTATACAATATGATTTAAAGGTACACGATCTTCAGTCGCACCCCCTCACTTCGCTATTGTCAGATTGACAACATTGCCCAGGCTACGCCAACCAGCGTCTCCATGTTTCAGCTGGCAGTCTTTTGTGATCATATGTTTCGTGGAGGCGTGAGGTAGGAACTTGTGAGGACGAGAGGTCGTCCGCACCCTCCTTCGAAGTTGTCAACTCATCATTTGAAGCCCAACAAAATGTCGCTGTCTTCCATGCCCAGAAACTCACCAATTGCATCGTGATGAACGATGATACCTACGTTGAGGCCGACTTCCGTCCGGCCAGGAATATTTCGTCGCCAAGTCCAAGTTTGCCGGCCCAGAGGATGTTCGGAAAATGAAAACGTTAAAATTTGTCAATAAATTCCTAATCTGGCATGTAATTTTCGGTTAGGGTGATATTAGCGCTCCCTTAATCACATCTGGAACTATGAATAGTGAAATGCGAAGGCGAGTCAAAAAATCCGTGACTTCCAATTTCCAGCCTTTTAACTGAAAGGGCCGCACTGCTCCTGTCAATAGGCAACTATCAGTTTTACGGGCGACCCCGGCGCAGAGGTTTAAATCCATACCTTTCACTTCAAAGTCACGAGTTCGAATCTCACCCCGGACAAGTTACGAAAAACACCCAAAGAGGTGCTTGTGTGACTACGACGGGAGATGAACCAGCCTAGGGCTGAAAATCTTGATAATCAAGGAACTAAAAAAAAAACGAACTATCAGTTTACTCCTGTCAACATTGGAACACGCTGCGCCAATTAATTTGTGTTTGACAGCCATTGATAGCAGCCAACTGCGTGTTTTGAGAAGAAAATCGTGTGATCATAAAGCATTCCTAAGCAGCACCCAACGGTCAAAAAATGTTGCAGCAACTTAATTGTGACTTAATTGAGTCACGAAGCAGTTACCTTAACATGTGTGCCACTAGGGTTATTGTTTGCGGAAAAACAAACTTCACTCAAACCAAGGCTGAAGTATGGGATCTCTGCACCATGCATTTCAATGGTAAAGAAGTGGTTTACTGCATTTCCTCGCGGCCATATAAGCACGAAGGCTCACGGAAAATGGTACAGATTTCGCTGAGAAAGACATCAATCCGCCAAATTGCCCTCAGCTCGCTTGTGAAGAGGGTCTCCAAAAAGACTGGTAAAGCAGCTGAGCATATGTAGTAGTTCAAAAAAAATGGGCTAAGGCGCCCAAAAAATGTTATGAAACACTTGTCCGGAACTCAATGAGAAGTGTTCGATCAAAAATTCGCAAATTCGTGAAAGAATAATACTAATTTCATCCGGTCTTCACAATGTTGAAGCTCGATCCCGTACAATAAAAAATCATCCATTTGTTGGAATAAAACATCATTTTTCTATATGATTTGAAAGAGAAACATCCGTATAACTTATTTTCGATACAGTCCTTATGTGTTTATTTATTCCCTGAGAGTTTTGAAAATATTCATTTTTGTCTGTTGCATAGTTTCCGTGTACAGTCTTTACTGTGCTGTGCACTTTTTATGGTCGAAATCGATTATATGGAGCGTACTTGTGGCAACGTTGCACATGAGCCGCTCAGTTTTGTAACAATTTCTCTCTTTCGCCCTTTCACTACATTGACGAGGGAGAGTAATCAAATAGCGCACGGTCAGTTGTTCAAACCACGAAACGCTACTGGTTGTAGAAGACAACGAATGGTTTTGTAGGACAAACAAATGATTGCGTAATACAAAGCAAAATTTACCTATGTTCAGGAAAATATTTCAAATTAATGACCAGAAAAAAAAACCTGAAATTTCCAAGTGGAAACTTCCACACTGCTACTAAACAACAACGACACCGCTCTGAGTTCTCGTGAACTTCCCCTCCCTCTGTCCATCCACCGATTCCACACGTTCGAAGACTCCGGATGAAGGAAAATTTGTTTGTCGCATATTCCTAGGCCGCCCCTTCTTTCCTGCCTGTAAAATCGAATATTAAAATATTGCGAGTATTGCAAACAGCAAATCGATTCACCGTCTCCAGGGAGTGATGTGTTTTGTACTGCTACCTCCACCCCTTAGCTGCCGCATCACGATCAATTGTACAAGTGTGCAAAGGGTTAGAAAGTAGACGGAAAAGCGAATCCCGGAATGTTCCTTTCAGCTGTGTCGAAGAAAATCCAAAAACCAGAAAAGAGACTTCGAACAAGATAGCTTACAAGCTCACCCTTCCAGTTCGACGGTGTGGCACAGGAAAAATCGATACCCTCAGTGAGGCGTAAAATTGAAAATTTCACTGGCTGGAAGAACCGGCCAGCACACTCTGGCTGGTGATGCCGAGCGAGAAAGGATCGAATCGGAATGTGTGTGCATTTTTGGTCGATGGTCTTTTTCACCGGGAATAGCTGGAGGTCCCGCAGCGAACGGGTTGAAGGGGATGTTTGCCATTGCGGAAGTTCCGGTGACGATCCTGGCGAGTTTGCCGCTGCTGCTCCATCGGTGTATTTACTGTGTGGCTCACTTGCCAGGGTCGAGTGTCCTTTTTTTTTCTTTGCTCCGCGGAGAAAGATTGATGGAAAAGGGTTTTTGATCGGAGAACGGGCTTTAGGACGATTCCAGTATCTAATGAGCTGGAACGGATTTGTCTTGCCTGAGCGAATGGGAACAGGGACCTGCTGTCGCATATTTGTGACCTATATCGGCAAGAGGATTTCAGCTAGAATTTATGTACGTGAAACCACCGAAAGTGTTGCTCGATTGTCCACACCTCTGGTTTGAAAATCCAACTCGTCGCAAATGTACCTACAGCAGCCATCGGTGTCACCGAGCCAACACAGAGAGCTTCCGTCCGGTTCGACACGAAACATGCTAATCAGTGAACTAATAATTCAATCACATTTCCAAGCGTGAGAGGAAAGTGACCCCGCCACTTTTCACTTTCCGCACCTCATCCTTATCATAATAACTCAATTATCATCCATATCGGTTTTCGAGCCATACCACCACTACTGCAAGTGTTGGATCCATCGCTTGGCAGCTCCCGTCCGAAAATGAAAACGTTGGTACAATCAATTTGATTGATGGATGGATGGATGACCTACAACGGCGAAATGAAGCTGGCTGATGTGCAATATCTGCTTCATTCAAGCGTTGCGTTCGTCGGACGACCACGTGGTCGAAAATGGGGCTACCCTGCAGGGAAATTGGCACAACACAATACAATTGTTGCCTTGATTTATCACCTTTCCTACCTAGGAGTCGACGTTTCCCGAACGCGTTTCTTGCCCTCTAGCCGGGAGAGGGAATTGACCTTGTGACGCAACACGAGAAACGAGATGAAATCATTGATTTTGGCTGGCAACCTCTGGCATCGTGGAATCGTATATTCACGTCGAACACGACCGACACCGACGAAGAGAGCGGAATGGGAATCAAATTGTCGAGACCAAAACTGAAAATCTCGTTTAATCCTAGCTGGTGAGTGGGTGGCAAGTGAGGCGAAAAATAACCGACGAAGCACCGAGGACACGTTGGCAACAAATGAGGATAAATTGGTGTAATAATATAAAATGAATTCAAACGACGGTGGGATTTTGTGCGATGGTTTTGGACGGACGGGAATTGTCGGAATAGAAATATGTCAATTGTCAGAAAGTTTCTTCGCGGCTTACAAAAATAAGGTCCGGATTAGGTCATACTGTTGGACACAGGTCGATCCATCGGGCTTGTGTTCAGTACGAGGAAATATTTCATTGAACAGTGTATCAACATCTAAGGCCAAGGTCAACTTTGTTTTCCATCGTTTTGCAAAATAATCCATCAAATGAAATGCAGTGACGAACCAGCCCAGGAAGCTGAAAGCCACTTTGATAAAGCAAAAATAAATTAATAAATTAAATGATAATATTTGCGGAATTAACTTAGATTAGTTCAGCGCCCTAAACATAGGACAAATGCCTGGGGCTTTGGAGCATTTGTCCTATAAATAGGACAGTGCTTTCTTTTTTTTAGGTTACTAGCTGCACGCTCAATAACGTCGAAGCCTCTATGCTAGGCCTTGGATAGAATGGATTTCAGAATCCTTTAGAGGTAGTTCAACAGAAATTGACAGGCAATTGCACCCAGGAAGACACTGTTGTGACCTGACTCAAAAGGTTATGTAAGAAGGTGTGAAAAGGGTTCGATTTGTCATCTATTTTTGTCTATCTTGTGCTGCGTCTTCATTCCAAATTTCGTTTTGTGTTTATTGTGTGTAATTTCTGCAAAATAAAACGTAGGTGTGTTTTTAATGTAACCGTCGGATCGTTAGTTTCTACTAATGTTTTTCTTTCTGTGTAGAAGCATTTCATGAACAAAACATTTATATTCAAACCGCTGTCAGTTTAAACGTAATTTTCTCTTGCATAATCGTAGATTAACTTCTTATGCATAATGTAGCACTGAGATCAACTGAAGCATCCCCCATTCTTGACTAACGACTGTTCCAGAAAGTATAAGCACACCTTATTTTAACGGTCACTTTGAATATAATGAAATATTTCAACATGTCTTGGCTGCGTCCTTTTGTTTGCACATTTGTGAATGACATAGCATCAAAAAAGTGCTCAGTTTTGTGTTACATATCAAAATGCGCGGTCTTACTCCGGAACAACGAAAAAGTATCGTGCACAAATGGTGCACTGTGAGCGGACTCTCCTTGCGAAAATTGGCCAAGAAAGAGGGTGTAAGCGTCGGAGCGGTACGATCTGCGTTTCGAAAATATAGAGATCACTGTACGTTTGAAGATGCACCGAAGAGTGGTCGGAAATCCGGTCCTGTTAGTCCGGATATCGATAAAAAGATCAGGGGTGCCTACAAGCGAAAACCAGCGAACTTCCGTTCGAGATGTTGCGAAAAAAAACTAGGGACCTCGTCGAGTAACGTCATGCGTGCCAAAGAAAGACTTGGGCTAAAAACATACCGGAAGCAGAAAAAAACCCAAAAGGAACCCAAAACAGGCCGCGTCCGTGAAACCACGGGCCCGCAAACTCTACGATTCGTTATTGTGTAGAAATTCTGGGTGTATAATAATGGACGACGAAACGTATGTGGAACTAGATTACAAAACGCTTCCCGGACCACAATTCTTTACTGTAAGCGAAGACAAAGACATCCCCGAAACGGAGAAGGCAATTTTTACCGAAAAATTCGGTAAGAAGGTTATGGTTTGGCAGGCAATTTGCGAGTGTGGTAAAACATCTAGTCCGTACATCACAACGGAGACGATGAACACTCATAAATACGTTAAGGAATGTCTCCAGAAGCGATTATTGCCGATGATCAGGCAGCACGAAGGTCAAGTAGTGTTTTGGTCTGATTTGGCGTCACGCAAAGGACACTTTAGAATGGTACAAAAGTCAAAATGTATGTTTCGTGCCGAAAGACATGAATCCGCCGAACTGCCCGGAGGCACGGCCAATCGAGACTTTTTAGGCTTTAACCAAAGCAAAGCTTTGAAAATTCATAAAACCAGCGGACGACATCCAAAAATTTAAAAAAGATTGGCCAAAAGTGGTCCAAATGGTGAGAAGTACCACTGTGCAGAAGCTAATGGGTCATGTTCGAGGAAAAGTTAAGAGTTTTGGCGGTGATTAAATATTTTGCTTAAACGAGAGTAAAATGTCATATAAAAGATCAATACAAACATGATTTGCCAAATAAAATTATTAAAACTAAAAAAAAACATGACTTTTTTGTTATTTTGAAAGTGTGCTTATACTTTCTGGAACAGTCTATAAGAAGAGTTCAAACTTCTATTAGACCATGCTGCCTACCCGAGAAATACACATTTTGTGTTTTAGTTGCCTGGATAGTTCTCATGTTTGGTTAAAATTTCTGTTTCATTTGTATGAGAGCACCCTCACCCCCTCCAGAGAGGGGAGGGGTCTCGAACCATCATACAAAAAAATCCTGCCTCCAAAAACCCCCACTTGTCAGATTTGGTTCCATTTGGTTAGTTCTCGAGTTATGCAGAAATTTAAGTTTCATTTGGATAGGAGCCCCCTTTTCAGAGAGGGGAGGGGTCTCGATCCATCATAGAAAAAAATCCTGCCTCCAAAAACTCCCACTTGTCCCACTCCCAATTTGGTTCCATTTGCTTGATTAGTTCTCGAGTTATGCAGAAATTTGAGTTTCCTTTGTATGGGAGCCTCCCTTTCCAGATGGGGAAAGAGTCTCGAACCATCATAAGAACCTTCGCCGTCCCAGAAAACTCCTGCATACAAATTTCCATAAGGGGTTATGCATAAACCACGTAGACTTTTGTGTGGGATGGGGGGGGGGTTCCAAAAATTGTATGGAGAAAAGTCTCCGAGGGGGAGGGGGGGTTTGAGATTTTCAAAAATGAGTACGTGGTTTATAAACCGGCCCTAACAGTAGGGATAGTTCTCATGTTTGGTTTAAATTTGTATTTCATTTGTATGAGAGCTCCTCCCCTCTTCCAAAAAGGGGAGGGGTCTCGAACCACCGAAGAATAATTTCTTGCCTTCGAAAAGCTCCACATGCCAAATTTGCTTGATTAGTTCTTGAGTTATGCAGAAATTTCTGTTTCATTTGTATGAGAGCCATACCTTCCAGATAAGGGAGGGGTCTCAAAACACCATAGAAAAAAAAAATACTTTCAAAAACCCCCACATGCCAAATTTTATTCCATTTGCTTGATTAGTTCTCGAGTTCTACAGAAATTTGTGTTTTATTTGTATTGGAGCCATCCCCCCACCCCCTTTCAGACGGGGGAGGAGTCTCAAACTATCATAAGAACCTTCTCCGGCCACAAAAACCCCTACATACAAATTTTCATAACAGTAGGGATAATTTTCATGTTTGGTTTAAATTTGTGTTCCATTTGTATGAGACCCCCCTTCCAGAACGGTGGGGGGGTCTCAAACCACCGTAGAAACATTACTCGCCTTCAAAAAAATCCACATGCCAAATTTGGTTCCATTGCTTGATTAGTTCTCGAGTTATGCAGAGATTTCAGTCTCATTTGCTTTAGAGCCCCCTTTCTAGAGAAGGGAGGGGTCTCGAACCACCATAGAAACTTTTCTTGCCTCTAGAAAACCCCACATATGCAAATTTTGGTCCCATTTGCTTGATTAGTTCTAGAGTTCTGCAGAAATTCGTGTTTCATTTGTATGGGAGCCTTCCCCCCACCCTTTCAGAGAAGGGAGGGGTCTTTGTCTATCTTAAGAATCTGCCCGACCCAAAAACCCTCTATACAAAATTTTACGCGATCGGTTCAGTAGTTTTCGAGTCTATAAGGTTCAGACAGACAGAAATTGATGATGAAGCCGGCTTGATAACTTCCCAGTAACTCATTCGCTATAGGTGATAGACGCCGAAAGATGATCTGGGATAGCACTCTGTAGGCGGCTTTCAGAATGGTGATCGCGCGGAAGTTCTCGCACTCCAACTAATCGCCTGTCTTGTAGATGGGGCATATGACCTCTTCTTTCCACTCCTCCGGTAGCTGTTCTGTGTCCCAGATTCTGACTATCATCCGGTACACACAAATGGCCGACTTTTACGGGCCCATCTTGATGAGTTCAGCTTCAATATCATCCTTACCTTACCTTATTGTTCTTGAGCTATTGGGTGGCATCCCTAACTTCCTTCAGCGTGGGAGTGGGTTCATTAACCTCATCTGCCGTACTGATGGAGTCATTGCTTCCGCTGTCTTGGTCCTCACTGTCTACGTTCTCCGCGCCATTCAGGTGTTCGTCGAAGGGCTGCCTCCACCTTTCAAACACTTCACCTCCGTCCGTCAAGATGCTTTTATCCTTATCCACGCACATTTCGGCTCGTGGCACAAAGCCTTTACGAGATGCGTTGAGTTTCTGGTAGAACTTTCGTATTTCTTGAGAACGGCACAGCTGCTCCATCTCCTCATACTCCGCTTCTTCCAGGCGGTGTTTTTTTTTTTCTCCCGGAAAAGGCGGATCTGCTGTTTCCGCTTCCGTTAGTAGCGTTCCGTGTTCTGACAGGTCTTTCTCCTCCTAAATCCCTCTACACTCCTCAGCAAACCAATCAGTCCGTCAACTCCGTATCCGAAGATGTTCTTAGCTGCGTTGATTATGGCTACTTTTACAGTACTCCAGCAGTCCTCAAGAGGAACCCCATCGAGCTCCCCCTCTTCCGGCAACGCAGCCTCAAGATGCTGCGCGTACGTAGTGGCGACATTCGGATGTGTCAGTAGATCTACTTCGTACCAAGGCGGCCATCGGTACCGTACAATGTTGATGACGAAGAGTTTTGGGCGCAGCTTAACCATCACTAGGTACTGATTAGTGTCGATATTAGTGCCACGATAGATTCTGACGTCGGTAATATCGGAGAAGTGCCGTCCATCAATGGGAATGTCGTCGATTTCCGATTCCGTCTACTGTGCTGATCTTCATGTGTAGCTATAAGGGAGGTTTTGCTGGAAGTAGGTGCTACGAATGGCCATGTTCTTGAAATCAACGAGTCGTAGGCCGTTGCCGTTCGTCAGCTGTTGAGCGCTGAACTTTCCAATTGTCGGTCTGAACTCCTCTTCCAGCCTTCAGGTCTCCTATGATGATCTTGACGTCGTGGCTTGGACAGAGGTCGTACTGGCGTTCGAGCGCGTAGAATGTGTCCTTGTCATCATCAGTGTTTCCGGAGTGTGGGATGTGCACTGCACATTCTTTCGTCGACCAGCCACCACCCGGCCACGCGCATCTGCATTTACCCCACCCCATAAAAAGCTGTTCCCAGCTCACGTGTGTTGTCCTCACCAATTGTTCCGGTCCGTATTCCCTTGTTGGCTTTCCGTTGCGCCGGTTTGGCTCTCAGAGCCTGACACCAACCCCCTTTTCGAAGAACCACGGCTTACCTTCCAGAAGCTACGGATTCTGCCTACGTTTCGTTCTTGACTCTTATTTAAAGATTGTACTCGAAAAAAATGCAACAGACAAAAATGATCACCTATTCATTTATAGTCGGATATTTTTGAAACTCTCAGAAAATAAATAAAAACACATATTAGCCCTGCTTTTGCAAAGTTGGTTTATTCAACCTCCTCCACGCACCTTGGACTTAACGCTACCCATCAACTTCTGTGCAACACTTGCGCCATCTTTCTTACACACTTTCATCCATTCTTTCTTCAAATCCTTGTCGTTTTTGAAGACCTTCCCTGTTTTCCGGATCTTGCCATTCATACTTGCCCAGATTTTTTCAATTGCACCAAGTTCGGACGAGTTTGGCGAATTTGCCTCCATCGGCACAAAAACAACATCGTTGGCTTCCTACCACTCCATCACCGGTTTCTCTTAATGGCACGATGTCAGATCCGGCCAAAACAGAGTGTCACTTTTCGTGGGACCGAAGGAAGAGCAGCCGGCGCTTCTGAAGGCATTCTTCTTTATATATTTGGCCGTTTATGGTGCCGGTCGTTATGTACGGCTTGCTGAATTTGCCGCACACAAAGATCGCCTGCCACCCCAAGTACTTCTTAGCAAATTTGTCGACTTTCTTCTTCCGCAATTTCTCTGGAACATCCAGGATGCCGACGTAAAACTACAGGCCGAAGATCTGCTTAGCATCCGCTTTAATGCACGTCTCGTCGTCCATTACGATGAATTCTGTTTATCCGGCCCGCTTCATTGTTTGCTGTACGAATCAGACGGAAGAATTGACCTTCTTGGACATGTCCCGAATCGAATGGTTCGGATTGCGCTTGAAACAATTCCTCACCTTCCTTGCGTTCATGGGGTCGGTCGTCTTCACTTTTCCTCCGCTGCCAGCTCGTCGCTGGGTCGTCCCGGTCTCCTTGAACAATTTTACCACACGGGACAAGGTCGAATTGTCGATTCCCAACTGTTTCTCTATCCACCCGAAGGGACTGGCCTGGATTTTCCACGACCGTGTCTCATTTTTTTTTGTCGAAGCACTTCTTGCTTGGAAGCCATCTCGATAACTACTTGACAGATTGTCATGGAATTTTGCACATGTAAACATTACACTCTAAACTAGTATTATTCATTCATGCACAGAATGGACAGTAAACTATTGTAAATTTTTCACTGTAGCTCGCATTGTGCCACGACCAGCACACCATCTTAAGGAAGTCTGTCCAACTTTTTGGCTTCACTGACGACGTTGATATCGTAGAACGTAACTTTGAGACGATGGCGGAAACGTACATCAGACTTAAGGTTGACGCTAGCAAGATTGAACTTATGATTAATGCGTTGAAAACAAAATACATGAGAGGAAGAGGCTCACGAAGAAGACAATATTAACCTCGTGGGCTCATTGGTGACCGACGATAACGACAACAGCAGAGAAATACACAGGGGCATTATGGCTGGCAATCATGCCTATTTTGTACTCTGAAGTACATGTCGTGAGAATGTCAAAATTGTTCTCGGTAACGATCAGACGGGCACAAGAAAAAGAGGCGCGTGTATCGATCCAGCGGCTTTCGGACCCTCCGTAAATTGTGAGGCTGGTGAAATGCATAGAGGAAATTTCTGTAGGTCACATTTTGGCAAGTGTGGGTCATTATTTGGTAATCTTTTTCTTCAATTTCGTCACAAAAGTCACTATTTTCGATATCGTCGTTCGCTACCATCGAATGCCTTTTGAAACGTTTTTTAATACGTGGTTTCTGTGTATCATTTCAGTTCAATTTATGGAAGTGCAATGATGTTTATTTTCAATCCCCGGCTTTTGTCATGTTTTATTTTCATATTTCACTGGCAGGCTTTCACTAAAATTCATATTCTCCTGTAAGAAGTGGTTTAGATTACAGAGGGGGAACATTCCCTACAGACTACAACATTAATTGGGTGTGTCAAAAGATGATTATAATCATGTATTGGAAATCTTTCGAAGGGCTTACTTGTTACTACATTCCCTTCCCATCAGCGAGTAACTAAATTTAATCAAAAATTCTATTAACAATTCATCGTTCGAACCTGGCATTCGATACCACGCCATGTTCCACTCATCCCAAATCTCCGGAAGATGACCCCTCTTCGGCAAGCAATTTCGCCACAGTCCCACCGCTATGAATATTATATTTAAGCAGGTACGTCAACTTGACAAAATTGTCACGCTCCTCCATCAGGAACTTCATCTCTTTTCCACAAAAATGAAAAAGAAGCATAAGAAGAAGAATAACGAGCCAAATCTCCATCCAGGCGAACTGAAGCTGCAAGGCTGTAAATCTCCCGTCACACAAACCGGTGTTTCACAGCACGGCACCACACGCGTCGCTGCTGGCTGGGTGTGTAGTAGTGTCACCCAACTGCCAAACCAGGAAGCGATGTCACGAGTCGTGTCACAACCAGCCAACGTAAATGTAGGGAAAAAGTTATTTCTCGCCAACTAGCTATCGCTGGCAGAGTCGTTTTCTCACAGCACAGCAGTTCGGTTTGATGTCTTCCCTCTCACATGACAGTGGCAGCAGCCGGGATGGATGAGTGATTTCCATCTCACCTACAGGATTTGATGGAAGTTCATGAGTTCCGTAGGATCAAATAAAGTGATTAATTTCGAAAGGTCCCAGAAGGATGGCGTTCCTTCCGACTTGTAATCAAGAAAATCCCGAATCGCTATTAAATCAACAAACTGCGGCAGGCTAAAGGAAAAGAGATATTTTAACAAACGACCGGCAAATGACCCAAATTTTTCACCTCCCAAACGAGCCACTTAGCAGAAGAGTGGGTCTCCGCCTGTTCTGCTCCGTAATGATATAAGATTAAAACTTTTTCCGACTTTTCGCTGAATTCTCCTTTTTTTTCGGCACCGCTGAAGAAAAAGCTAACGCAAACAAGCGTATAATTATCAACAGCCAGCAGTCACCTCCTCGACCCATGCGAGATCAAATCAACGCCATCAGTTGCCTGCTCTGTCTGGCGATGATGGAGGAAAAGTTGCACCGCCGATTATGCTGGAAGAAGGTCATACGAAAGAATGAAGAGATCGTTAAAAGTTATCCGGGACCCAACACAATGACGTCACTGGCAAACGGCAAAGTTGTTTGCTCAATTTTATGGATTTGCAAAAATAATTTCAAACCACGCATTTTAAGAAGCAACTCAGATACTAACCATTTTTCCTGTCTTTCTTTCTCTTTACAGGTAAGTTTGGGCCGACAGCGACAATCGGCACTTCTACTAAACTCCGGTTGATGAATTTCCTGGTAATTATTCGCGAGCCAGTGAATCAAAATTCGTGAATGCATGAATGATAAAGACATTGTCCTAACTTTTCAATGTTGGGACAAAAAATAATGTATCTTTATCATTGTTGCATACTCAACACAATAATGACAAATTGCATGGCAGTAGAATCAAGATATTAATGTTTCACAACATCCGATTGTTATTTAGGAAAGAGACAAGGCGTTGTTTGTATATTGCTTTGTATGCAACAAAAATAAATTCAATAATGTCACATGTTGCATCTACCGAAAAGAGACAATGTTTAGTTTTATCCCTCTTTCTCTCTCAAAATTTTTGTCGAGTGATAGGGGATAGTTGGTAAAGATGGAAGATGGATACCTACTGCTTTAATGAAAAACATACGATTTGCAATAAATTTCAGTTTGTTCTGTTAACATGAACTAAAGTATATCATGCATGTTGTTTTAATATCATAAGATTATTAATTTATTCCTAAAAATAATTTGATTTGCAACAGCTAGTGTTTATCTTTTCAACCATGGTCCATGTCTAGCAACATTCCCCTATTTATTGCATACGTTTCATCAAAGCTTTTGCAATCCCGACTAGTGCTGTTCTTCCAATATTCGAGCGATCAGTAATTTTCGTTCCTTGTGGCATTTCCTCAGTGCATTTTGTTGCGTTGTGTTGTTTAAAAAAATAAAAAATGGATTCTACATCTGTTAAAGAGGACAAAGAAAATGTGTCCGAAAAAGTTCGAAACATATTTCGTTCCGAGAACGGGGATCTTAGTTGTAGCCTGGGTCTTAATTGCAAGTTCAGTCCGAAAACGTTTGTGTTGACAAATTGTTTGCACCACATCAAGAACTCTCACCTGGAGAGTTACAATGTGTTGAAGTTGGGGAAGGAGATTTCCGAAAATAAAATCGCTGCTCGAGGTAAAAAAACACACTAAAGGTGAAGAACTGGTGACTGTAAGAGTGTCTAAGTAAAAAGTTGTGGGTGGCCTAGTAAAAATTCGAAGAGAAATCGATCATTGCAGTTACGCCCGTATGATACTAAACGCGGGATCTTTCTTTATCCAACTAGCCGCATAAGATCAACATCGTTTTTGGAAATAAAAACCCGTATTTATGCAACTGTGGTATGATCTGAACTTTGCTTCTAAGTCAAAGTGTATCAGGTTTTAGATACAACCTGTTTTACCCTTGTTACAAAGAATGGTTTAATAATCGCGTGGAAAATCAACCTTTTCCATAGCTCGGAAGGCCGAGTGTCATATACCAATCGACTCAGCTCGACTGGATAGGGAAATATGTGCGCTTGCGCGCGCGTCTGTGTATACATATATAATATAATATATATAATGAATAAGCTCACGTTTCTCGGCAACCTCTTGACCGAATTCGACGGAACTACCGGCAAATGGACGGTACTATTATCCAATTTATTGTTATTACCTTTTTTTGATACCGGTCTACAGGTTTCAGAGATATGGCCGGAATAAATTCCGGTGGGTATGGGTTACTTTTGAAGATATTATCTAAAATATTTCCAAGCTATCATGAGACGCGTCAAATCACATAAGGATTCGATTACAAGATGAATGGTAGTCATACAGAGTGCTCAGGAGACCGCTGGCCACATCCGGGCATGCTGCGGGTACCTATGGAGATGTGGCCAGTTTTTGATCTGAACCAAAACATTCTATGCGACATCTCTAATTACATTTAAATTCGATAATAAGTGCAATAGTGGTGGAATTAAATGCCCAAAACCTTATTGGCCACATCTGGGCATGTTCCGGGTACACTCGGAGAAGTGGCCAGTATTTTATTTGTACCAAAACATACCATGCGACACCTCAAATTACATTAAAATGTGAAAATAAATGCAATAGTGCTGGCATCAATTGCCCAAAACCTTATTGGCATGTTCTAGGTACATCCGGGGAAAAGCCTTCTTTTTTTACTTGGACCAGAACATATCATGCGACACCCCAAATCACATACGAAATCCAAAATAAGAGCAATAGTGGTAGAATCAAGTGTCAAGAACTACATTGGCCACATCTGGACACGATCTGGGTCAGTGATGGTAAATGTACTGTATTTTGGTATTTCTCTTCAGCTCAAAACCTAGAATCTACAATTGTATCTGTAGATAATTCAACAATACAAAGTTGCGATATGCATTCAACCACGTTTATTGAATCTTCTGGAAAGTCAAAAGATATTATGTGATAATCTGGGATAATATTGGTCATTCTAAGTTTGCCTTGCAGCTAAAAAAGATACAGTTACAATTGGTTCAGCCAAATCGGAACCAAGAGCCTATCGAGAATCATCAGTTTTGTTCGACATATTCAATCAGAACTTTTCAATTTCAAGATGCATTCTTGAAGTTTATAACCAACAACCAATTTGAGTGATTCATCTCCATAATGTACCAAAAAAATATTCTGTGAGGATTGATTATCCAATAATGTCGGTTGATCTAAAAGAAGATCCACTGAACATGGTTGAATACATATCGTATATTTGTATAGCCTAAAAAGCTACAGTTAATATTTCAGCTCCTAATTTTTGAGCTCCAGAACTGTATGGCTGATAAAGAACATCCCAGATCATCTCATAATGTCTGCTGACCTTCCAGAAGACTCAATAAACATGGTTGAAAACGTATCATAACTTTGTGTAGCCGAAAAAGGTACAGTTACAATTATAGATCCTATGTTCAGTACTCCAGGACAGGTTGGATGACTTAGAATATCCCAGATTATCTCATAATGTTGGTTGCCCTTTCATAAGATCCAATGAACATAGTTGAACACATATCGTACATTTGCACATCTGAAAAAGCTACAGTTTCAATGGTAGATCCTAATCTATGAACTAATGAACAGCCTGGTATGCCCCAGAACATCCCAGATTTCATCATAATGTTGGTGGACCTTCCAGAAGATCCATTGAATATGGTTGAATACATATCGTAAATTTGAATAGCCGTGAAACTACAGTTACAACTGTTGATCCCAAGATCTGAGCTCCAGGACTGTTTGGATGACCTAGAACATCCCAGATTATCTCATTATGTCTGTTGACCTTCCAGAAGACTCAATTAAAATGGTTGAATACATATCGTACATTAGTATAGCTGAAAAAGCAACCGTTACAGTTGTAGATCCTAAGTTCTGAACTCCAGGACAGCTTGATTGACCTAGAACATCCCAAATTATCTCATAGTATCGGTTGACCTTTCAAAAGATGCAATCAACTTTATTGATTACATATCGCTAATTTGAATAGTTAAAAAGCTACAGTTGCAACTGTAGATCCTAAGTTATGAACTCAAGAACAGTTTGGATTACCTAGAACATCCCAGTTTATCTCAAAATGTCTGTTGACCATCCAAAAGATTCAGTGAACAAGGTTGAATGCATATCGTAACTTTGTATAGCCGAAAAAACTATAGTTACAACTGTAGATTCTGAGTTCTGTACTCCAGGACAGTTTGGACAACCTAGAACATCCCAGATTATCTCATTATATCTGTTGATCTTCCATAAGACTAAATAAACATGGTAGAATAGATATCGTAACTATGTGTAATCGGAAAAACTATAGTTACAACTGTAGATCCTCTGTACTGAACTTCTTTATGTTCAGGATGTTCTGGGTTGAAAACCAGGCGTTAAACGCACATATTTTTTATTTTGCCCTGATAAAATAGTCAATTTGCAACAAGTTTGCAGAAGATAGAGTTCGCTTTTGTTCTGTGTGTGATTTCATACAGGCATTTTTCTTCAGGTGGAAGTCTATCCACAACAAATTTTATAATTATTCAGATCAGTAATTTGTTCGACAGCAACAACTGATTGTCGCTATTTTTCATGTTGCTGATAAAGCATTGTTGCTATCGGTAGTGTGTTGCAATAATGACAAAACGTTATTTTGTCGCTGTTACAGGAAAACAAGATCGTTGCAACATGTGTGCGAATCACAACATTTTCTTACATCAACTTGTCTCTTTCCCATCATCGATGCAACATTTTGTTGTTTTCTTCGTGTTTTGTTGCAATAAATTCAAGCTACAACATATCATTGTTGCATAGTGAGAGAATAACGGGTGTATCACTCGTCAAGGTTATCTTATGTTTTTAGGTACACAAAGAGAATATTTGACACACTGTTAAATTTCTCTAGTTCGAACGAAATCTCGAACTTTCCTCTTGTTGAGGCCTTCAGCGCCCGCACAGTGCAAACGGACACGGAATCAGCGCATTTCTTCCAATTTTCCTGCATTTGCTGGATGTCCTTGACTGCCCCCCGCCGCTTCGTCGAAGTCACTGCTTTGAAATTGCCCAGTATTTTTCGATCCGTCGAAATTCCGGGCAATTCGGAGGATTCATTAGCTTGGGGACAAAATCGATCTTGTTGGTAGCATACCACTCCAGAACCACCGTGGAGTAGTGGCAGCCGGCTAAATCAGGCCAACAGATGGCTTTGCCCCTATGCTTGCGGATGAACGGCAAAACACGCACATATTTCAGGCATTGTTCGATGTAAACTTGGGATGTCATCGTCGAGGATGTGACGAATGGTTCCGTTTTCAGGCCACAACTACAAATCACTTGCCAAATCATGGCCTTCTTCGCGAACTTGTCGGAAAACACGAACTTGAATCTTCCCGGCACATCCCCACGTCCAGTTGCCATGTAAAACTTTTTACAGGGAAGCTGCTTACAATCATCGAGTTTGACGTACGTTTCGTCATCGATCAAAGTGCAGCCCTTGTGTTTCGTCAAAACACGGTCGTACAAGAGCCTTGCACGCTTTTTGGCCCCGAAATTCTGCTTCATCTGCCGGTTCGGACGTTTACTGGCCTTGTACGACTTGTGTCCTTCCCTGGTAAGGATGTTCCGGACCATTTGAAAGTTGGCGTTGTACTTTCTGGCCACATCTAGGATCGAAAGACCGGGGTTGACTTTAACGCACCTCAACGCCTTGCTGCGCAGCTGACGATCCCTGGTTCCATTTTTTTTTCGTAGGTCCGCTGATTCCTTTCCACACTCAGGGTTTACTTGTAGGCTTAGGGCACTCGACAAACTGTTGTTTTTGGCATCTTCAGCACTTTAGCCAGCTTGGAACCGGACCACTTCGGATTTTCCAGGTGTTTGTACGCAAGATTTTTTCTTCTTTCGAGTTCCAATTGACGCTATTTCTGAATGCGATAGATTACTTTGATCAAACTTGCACCAGTTGTTCTCTATAGAAGTGGTAACAAACCACTGTCAAAGATTTTCGATTTCCAACACTAGAGGCGTACTAGCGGCGCGCGAGGTGCGTACCAATTTACTTTTAGTCAGCCTTTAAACCACTTTGGGCCATGAAGACTTTGAAAATTTCATGAGAAGATAATCCGAAATTTCTCTCGATTTATATAGTTATATGAACACAACTGGGTGAATCGCTATCCTCGAAAATCACTCCTTGAAACCATGAAAAAGGCTGTTAAGAGACATTTAGAGAAGAACACGATTTGTACGGTTCTATTGGAACTTCAACTTCTAACGTCCCTAAAAACATCAATTGTAATTCATAGGACTTTATACGAGGTTCATACAGCACTTCAACTAAGATGTCTTTCAATGTCTTCCGAATTTCTCCGGGAATTTTAGCAGATCTCCTCGTGATTTCCAGGTTGTCAGGAAACTTCATGGAAACTCCTTGACTGCTATTTTCAAATTCCTTTGCAACTTTTTCTAGGATCCTTCGAAACATGCAGCTTTCCTTACACCGTGTTCTACGTTCACTCATTGCATTATCGAAATTAATTAGAAAACTAGGAAAATTTAAACTAACTCTTCACTTGATCATTAAAAAAAATATATTACAAACTGAAAAATAAGGTCTGTATCCACATTAATCCGGACACTTCAAAACTTAAGTAAAACACAAATTTCGCATTACATTTCAATTGTAGTTGTTATTTCAAATTCATGGAAACATTTCACGAAGTCCAAATATATTCAAACTTTGCGCCTAGCTCCATCTATTAGGGTTTGTACAGACCCTTCGTGGTGGCCTTTATCCAAATGTTGGATGTGTTTAGTATCTCTGATTCCTTGTTTCTTTCCAGAAAGCTTCCGCTTCACCAGAGCCCAATATTTCTCGATTGGACGTTACTCTGGACAATTTAGCGGATAGGCAGCTTTTTGTACAATTCCATCACAGTTTTAGCGCAATGGCACGATGCCAAATCAGACCAGAACAAAGGTTTTTCTTTGTGGTTTTTGATGAATGGTTATGCAGGCACACTTTCTGGCAAATACCTTTGTTGATTGTGCCTGTAGTGACGAAAGATTTCCTCTCTTTGCCACACGCGCAAATTGCTTGCCAAACAAGGTATTTTTTCGGGAAATTTCGATGCCTTCTTCGTCCTGAAATGCTCAGCTGTAGCATCTCTGGCCATAGCAGAATAGAAAACAAGCCCTAGAAGCTGCTTGAAATCCTCCAGGACATTTCAAGCAGCTTCCGGTTTCATCGCCGATAACAACGCATGAAATCTTCGTCAAATATTCGCAGTACAAACGTCCAGCCCGTGATTTTGCTACCACGTTCTGTTTGTCGTTACAATTTGGAACTGTTTTATACAAATTTGGTCCCAACCGTTGTTTTGATATTTGCACAGAACCAGGTTCAAACAGAGGGATTCGAGGTCTCCTTCAATATTTTCACCTTTCGGCCCATGACAGAATCAGCACATTTATTGTTTTTTTCACTTCTCGGTTTCCTCTCGACCGTCAAGCGTTCCGAAAATGATAAGGGCACACCGTAAACAGTGCATTTAGGTTTTTTTTGCCAAGTCAGCATTTGCCTTACGTCCGTACAAAATCCACTCGTTGACGTGCTTTTCATTCGTCGCCATCTTGAACACTAAACATGGAATGTCTCTTTCTTCAAAGACTCGTAGCAAAATTTTCCACTCCTACGTGCAACATTTCAAAAGTTACAGTGATTTTACGGTGTCTGGGTTAATGTGGATACAGACGTTATCACTACTAAATGCGAATAAATACCTTTCAATTCCAATAAAAAAAAAAGCTAATCCGTTGCCTCATGAGCCTATTTCGTATGCGACTTACAGACTTCTTCAGTGTCGAGTATTCGACTTGTCGAAATATCCAACATTTAGATTTTCCAGAATTTTCTTTAAGATTTTCTCGCAACCTCATCAACGCTTCCTCAGAACATTTTTGAAACTTTCAGAACGGTGACGTTTCCGGATTCCCTCGAAGCTCCCATTGAGGATCCATAGGAATTTCTCCTAGATTAATTCGGAGTTTTGATGAATTTCTTCAATATTGTTGCCAAGTTTCCATTGAACTCGCTTAGTTTCCTTGCAACTTCATGTCGTTATTTCACTGAATTTCATCTAGGCTCCCCTGGATCGATCAAACTTAATGTCTTCATCCTCTTAACTCCAAATTTATTCAAATTCAGACTTCCATCGTGATTCGGTGATGAAATCGAGGTGAAATTCATTTAAAGACTCACTGGTAACCGCCGACAACGACACCAGCAGAGATACAAAGACGCATTATGGCAGGAAACCACGACATTGGACTCCGCAGGACACTTCGATCAAACACAGTTCACCGCACCACAAAGTCGACCATATACACGGACTCTGCTCGTGGAGGACCAACGCTCGCTTGGTGTCTTTGAACGGAAGGTGCTGCGTACGATCTACGATGAAGTGCAGATGGAAGACGATACGTGGAGAAGCCGAATGAACTAGGAATTGCATAATTTACTGGGAGAACCACCCAAAAAAAAAAAATGGTAGACTACGATGGACTGGGATGTCGGACGACTGGTGGGACTTCTGTCAAATTAATGATCTCGCTTTCCCTTGGAACAGTTTTGAGATTCCCATTGAACCTGCTTCGAGTTTCAGGCTCAGTCAATTGAACCTGCTTCGAGGCTCAGTCTTCCATGGAATCACCTAGAAGAGTAACATCTTCAAAATTACTTTGAACTCTTTTTTTTATTGGCACCTTACAAAACTTTTTTTTTCTAATCAAATGATGCGACAGATTCTCTCGGGCCTTTTAATATACTCCGCATCTTCTTCGAGTTTTCCTCGAAATGGCTTTGAGTAGGCAGATTTGTTCCAAGTTTCTTCCAGATTATTCTGCAATTCTTGTTGTTACTGTTGTTTCATATTTACGTTACTTTCAGTCTGAGGTTGGTTCTTCACGCCAGGGTGGCAACCTGTTGAACGGCGTTACTTTCCTTCCGAGGAAGACGTGCTCAGAGATGTTTCATTTCAGATAATCCAAACGGCGCCGACAGGAATTGATGCCAGACCGCCTGGGGTGAGAGGCAACCACATTTATCCCTACACCACCGGCGCTGTCATTCTGCTGTTCGTAAACTTCTTCTAGAATCGCTAAGGACTTTTTCCCTCGTCTACCTATATCAAATGTTCTAAAAAAAATATCCAAAAATGTATCCATGTCTTCCAAAATAAATAATTTCTTTGAATTTTGTTTTCTGGAATCCCTTTCAATTTATTTATTTGCATAGTGTGTTATCTGCTCCAATAGAACATCAATGATTTACCCTGGAACATGAAATCCTGCTTTTTCCAAAATTCCTCGAAACAGCTTTTATTTTTCTCAAACAAGCTAGGCTCGGAGCTTGAAGATTCTTTCAAATTTCTCTTGATCTCCGATGTTCGTTTAAAACATCACTAACATTCCTTTTCGTACTTCTGATAGAAAAATCCTTCCAAATTCCCCCGGGATTTCTTCCAGATCCTCACTAAAGTTAGTCGAGGCTTTCTCAGTACGTGTAATGCTTCTTTTCTGATTTTTTCGGTTCCTTTGGAACCACTGTGATGTTTTAGTTGTTAGGATGTACGGCTCTCACTAAAGGTTCGGGTTCAATACCCGGTATAAGAAACTTTTCACTATCACACTTGCGACCCCAACAGCATCCCAACTGTTGGTTTTTATTGTTCTAAATCGTCTCTAAAGCGTTGTTGAAAATTGCACTGTTTTATCAATGAAACACCACCAGCACACTTTGGGAGTAGCCCCAAAAGCATTCTTACTGTTCGTTTAAATCGCTCCAAATCGGACTTAAGCATTATTTAAAATTACTTTGTTTTCTCAAACCACCAACACTGTAAATAATTACCCCTACAGCATCCTGAACTAAATCGCTCTAAATCGGCTCTAAAACATTATTTAAAATTAAGTTGTTTTTCCAATAAAAAAAGCTTTTTCCCACTTTGTGAATGACCCAACAGCATTCTCACTTTTGGATTAAATCGATTCAAAACAACTACTAAACATGGTTTTAGAAAAAAATTGTTTTCCCAGTCAAATAAACCACCATCACACTTTGTGAGTTGTCCCAACGGCATCCTTACTGTTGGGTTTAAATCGGTCCAAATCGGCTCTCAAGCGTTATTTAAAATCAACTTGTTTTCCCAATCAAAAACCTTTATCACACTTTATGAGTGGCCCCAACAGCATCATTACTGTGGGGTTAAATCGGTTCAAAGCTTAATCGCTTTCCTAACGACTCTATTCGATGAAATTTGGACACACAAAATAGGTCACCAAAAATTTTCATTGAGCCCGATTCTTTTCAAACTTCCTGGAAATAGAGTACTACTAAATGGTTAAGTTTTGACATCATTAGTTTATTGAACCTCTTCTCCCAACCCAAATGCCCGCACCTTTGCCTTGACCCCTTTCATCAAATTTTGGGCAATGATAGGACCGACTTGCTTACTTACTTTTAACCACACTTTCTTTAGTTCAAGTTCATTTTCTATCAGTTTTGGAGTTTTAACGAGCTTTGCCTTCATGATTGCCCAAAATTTTTCAATTGGGCGAAGTTCCGGAGTGTTTGAAGAGTTGACGTCTTGTGGTACAAAAACTACATTATTATCTTTGTACATGTCTAAGACGGGCCGGGCATAGTGGCAAGATGCCAAGTCCGGCCAAAACAGTGTCGGGCCATCGTGAGATCTCAAGAAGGGCAGAAGTCGTTTTTGGAGGCATTCGTCCTTGTAGATTTGTCCGTTGACGGTCCCAGAGGTGATGAAGGGCTGACTCATTTTGCCACATCCGCAGATCGCTTGCCAGACAAGGAATTTTTTGGCGAATTTCGACAGTTTCTTCTTCCGTACACTCTCCGGAACGGCCAACTTAGAGGTGGCGACGTAGTGTTCCTGTCCTGGCATTTGTTTGGTGTCGGCTTTAAAGTAGGTCTCATCGTCCATCACAATGCAGAACGGTTAGGTGAGCCAATCCCTGTACAGTTTTCTTGCACGAGTTTTGGCCACCGAGTTCTGTTTATCGCTCCGGTTCGGTGCCTTCTGGACCTTGTACACATGTAATCCAGAACGTTTCATTGTTTTCTGCACAAAACAAACTGAAACTTTCGCCTTTTTCGCAACATCCCTGATCGAAATGTTGGGATAACGCTTAAATTGGTTCAATACCATCCTGGCCTTCTCCGGATTTGATGTGCCACGTTTTTTGCCTCTATCATTTTTCCGCTTGGTTGTCTTACGGTCCTTGAACGTTTTGATCACATGAGATACGGTTGAATGTGCGATTCCGAGCTGTTTTCCGATCCATCGATGAGAAGCGTTTGGGTTTTCGAAGTGAGTGCCCAAAATTTGTTGGCGCACTATTTCTTCATTCGAAGCCATCACTGAAATCACTCGACCGATTTTCACGAAACTCATTACACAATTGACACAACACAATGAAATACATTCAGTTAAAATTTCAATAATTTTTACCCACACGCTAAAAAGCTACGAACAATTGCGTGTGTCCAAATTTCATCGAATACAGTCTTTAAACGAATCATGCTGCCAAACCAATCTTGTTTTTTTCAACATTCCAGTGATTTGTCGTGAAAGTGCAGAGAATTCCTCGGCTCCCAATGAAACAAGTATCACATCAACACATTCCTACCCTTTCCATATTTTACCTAGCGGAGTGAGGGGCGAGTGTGATATAGTCGGCCGCGTTCGGAGAGGGCGCCACGGACCATCAAGATCGTGAGGGAGTGGATTCGGTGCAAAAAGAACCGCTCAGTCCGGAAAACGGCAGCTGATCTCAACGTTTCCATTGGGACCGCTCGTACCATATTCAGCAAGGACCTTGGCCTTACAAAAAACGTGAGGTCCATGGCATTTCAGAGGCTACCAGCAAAAAAGCGGTTGAATCGAGCCAAGATGATCCTCTTTCGGTCAGAAATTCGTTTTTTCGGACGAGCAACTATTCGTGCTGCAGCAGCCGCAAATTATGCAAATTAACTTTTTTATTTAGTCTTATATGATGTCCAAGCTGAACGAATACAAAGTCAGCACCAGTTCAAGATGGTAATTCTCAAAATCAGGGACGAAAAGCCCACGTAGTCTTTGTGTTTCGCTTGCGACGCGTTCGATTTAAACCCAATTTAATCCAACAGTATGGATGCTGTTCGGCCACTCGCAAACTGTGATGATGGTTTATCTCTTTGAAAAAATCAAACGAAACTTGTTAAGATACGCTCAATAACTGATTTGATTCGAACCAGTAAGAATGCCGTTGGGGTCGCTCCCAAAGTGTAACGGTGCTTAATTTAACTATGAAAAAAAGGAAGAAAAAAATATAACGCTTGAGAACCGATACAAATTGACTGACCCACAGTAAGGATGCTGTTGGAGTCACTCTCAAAGTGTAATTGTGGAATTTCATTGAAAAATCTAGTCAAACGTCGTGAATCGAATTTAACCAACAAAATGGATGCTGCTAAAGCCACTCTCAAAGTGTGATGGTGGTTTACTTCAGTTGCACTCAAAAAAAAAAAAAAACAATTCTCAATCCGATATCCGTTTTTTCCCGGGCACTCACTCGTTTTATACAGCCAGACTCCTACGTCCTACAAAGGTTAAACCTAATTAGTTTTTTTTTTCTTGTTCTGTCAACAAGAACTCAAATTGGTTCATCATCCGAGAAGGAGCACAGGGAGTAGAACAGTGAACGCGTGAGACTGAGAGTCATCAGGGGAAAATTAGACACGCTTTCCACCTGCTGGTTTGACTCCGACTTGTCGGCGAATTCCTGCTGCTAGATGGCGAAAGCCTTTTCACTGAATTCTTCGCGTGGAATAATTGGACGAATCAAGAAAAAAAGAAAAGAAAACGCAGACGTGGAACTTGTATGAACTGCACTAGCTACTAGCTACTAAGCGTAGGAAGCAAGCAGCAAGCGGGACCGGCAAAACGAGTACTTAATGAGTGCAATCTAATTTAATAAGAGCACCGTCGTTCCAAACGGAACATGATGAGCGCAGAATTCGATCTTTGAGCTGCATTGCCGTTTACCAGGATGATTTGTTTTTCTTATTCCACCGACATAGTTGCGCTGGGAAACTGCAGTGGAATTGATCCGGATGAAAATGTGAATGGAAAATATGATGCGTTAATAAATTCAAAAGAAGAAATCTATGGGGGCGAACATTAATATTAATTAGTTAACATCCCACGTCATTTGGAACAAACAAGCTTAGACATGTGCAGATTGTTTGATGCAAAAAAATTGGAACATCTGTTTTAATTTTTTTCCGACGTTTCGACGCTGATAAGCAGCATCCTCAGGGAAGAAAATAGTGTTTAGTGAAAATTTGCACTCCATGTCAGCACTCAAAACCTGATCTATACAAGCTTAGATATTTACCATTAGAACTGAGCCATTCAATTTAGGATTCAACGTAACTAAAGTAAATAAACCCGAACTCCTCAGTTCATCCAACTTTTAATTTAAAATCAATCAAGATTAGCAAACACTCGAACCGGTCTTCCTATAAATCCTATACTTTGAAATTGTTTCAACTTTTCATTAAATTTCCTCGTGTTCCGGTGCAGTATAGAAAAAAAAATGCACCCGTTTGCAGTGAAGCAGTATTTTCCATCTCAAAGAGCATCTGCAAAGGCTCCCGCTCTCCGCCCTTCCAAAAGCGATGCCGTTGAAACCGGAGCTGCTGCGAGCAAAATTTACGTCTGTTTTGCCATTTTTGTGCTTCTTTGAAATAGAAGAAGTTGGTACACAGAGCAGCACCCAGCACCATGTGCCTTTTGCCTATAGGGCGGTGACTGCTGTATCGCCAGCGCTGGAGAGCAACATAATACCCCGCTGCACCTCCGCTGCATCGACGGGAACAACGAATGGGGTGAGGATTTGGCTGGATCTCATAATTCTCACCCGACGTCCCGGAGGGGTGGAAATTGATACTGGTGTACTTTATGGTGCCTCAGTCGTGGAATTTTTTTCTGCAGATCCGACTGCTCTGGCAGGAGTTTCAAAAGCTAGTATTATGGAAGATTTTGTTTCTTGACTGAAGTGAATGAACCAGAAACTTTGGTTTAGAGCAATTTATTAACAAATTAATTGGCGTTAACTGATTACATCCATTTAACCCTTGCAGGCCTACATTTTTACAAGCGTTAGTAAACAAGCAATTTGGTGTATTCTGATTGATGATTGATGATTGATTGATTGATTGATTGATGAGGTGATCAATAACAAAGAAATGAGTGAAAAAAGTAGGAAGTATTTTTTTGAGATGTGTTAGGTCGTCCAAACTGTCCTGGAGTTCAGAAGTAAAGATCAATTGTTACACAGTAGCTTAATCCACAATAAAAAGTTACGTTACGATATGTGATATTAAAGAATGTTTTATGATTTGTTGAATTTTTAATTTGTTCCAAAACAAATTTGAAAGGATAAATGAGAAATACTAATCTGTTAAAAAAAAATGTAAAGATCATTAATTTTCTTGCTGCGCCTTTTCTTAATACTTAAAGTACATCCACTTTGTTTCCCTAAAGCTAGCAAAACAAATTTCATTAATACCGTGAGTAATGAAAATCGTGAAATTCATGATAAACTGTTGGGTGTTTGGATCGCTCTTCCTAAAAATGATACTTTCTGGAAAAATAAAGACCAAAACTAAGCTTAAGAAAGTTCAAAAGTAAGGTTTATTAATTTTCGTGAATTTTTGATACCATCTTATTCTTTCCTGTAGGGCAGTTATGTATTCTTAAGGCCAGTATCAACTTAAAAAGTAGAGAGGTTACGGAATTGTGTTCAATATTACCGAGCGGAATTTTGACAATTGATCTGCATGGAACGAAATGTCACCTTCACTTACGGAATATTCGAGCGGAATATTTTTTGCCCAAAACTAAAAGTGACAGCTCCCATTAGTTTGCGTGGAAACCTAACAGATTCCAATTTTATTTTTCGTTCTTTTCAGGTGGATACTGCTGCAGAAATTTCTCTTCGATTCCTTACTTTTCCGTTTCAGTAAACGGAATTTAACATGGGAATGGGATAAAAAAAGAAAGTTCTTTCGAACACGATACCGGTCTTTAGACCCTTAAACTCTTGGACCTCTCCATTTAAAATATGAACAATTTTCAAACGTGTACTTTATTAAACATTACCAAGTATAAAAAAACGACAAATTATGGTTTTTTTAATTCCTTTTTTTCAATGGGATTATCTGTGTACATATCTGGCAACACTGGAGCAACCCCTGTATCATAGCAAATATAAATTTATAAGAGGGCATCTCTCTCTCTGTGCTGGCAGGCAGGGGTTCCACATGCACAGATTTATCTAGATTGATTTTTGAGATAAACCAAGATTTTTAAGTTATTTGACAATTTTTTGTCTTCTCAAAAGCCTATAATATAAAAAATAAGTGCATTTGAGGATCCAACTTTTTACCAATTCTACTTTCAGTGCGTTCCCAAGCAACATACAAGTTTTAAAATACTTGTATATGACTAGATTTGATTATAAAGAAGGGTACTCAACATAAAAGCATGAAGATGTGTTACTCGGGTTATTTTAGGCCCATCAAGCAAAAAAAAAAACAATTGACACTGAAACTACAGTAACAGATGACAGACAGTCTGAAAGCCAGTTTGTGTGTGTGCCCCAAATGATTTCCCTAAGATTCTATGAAAAGTTCTCAGACATGCCCTGAGATATTTCTTCTGACGTTTCTGTAGGTATTCTTCAGGAGTCTGTAGGCATTCCTCCAGAAATTTTATCAGGAGTTTCTTTTGGCATTTCATCGGCAGTTTTTCAAAACATTCTTGTGATGCTATTTTCGGAGGAATCCCTGAACTTGTGAAGTTCTGTGTTTCTTAAAGAATCCCTGGGGGACATCTGAAAAAAATACACAAAAAAAAAGGATTATTCCGGGAGTTATTGTTGAAAAAAAAAGTTTTTTTGGTGTAATTATATTTGTTTTTTGTAAACATTCTCTAATCTTTTATGTTTTGGTCTTTTCTTTTTTCTTCTGGGGGGGGGTTTTTTTTTTTTTTTTTTTTAAATTTTGTCTGAAACTGACGTGTTTTGTTTTTGCTGCGTCCTTTTCGCGAAAAATAAAATCAATAACATATTCGTAACTCAACCTAAACGAACAGTGAAATCATATAATCTACAGGTGTTTTGTGTACGATGTAGTGAATATAATCGATTCCCTCCCGAAATGTGTGATGGTCGGTAGTTTTTCCCCGTTTTTTTTGTTTTTTGTGCTTTCGCTTCCGCACCCGGAGGAAGAGTTAATATCAGCTTAATTGTGTTTGTTAGTGCTGTTAGTATTGTGCCATGCGGAGATAAATGATTAAACTAGAGTATTTTTCCGCTTTGTCGCGAGTGAATTGATGATTATAAGCAGTTTAGAAGTCGATATAGAGTCGCCTCATAGCGGCGGATTTTTATTATTGACAGAGTGTGGAGAGAGAAAAAAGAAAACCAGTGCAATGTAGAAAACGGCCATTTGCTGGTCACGAAGCAAAGAATGAGGCTAACGTGCGTGCGTGCGTGAGTGACTGTCATATAATTTCAAGATGTACAGATGGAGAGCTGTGAAGTTTTTTTTTCTTTCGTTGCACAATGATTGTGATTTTCAAATAATTTTTTTCTTCTCAGAAGTGCTTTGTTACCTGTGATTTTCGTTGTATTGCATTTGTGCGCGAAATACAAATTGAATTCGGGTTGTTCCATTCGAAAAGGATGATGTGAAAATATTTGACGAATAACGGAGTGCTACTTCTACAGAGACATAAATGCATCTCCTTTCGCATCGCAGGGAAGCCGTCCAAATGAAGACTGTTACATCAGCAACATTTTTCGGTGAGGTTTATCTGATTCTAACTAAATTTGAACGGATACTGCTAAATACGGGGCATCCTCAAAACAATAAGATTTGATGATGGAAGTGTATCCACAGTCGACGTCGGTGATTTTGATCCGTTTGAGGTTCGTAAAA
This sequence comes from Aedes koreicus, assembly GCA_024533555.2. Lineage (NCBI taxonomy): Eukaryota > Metazoa > Arthropoda > Insecta > Diptera > Culicidae > Aedes > Aedes koreicus. The sequence continues at coordinate 181,851 of JAHHFK020004281.1, forward strand.
ATCTGGTCTACGGTCTTCGTTCGGAAGTAAGTGAAAGCCGTTGATCCCGGCTCATATTCATGAGTCGTTAGGTAGTGTCCAGGTATTGTGAAATGGCTCCCTGGCGTCGGTGATAGTCACCATGTGAGGAAACAGGCCGACGTAAAATCCAGAAGACAAAAAAAAAATGATTGTCGTGCCATCCTCAAAACAGTAAGATTTGACACACACACACACACACACACACACACACCCACTCAAAAACACACACACGGTGGGCGTTGGCACACACACACACACACACACACACACACACACACACACACACACACACACACACACACACACACACACACACAGATTCTTCTGAGGGGGGGGTACACCCAAGCGACCACTTACACACACATTACACACAGACACCAAACACAAAACAAAAATTTGACAGCGTGCGGAAGGAGGAGCATCCACTCCATTCGCCCGCAGATGGAGGACGTCCTACTTTGATGTAGAGGTTTTTAAAGAGGCGCTTGAGAGGGAACGAAACTTACGCGAAACCCAGGAACCTTGCGGCGAAAGACTCGTTATGACACTTACACGAGCGTGCGATGCGACCATGCCGAGGGAAGTCAAACCGAGGAATGGAAGATCGCCGGTGTATTGGTGGACGGAGTCGATCGCCGACCTCCGAAGAACATGCCTCCACGCAAGACGGAGGGTGCAAAGAGCGCGGTCAGACGCCGATAGAATCGAGCGTCAGAGGGGCGCTAGTCGCCGCGAAGGCCGCACTAAAGAGGGAGATAAAGGCCAGCAAGCGAGCCTGCTTCGAGGGTCTGTGTCAGAAGGCCAATACGAATCCGTGGGGTGACGCCTACCGGGTTGTAATGGCCAAAACCAGAGGATCGGCGGCTCCAACCGAGCGTTCATCAGAGCTGCTGCAGGTGATCGTTGGGGGACTCTTTCCGAGCCACGACCCAAGTCCATGGCCCCCCGCCGCCGTAGACGTGTCCCATGACCAGCGTTCCAGTATCCCAGACCTTAACGCTGTCATAGCGACGGAAGGGTGGACGGCTCAGCCGAACACCCGTGACCACGTGGGCACCGACAACGGCACAACGGGGGTCGGCGACGAGGCGACGGTGACGAATGATGAACTCATTGCGATAGCAAAGTCGCTAAAGGTGAACAAAGCGCCGGGACCGGATGGTATTCCGAACCTGGCCATCAAGACGGCTATCTTGCTGGATCCCGGAATGTTCAGGGTGGTGATGCAAAAGTGTCTGGACGAGGGCGTCTTCCCAGACGCCTGGAAAATTCAGACCCTTGTGTTGCTACCAAAGACAGGGAAGCCACCAGGAGATCCATCGGCATATAGACCAATATGTCTGTTGGATACAGCGGGTAAGGTGCTCGAGAGGGTAATCCTCAACAGACTGACAACATACACGGAGGGTATACGCGGTCTGTCAAGTAATCAGTTTGGCTTCCGTAAAGGGAAGTCGACGGTGGATGCCATCCTGTCCGTCACCAAGACGGCCGAGGTGGCAATCCAGCGCAAGAGGCGAGGAGTACGATACTGTGCGGTGGTCACCCTTGACGTGAGGAATGCGTTCAACAGCGCCAGTTGGGCGGCTATCGCCGACTCGCTCCAACGCCTTCAGGTTCCTGGGTACCTGTACAAGATTCTCGGAAGCTACTTCCAGAATCGCGTACTGGTATATAATACAGAGGCAGGCCAGAAACGTGTGCAGATCACCGCAGGCGTCCCGCAAGGTTCGATCCTGGGTCCGGTGTTATGGAACACGATGTACGACGAGGTACTGCGGCTTGAGTTCCCGAGCGGGGTAAAGATCGTCGGGTTCGCAGACGATATCACCCTGGAGATATGTGGTGAATCCATCGAGGAGGTCGAGTTAACGGCCTCACACTCCATTGGCATTGTGGAGAGATGGATGAGCTCCAGGCAATTGGAGCTAGCCCACCATAAGACCGAGGTCACGGTGGTGAACAATCGAAAATCGGAGCAACATGCGACGATTAGTGCAGGTAACTGCACAGTAGAATCGAAGAGGTTCTTGAGGTATCTTGGGGTTATGATCGACGACAAGCTGTCCTTTGTCAGTCACGTCGATTACGCTTGCAAGAAAGCCTCTATGGCTATATCGGCATTATCCCGCATGATGTCGAATAGCTCGGCGGTGCAAGGGAGTAAGCGTAAACTCCTGGCCAGTGTCGCCCTGTCCATACTTAGGTACGGCGGGCCGGCATGGATCACCGCCTTGAGTACCAAGAGCTACGCAAATAAGCTCGAGAGTACACACAGGCTTATGTGCCTAAGAGTGGTGAGTGCATACCGAACGGTATCACGCGACGCGGTCTGCGTCCTAGCGGGGATGATGCCAATAGGCATCGTCATAAAAGAGGACGTAGAGTGCTTCGAGCAACGTGGAACAAGAGGTATCCGAAAGACCACTAGAGCCGCATCCATGGTTAAGTGGCAGAGGGAATGGAACAACTCCACCAAAGGTCGGTGGACCCACCGACTAATCCCGGAACTAACCGGGTGGGTCGGTAGGCGACACGGTGAAGTGAACTTCCACTTAACGCAGATATTGTCTGGCCACGGCTGTTTTAGACAATACCTGCATAAATATGGGCATGCACAGTCCTCCGCATGCAGTGAGTGCGCGGGAGTCGAAGAAACTGCAGAACATGTGTTTTTCGCATGTCCTCGCTTCGACGGCGCGAGATCCGGCATGATGGCCGTATGCGGTCGCGACACGACTCCGGATAACTTGGTCCAGAGGATGTGTCAAGACCGGGACGTCTGGGACGCGGTATGCGTAGCAGCCTCCCAGATCGTCCTTGATCTCCAACAAAAATGGCGAAACGACCAAAGGCAGGTCGCAGGGACCACCTAACTACTAAAGCCCTAAGTAGTTAGACATAGTGGGTGCTTAACAAGCACAATAGCCCCCTCCCCGAAGTAATACCGAAAGGTGGTTCCGGGGAGGGACCAGGGCTAAAGGCACGGGTGGGTTTTTAGTGGGTCGAGGAGTTGGCACCCTCATCCCCACACCCTGAGTTCTTCAGGTGTCTGGTTGCAGATTTTCCATCCCGTCTAAAAAAAAAAAAAAAAAAAAAAAAAAAAAAAAAAAAAAAAAAAAAAAAAAAAAAGAAATTAAAAAATTGAAAAGCCAAAAAAATTGATTTGGTGGGATGTTGTTTTATAACTGACAGGAGTCGGAATTAAAATTCCATTGTGCTTTTTCACATACAAAATAATAAAATTTTAAAAAATTTAAATCATTTCTGGAAATAAAACAGAAAGAATTTTTGTTGTCGCGTGTGTTTTCCACCAGATCATGCAAATAAAACTGCTTTTGAATATGTTTTTCAAAACGCTGAACAAGTTGTATCACAATTACCTCCTTAGGCTAAAGTTCACATCTACTGTGACTTTAACCAAAGACAAGCTGACTGTATTCAGGACTCTGTCGTCTTACTTCCAGTCGTTGGGGACAATGAATCACTGCAGTTTGCTACAAAGGGTGTTTCGTTCAAAATTTGGTTGACTTAAACTTGACGCATTTCCTTTCATCGCGCATTAAACAATTTTGCATATCCCTCATTTTGAAGGTGTGTGCGTATAGCATCATGCCTCCATTTTGATTTTGAGATTAGCACTTCAGTTATCAAAATGTCCTCGAAGGAAGAGATGCAACGCATCAAAGTTATACACAACGATGCTGACGAAGTTTGATTGCGTGGTACAGCCGGACGGGGAAAGGTGGCAGATATTTTCAAGCACATTAAACTGTCAATGTTCGCGAAGAAATATTAGGTGTGGCAGGCCATCCATACCTGTGGCTTGAAGAGCAACGTTTACATTGCGACCGGAACCGTCAACCAGGAAATTTATCTGAGCGAGTGCCTACAAAAACGTCTACTGCCTTTCCTGAAGCGACAAAATTGTTCCGTTCTATTTTGACTGGATTTGGCATCTTGCCATTTCGGAAAAAAGGCCATGGAGTGGTATGCTGCCAACAACGTTCAAGTGGTGCCCAAGGACAAGAACCCTCCCAAGACGCTAGAGCTCCGCCCAATCGGACAATATTGGGCCATCGTCAAGCGGAACCTTAAGAAGACCCAAAAAGCTGTTGTGAGCGAGAAACAGTTCAAGGCAAACTGGCGTTTTGCGACGAATAAAGTGGACAAGAAGATTGTACAAAATCTTATGGCAGGTATTAAACGAAAGACCCGGCAATTCGCATTCGGTAAAAAGGAAGCTTAGCTGAATATTTCTCCTGTATTCTGTATCAACTGAACTTGAAAAAGAAAAAGAATCTGACTTATTAATAACAACACACACATTTACTGTGTTATTAATAATCACACACATTTTACTGTTTGACCAAATTTTGATCGGAACACCCTTTAACACTAAAACTGAAAAGGAAATAAAGTTGTGCCCTAAGACCTTTTTCAATTACGTTAAAACAAAATTGAAATCTGACAATTTTCCATCATCCATGCATCTAGATGAACGCATTGGCAGCAGTTCGGAAGAAATATGCAATCTTGTTGCAAATTTTTTCCAGAAAATTGTTACTACCCGTTTTGAAAATGACCGGGACCGGGACTTCTTTGCATTTATCCCGCATTTTCCTTGCGATATAGGTGTCAATAAAGTCACGATACACGACATCCTGCATGCCCTTAAAAATCTAGATGCCTCGAAAAGAGGAGGACCTGACGATATTCTCCCTGTATTCCTGAAGAACCTTGCTATGGAACATACAAGTCCGTTGTTTTGGCTCTTTAAAATATTGCTTGACAGTGGAAAATATTGAAGATCTCTTTTCTTGTGCCTATCTTTAAATCTGGCAAAAAAAACCCGACGTACGTATGTAATATAATCTCAAATATGCAACATGGATTCTATAAAGGCCGCTCAACTGCCACAAACTGATTAGAATTCATTAACTATTCATTGATTGCAATGGAAAATGGCAACCACGTAGAAGCTCTTTATACAGACGTTAGCAATGCTCTTCAAATTGCAGAAAATTGGCATAGAGCATGGACTTCTTAAATGGCTTGAATCCTGTCTTAGAAACCGTCAGCTTATAATAAAATTAAATGGAACGAAATCCCATCCCATTCAAGTCACTAAAGGAGTTCCATACAGCTCCCATTTTGGCCCTCTCTATTTCAAAGTATAACGACATTTCCATCATTCTGAAAACAACAAAAGTGCTTATTTATGTCGACGACATGAAACTATTTCTAGAAATAAGAAACCAGGAGGATATTAATGTATTCCAGAATGAAATACACATTCCGTACATGGTGTTAGAAAAATTTACTGCAACTAAATATCAAAAAATATAATTTAATATCATTCAGCAGAAAACAAAATACGGCAAATATTAGGAAATCAAGATGTTGGAAAATGTGAAAGGGTAAGGGATCTAGGCGTAATATTGGATTCGCCCTGCATGCTTATCAATATTCAAACATTGCAACAGCGTCGCGAATTTGCAGTTTTTTTTTTTTTTTTTTGTTAACGACAAAGTTTCACAGCGAATTGATTCAGCTGAAATTTTATCAAAATTAAACTTCTATATACCTTCACGGCAACTACGGAACCAGAATTTATTCATAATTAATAATTATCGAACAAACTATGCCAAACATGGCCCTCTAATTCAAATTATGGCCACTTATAATCAGCATTGTGAAACTATAGACTTAACTATGTCATGGCAAAACCTATTAAAAAAATTGAATGCCAAACAAAACATCATTCTAAAAAGAAACTAATATAAAAGCACCTCCTACTTAATGTAATTTTTTTTTATTTATCACAAGTAAAAATGATACGTAAAAAATGTGTATGTAAATGTACTAGTCTACGTCGGTTGACGAAAATAAATAAAAAAAAATTATGAGAAAAAAAACTATGTTGGTCAACTGTTATATTTATAACTGATATTTATTGATATTCTGAACTCAAGGGCAGTTTTGGTGACCTAGAACATCCCAAGATTATTTCTTACTAGCTGAACCCGGTGCGTGCGCTGCTACGCTTGCAACTAAATGAAGGAAAATTTAATATAACTGTCACGTTTATGGTTTTTTTTTTCGAAATGAGTTTTTTTCTTCTTGAATAAGCAGGGGTTAAAACTTCTATCAAAATATGCTTCTTACCCGAGAAATACACGGTTTGTGTTTAAGTTACCTGGATAATTCTCATTTTTGGTTGAAATTTGTGTTTCATTTGTATGGGAGGGGTGGTTTCTCAAACCACCATACAATCATTGACTTCAAAACCCTCCACATGCCAAATTTGGTTCCATATGCTTGATTGGTTCTCGAGTTATGCACAAATTTGTGTTTCATTAGCATGAGAGCCCCCCTCTTACAGAGGGGGAGGGGTCTTGAGTTACTTTAGAAACATTTTTGCCTAAAAAACTTCTACCTGCTAAATTTAGTTCCATTATTGATTAGTTCTCGAGTTATACAGAAATATGTGTTTCATTTGTATGGGAGCCTCCCTTTATTGAGAGGGGAGGGGTTCAAACTACCATAAAAACATTTCTTGTCTTCAAAAACTTCGCATGCTAAATTTGGGTTTCTTTTGCTTGATTAGTTCTCGAGTTGTGTAGAAATTTGTGTTTCATTTGTATGGGAGCCCCCTTTCCAGTGAAGGGAGGGGTCTCAAACCATCAAAAGATTATTCTCCGGCCCTAAAAATCTCTGCATACAGAATTTCACGCCGATCGGTCCTTCCGCTCGCGAGTTAAATCGTGACAAAGGAAACCCCAACTCATTTTTATTATATAGATGTATTTTTACGTTCGAGAACCGATTAGAATCGATTAGATTAGATTAGATTACTAGAACATCCCAAGATATCTCATAATATTTGTGGACCTTCCAGAAGACTGACTTAATTTGGTCAAAAACATACGGTCGCTTTGTTTAGTCCAGAAAGCTACAGTAACAGCTGTAAAGTTTAAGTTTTGAACTCCAGGTTAGTTTGTATAGTCTAGAACATCCGAAGATTATATCGTAATGTCTGTTGTCCTTCCAAAATATTCAATGAATATGTTTCAGAACACATCGTAGCATTGCATCGCCCAGAAAGCTTTCGTTACAGCTATAGGTCTTATGTTCTGATCTCAAGGATAGTTTGGATGACCTAGAACATGTCATTATAACGTGGTTGACCTTTAAAAATATCAATTGAATGTGTTTGAATATGTATTGCAACTTTGTGTTGCCTTAAAATTACTGTTATAACTGTAAATCTTAAGTTCTGAACGCCAGGACAGTTTGGATGACCTATACCATTATTTATTTCTTATGTATTCTTACGTTCGAAAACATTTACTGAATATGCTTGAATACGTGACGTAACTTTGTAAAGCTCGAAAAGCTACTGTTACTACCTTAGATTTCAAGTTCAAAACTCTAGGACAGTTTTGATTACCTAGAGGATACCAAAGTTATAAAATAATGACTGTTGACCTTCCAGAAGGTTTATTGAATATGTATGAATGCATAGCTAAAAAAAATAATGTTACAACTGTTTTGAACATAAGATCAGTTTGGATGACCCTGAATTTCCCAAGATTGTCGCATTATGTCTGTAGGCCTTCCACACTTTTCAATGAATATTTTTAAATACATATTGTTCCTTTGCATACTTTAAAAACCTACTGTTACAACTGGAGATTTGAACTCAAAAACAGTTTGGATGACCTAGATCATCCCAGCTTATCTCATAATGTTATTTTTTACATTCGAAAATATTCACTGAATATGGTTAAATACGTAGCGTAACTTTGTATAGCCCAGAAAGCTATAGTTACTACTATAGATATGAAGTTCTGAACTCAAGGACAGTTTGGATGACCTAGAACATCACAAAATTTTCAAATAATGACTGTTGACCTTCCAAGGATCATTCAATATGTTTGGATACATATCGTAACCTTACTTACCTTACCAATCACACCAAAGCCAGTGTGGCCTCTGCTGTACACAGAAGTTGTCTCCATTGTATTTGGTCCATGGCTGCCCCTCGTCAGGCTCGTGGTTTGCGGAGGGTCCGCAGGTCGCCTTCTACTTGATCGATCCACCTTGCTCGTTGCGCGCCACTTCTTCTTGAGCCCGTCGGTTCGTTTTTGAGAATCATTTTAACTGGGCTGTCGTCCGACATTCTTACGACATGCCCAGCCCAGCGTAGTCGACCGTTTTAGCTATGTGTACAATGGGAGGTTCTCCAAGTTACTGATGCAATTCGTGGTTCATTCGCGTCCTCCACGTTCCGTCTTCCATCTGCACTCCACTGTAGATCGTACGCAGCACCTTCCGTCCGAAGACACCAATTAGCTCGGATACACGACTTCGTCTACTACCTCGATTTCATCGTTACCTTATATAGCCCTAAAAGGTACTGTTACAATTCTATATCTGAAGTTCTGAACTCAAGTACATTTTGGATAACCAAGAACATCCCAGAAAGATACAAACATGTTTAACGTTTATTGACGAGAATTTAATAATACGTATGCATATGTACCATTTTCAAAATCTACGCTTTAAGCTATTAATAAGGCATTATTTTTTTCTTTCTGAACTTCTTCATACTCAGGATGTTCTAGGTCTTCAATTAGGCCTTAAACTCATATGTTTATTTATTTATTTATTTATTTATTTGTTTATTTATTTATTTATTTATTTATTTATTTTACGGGTGGCTCCAATAGCATCCTTACTGTTGTTTTAAGTCGGTACTAATATTTCAATATATTTTTGTGCATCTCCTTTAAGCAAACTTGATGGAGAATAATCTTGAATAGTTGAATTGACGGCGTCGGTGGTATTGTGGTAAGCGTGGTTGCCTCTCACCCCAGTGGGTCTGGTATCTATTCCAGTCGACGCCGTTGGGATTTTCTGAGACGAAATATCCCTGATCACGTCTTCTCTCGGAAGGGAAGTAAAGCCGTTTGTCTCGGTCCATGTGTTGATGGGTTCGATATGTAAGGTCCAGGTGGTGGAGTCGTCTTCCTGGCGTCGGTGGTTGTCACAACGTGAGGAAAGAGGTCGAAGGAAAATAAATGGATAAAACAAAAAATATAGTATCCATCAGTATGCATTTTTTTAATCTCACTGTCTTGGTGCCACTGCGCCGATTTTACAATAAAATACTCATACTTTGTTGACTAAGTGCAATATTTTTGAAGATTCCATTTTGAACATGTTGAACTTTTGATCACAAGATGTTTCAATCGAATCTCCATTCACCCGGACTTCTCAATATCGTTGAGAATGTATTTCTCATACATACAACATGACTCTTAGGACACCTTGCCATCAAAGTTGCCTCCTTCCAAAATCCTGTCTTGTATTCCCTATCCTCCTAGTTACCTGCCAGCACTACCGACTGATTGGAGTGAATAATCGTAAATTACCCCTTTTCTTGGAAATGTTTTCGTCGTTCTCGTTCACCTTTTAACTATTCATCGGAATCAACCCACCAAAAAGAAGAAAAAAGAAAACCGAAATAAACCCTCATTCGAATAGGATGAACTCCAATTCAGAATGAGAAAAACTTTTCCATCGACCAAAGTGAGCTGGGGTGAAAAAAATTGTAAACATCATAGAACCATCTTCCTTTTTGTTGCCAAACCGAACGAGCAGAACAACCCCATGAGCGGAGGGAGGAGGAGGGTGACGAACCTTCTTTTCGAAACGCTCGTGGATGCTCGCTAGTGATGCAGCATGAAATGGAATAAAATATGGACACATCGTCGGCCGGCCCCACCTTTGGCCACAGCATGGCCAACTACATTGCTGCTGAAGAGAAACATATCGTAGTTTCAGAGCCGAAAGGATCCATTTGGCGAATTGGTTGCGCTGCCAACACAAACAACATTTCTGTTTTTTTCCGTTTGATACCCTAACAACGATGGTTTGACCCCTTGTCAAAGCGATCTAAGGGAATAGTTTGGCCATGTCGTACAAAACCACCAATCGACAGTTTGTTTGCTAGTAAGTGGCTAGCATGCTATCGAACCTGGCGGAATGGTGGTCGTTTGTTGTAGCTTTATGAGGCAACATTTGCCTACAATACTGCTAAGTGCTAAGAGATATTGGCGTTTTTTGCGATACCTTGTAGTTTCGGGAATCGTTTTGGGTAGATGATGATGTGGAGGAGAAGGAATCGAGTTGTTTTTCAAAGTTCTTCCTACAACAAATGGATTTTTGAAGTTGAAGTCATATAAATAGCTTTGCTTGCGCAGAAAGTTATAGTACTCAGCATGGAATATAATTCCTATATCCCAACTCTAATTCGATCCACGAACAGTTATAATTGGCTTGTGACAGATGCTTTCTATTGGAAACCGTATAGAAGGGAATGTAGTTATAATACTCAATTTTAAAACGACCGCGTCAAACAATTTGTAAGTGTTATTGCAAAAAAATCAAGACATCTAAGGCCCACAGTTTTCAACAACTCCATTCTCCACAACAACCTGCAGAAAATTTCTTTCGAGTTCACAACCGCAACACCAAGTCATGTTCTAAAACGAGAAAAAAAATCGATCCCCTGTTGGTAGCAGCTTGATAAATAATTCACTTTACTCTCCTGGCGAAGGACACTCTCGGTCGAATGGATGTCGTCCTCGTCGTCGTCGTCATCAAAATGTGTCGTCATCCTCTTTCTATCAAAAACATGTCGCCGTACCGCACTCACACAGCCAATCCATGCCGATGGTTCTCATTTGTCCCCTCAAGGATCGAGTGCAAGTCGGAGTTTGAAATAATGTAAACTTGGGGTCGTTCATCGACGATGGGTGGTGTGTGTATATTAAAACTAAGGAGATGTTTTATTTACGCCACAGTGTATGACGAGCTGTTTTGCCACTTGAAATTTTTGCGGGATCAGATGTATGGTTAGTTGGACATTAATTATTCAACTTTGGACGGGGGATTCTGGGATGGGCAATCAAAGGCATAGAAGAACAAGGGTTCCATTGTTGAGGTCGACTGAGATTCGCAAATATCCGCCAGGTCTTGTGCGAGCTTTTGATCGGGAAAGTTGAGGTGGGTTGCAGCCTTCGGCTTTAGTTTGATTACCATGCACTTGAAATTCATCTTTGGACTTTAATAGAAAGCTATGTAGACTGTTCCAGAAATTTTAAACACACCTACTGTCAACGGTCATTTTGACTGTGTCCTTTTGTGCCCACATATTGGTACGTCTAGCGTTAAAAAAAGCTTAGTTTCTGGCTTTATTTTAAAATGCGTGGACTTACTCCAGAGCAGAGAAAATGTATCGCTGTGAGTGGAATCTGCCTGGTCCAGAACTCAGGACCTGGGATAGAGAACAGCTACCGGAGGAGTGGAAAGAGGGAGTTATATGCCCAATATACAAAAAGGGTGACATGTTGGAATTCTCAACGTGGCCTTCGAAATGATTTCCCAGATCATCTTCCGCCGGCTATGGCCGGTAGCAAGCAGATTTGTGGGAAGTCATGAAGCCGGGTTTGGGGACGACAACAAACCGGCAGATCCTCCAAAAGTGTCGCGAATATCAAGTTCCTACGAACTACCTATTTATCGGTTTCTAGGCCGCATGCGATTCTATTGTCGTGGAGAGCTATAAAAGATCATGGACGAGAATCGGGTGCGTTATTGGACGCGTTAGAAACACGGAAAGGACTTCGGCAAGGCGATGGTCTTTCCTGCCTTCTGTTCAATACTGCGTCAAAAAGTGTTATGCATCGCGGGGGATTGAACATGCGGGACACGATTTTCAGTAAATCCAGTCAATTCATTTTCTTCGCTGACGACGTGGACATTATCGGAAGAACATTCCAGACGGATACTTAGCACTACCCATGGCTGAAACGTGATGAAGAAAAGTGTGATGGCGAAGACTAAGTATCTGATGTTAGGAGGAACCGACGTACTTACTATGGACTCCACAAGACACATGGTCTGGTAAACTTCACCCCCGTACTAAGTGTACTATGTACAAGGCGCGGAAAAGACCGGTAAGAAGTGGATTATGCTCAAGGAGGATCTGCTAGCACTTGGTGTTTTCGAAAGACGTGTATTTAGGACCATTGGGCGGTGTATGTAAAAACGGCGCATGGAGAAAAAAGAACGAATCACGAGGTTACGCAACTCTAAGGTAAACCCGTTGTCCAGAAAGTCGCAAAAAACTGGAAGGGTACAATGGGTGGGATACGTTGTAAGGATGCCAGACAACACTCCTGCAAAAATGGTGTTTGCCTCGAATCCGGCCGGTACAAAAAGCAGGAAAACACAGTGAACTAGGTGGTTGGACCAAATGGGACCAAGAAGGACCTAGAAATGGCAGGACGCTCGAGAAACTGGAGACAAGCAGCACCAAACCAAGTTTCTTGGCAAAAACTTGCGGCGCAAGTGCGGTCCTGAAAGGACATTGGACCTGCAAAAGTTAGTAAAGTGAGAGACTTGCAATGGCGTCTCGTGGATTCAAAATGTGGATCGAGAAGTTCAAGTTCATGGCTTTCACAATAAGCTTACCTTCTGACTAAATTTTTCCACCTCGAACGACTTTTCAGAGACGCTAACATCTTCGTTTATGACCTTGGTGTAAAATTGCGATCCTGGAAGCGTTCTGGAGTCCTGTCTCACATATGTTTCGTCATCGATCAATTGAGGTAGACGGTCGGCTGTATAACTTTCCGGCTCTGGTTTTCGCCCTGGATGTTTCGGCTCAGCGGTTTGTTTTGCTAGTTTCTTCTTCTTATAAGTCTTCAGGCTGTTGCGTTTCTTGATTCTTTGCCCCATTCCGACGGAGGTACCAGCCTTTTTGACCAAATCCCAAATCGACGTCGATCTGTTCCGAAGGATGAGGTTGACTACCTTGCGATCCAATTTTGGGTCAGCTGGACCTGGCTTTCTTCCTCCTCTTGGCAGAAAATCGAGCGAGTAGTGTTCCTCGAACTTGTTTATGAGGGATTTTACACTGTCGTGATGAGTTCCGAAACGTTTCGCTATTTTGTGCGCCGAGATATCCTTCTCACGAAGCCACGTATCCACTACTTGAATTTTAATACTCCTTTCGATTCGCGGCATCTCGAGAACGTTCACTGTTTACGGAAAGTTCAGGAGCTGATCAAGTTTTTGACAGATGAACGCGTCGAATGTAGGCTCGGGCCGATAGTGTTACGCGTGTATTTGTGAGCACATCATAAGCGTTGCCAGTTTATTTTCGATACAATCCTTAAGAGTGTAATGTTTACGTTCACGCAATATTTCATCACATATTATTTGTATTATTTGGGCGTTATGAAGCGTTTGCGTGAGAATATTCGTCTCAAAAGAAAAGAATTGTGAGACAACTAGTCATGGTTTTTGCATCACAATAATGCACCAGCTCACACAGCACGTTTAGTTCGCGATTATTTGACCAAAAACAACGTTAACATCGTTCCTCAAGCGCCGTACTCGCCTGATATGGCACCATGTGACCTTTTCCTCTTCCCCAAACTCAAATTGCCGCTTCGTGGTAAACATTTTGAGACGATTGAAGTCATAAAAGGGAATTCGAAGCTTAAGGCGATACCAAAAGAGACGTATGAAAAGTGCTATAGGGAATGGAAAAAACGTTGGCATATTTGTATCGCCTCCGATGGTGATTATTTGGAAAGAGACAAAATAAATATTGAACAATAATTAACCGTTTGTGTTTTATTTAACCAGTCTCGTTCATATTTGAGCAGAAGGTATTTTTGATCTTAGTTGCCAACAAATACATTCGCAACATTTTATTGTTGACAAATGGTTGGGACAAACTCGACCTGCTCTTTTCTTGTTAGTTTTTCATGGTTTTTGAAGAAAACTTGATTCCTTGGCCCTAACACAACGACATCGGAAACGGAATCGAATTTAAGTCATACTTGTCAACCTGGTGTTGATCACTTCCATTGTTAAGCAGCTCAGACAAGATGAAGTTTTTGATTTATGTTGGCGGAACTAATTCAGTGGTCGCTGTTTGATATTTACCGTTTCCGAAACCGATGTAAGAATACTGTGCATTACACATCTGGCTGGGTTGCACACCGAGTGGTTTCTCGAGAGTCCTCAATCTTACTAGGAGTAAAAAAGCACATCTTGACGTATCTGCGTTATTCTCAAAAGTGCTCTGAGAAAAATTACATGGTTGTACCGACTGGTCAAGATGACTATCAAACTACACAGAGACAATTTTGATAGTCAATTTTATCATTATTGGGGGTTAGGATGATCATTGCAGTATAGTGATTATGAACCGACTATGATCATGATCAAAACGACCATTAAAAATAGTGGATTCGACGTTTACCATAATGTCGGAATAGTCCTTGTTACCATGATCATAGTCAAGAATGAACGTGGTGAATTCGTACATTTTCATGGTTATTTGAAGGTCTGTATCCACATTAATCCGGACACCTTCAAATCATTGTAACTTTTGAAATATTGCACGTAGGAATGAAAAATTTCACTGTGGTATAGCTGAGAGTCTATGATGAAAAAGACTATGATTGATGTTTACATTTCATGTTTAGTATTCAAGATGGCGACGAAAGAAAAACAAGTGCGCGAGCGAATTTTGTACGGGCGAACGGCAAATCCTGACTTGTCAATACGGGACCTTGCAAAAACATTGGATTTGCCTAAATCCACTGTTCACGATGTGCTCAAATCATTTTGGGAACGTTTGCCGGGGGAGGGGAAACCGGGAAGAGAAAAAAAAATGGGGCGGGGTGATCGTGTTAGGGGGGGAAAGGTGAAAAAAATATTAACAAAAAACCCAATTTTCTCCATGGGGGGGGGGGCTGGAAAAAGGGGGGGCGCCCCGTTTTTTCCAAAAAAAAAAAAAAAATTGATGATGATGATGGTCCCGCCACTTACCTCTACAAAGGTTTGAGCTAGACGATTTATCTATTAGATAATTTATTTAAAAAACAATTCAACCAGTTATGCAAAACAAAAAACGAACTGATTTCATCTACAGATGTAAAGTTCTTCCAAAACTGTTCATTTGCTTTACAGCGATATAATTGTGAAAAGCTCTTGATGTCAACCACAAATGTTCGCAAGTATTCCCAGCGATCAGGAAATCCTATAGCAATTCAGATCACAGAATCCCGTATAAGGACATTATCAAAAGACAAGCCAATATCCGATCCTGCCCGCTACAGAGTCAATGGGGTTCCAACACTAATGGAACCGCCAGATTAGTTTTGGGCTGACCAAGGATATCCCTCATCAGGGAAATCGAGAAAATTTCCAAACCGAAAAAATCCTGGACCGACCCTAGTCAAACTCTTACTTTCAACCACGACAGAATTGACAAGGAATTCCCCGACAATCAGCCAGACAACCCACTACTATTTCATGGCATCTTCTCAAGCATCAAAGGCCAATATTTTTTTTTTTTTTTTTGAAATTCAAAAAGAAGTCCTTTATACCTGTATACCGCGCGCGAGGCTCAAACTTTTGTAGACTACACAAAAAATAAAAACTACTTTAAATTAAAATAACAAATAAAAACTTACATTCATTATCATCATCGAGGCGAAAAGTATAGTTTGTTTGTGCCCCATGACAAATATAAAACATTTAACAATAAACCATACAAAAATATCCGTTGTAATAACATCGTCAAGATACAAAATTAGTCAAGAGTAAAAAGTTAACAGAGTAGCTGTTCAAAAGGCAGCTTTGATGTGTGAAATACATTGTCTCTTAAAATCTGTTAGTGTTGCTGCACGTTTGATGTGTATAGGCATCGAATTGAAAACATTTATACCTTTAAAAAACAACGCATTTTGTGAAGCTCCGTACAAAAAATATGGTGTTCTAACATCATCCGCGTTTCTAGTGTTATATCTATGAATATCACTTCCTCTTTCAATTCGATTACACAAATATCGAGGCAGCAAACCATTAATTACTTTAAAAATGAACACCATTGTCAAATACACAACTCTCTGCTTCACCGATAGCCACTGTAGGGCATCTAACAAAAAAAGAGGAGGAAGTGAACCTATTGCATCTCAAGATCAAACGCATTATCTTATTTTGCAAACGCTGTAATCTCGATATTTGTGTTTGATTAGCTAAAAACAAAATGGAAGGGCAAAATTCAATGTGAGGAGAGATGATAGATTTGTACAATCGTATTTTACTAGCAATAGTTAAATCATTTTTCAATCGGCAGAGAATACCGTACTTCTTGGCTATTTTCTTAATGACATCGTCAATGTGAGAGTTAAATTTTAATCTACAGTATGCAAAAAAAGTTTATCCACCCTCAGTGAAAAATTAGATTTCTTCCAAAAAATCCACCAGAAAATTGAAACACGGTTAATTGTTGTTCAGTTGATTATTATTTATGCAAAAACAAAAACAATTTCATGCGAGTTCAAAACAAAAAAACAAATTCTCTTGCATTTGAAACATGATGATAGAAAAAAAAGTAAAAAAATAACGCAAAAAAACTATATTTACCGCTCTGGCTCACTTAGTTTAAGTACTTCGTATGACCATCTTTGGCTTCAATAACTGCTCGACATCGTCGTAGCAAAGACTCAACAAGCTTAGCAGTTGTTTCCGGGGTGATTTTGTCCCATTCAGTTGAAATTACCTGCCGCAATTGCTGGATGCTTGTTGGTTTTGGCTCCTGGACCTTAATTTTCAAAATTGACCAGAGATGCTCGATCGGATTAACCTTGATACGCTTTTCCTTGTACCACTGCGAAACCAGCATTGAGGTGTGCTTCAGATCTCCGGCTTGTTGGAACGTATATCTGCGCCCCAACTTTAGCTTTTGTGCAGAGGCTGGTAGTTTTCGCTTCAAAATGTCCAAATAAACCACTTTGGTCATGATTCCATCAATGGACTCAAGTTCTCCAACACCGGATGTAGCCAAGATCCCCACACCATGACTCTACCTGAAGAAATAAAAATCAAATTCATGCTCAGTTGGTTGAAAAATCAATGTTGGTAAAGTAACTCACCACCGCCATGCTTGACTGTAGGCCGCAAACACTCCTTTTTCATACCATCAGATTAAAATAGCATAACTTTCGTCTCGTCTGACCAAATCACCTTATTCCAGCCATCACTGTTCCATGAAATGTGGTCCTGGGCCCACTTCAACATTTTTTTGATATTTTTTGCGGACAACCATGGCTTCTTAAGTGCTACTCTGCCCTTAAGACCTTTCTTATGAAGTTGATTTCGTACGGATTGTGATGTTAGTTGGATGGAAAACTCACTTTCAATCTGTTTCGCAATGTTCGTAGCTGATAGTCCCCGGTCCAGCTCCGCCTTCTTCACGATAGTTCTGTCAATTCAGCCAGTTGTCTTTGAAGGACGCCCCGGTCGCTTAGCTGGTGAGATAGAACCACGCTTTTTGTACATCTGCACAATCCTAGCGACCGTATCTTTGTGAAGCTGAACAATGTTGGCAATATCGCGGTAGTTTTTGCCAGTTTTGTGATGTTCAAAATTCAAACTTCGGATGCTGATCGAAATTTTCTGCTTTTTAGGGCGTTTTGCAACAAATAACTTCCAATTTTGAACACGAAACTAAAATTTTGAGCACGAAAACTTCAAGAGCACTAAATGACCGCTAGACACAATGTTTACATTCGAGAAAGTGGCAGAATACACACTAAAACTCTGTAAAACACATTTAAATCGTAGTATCCGTTCGGGGGTGGATAAATTTTTTTTGCGTAATTTTTTACCCTTTTTCATAATTCATCACATAACATCTCAAGAAGAGATATAAATGCCATATCTTCAATGGCAATGTGATAAAAAAACATGAATAGATAAATCATGTAAGAACACTCGTGAAATTCAACTGATTTTCACCAGAAAAACAAAAAAAATGTAAATTGTTAGGGGGGGTGGATAAACTATTTTTGCATACTGTATCATCAATAATCACGATATTTAATCTCACGAACGCGATCAATTGTCTCATCATCAATTTTAATAGAGACGTCTTCGATTCCGCGAAATTACCATGAATTTAGTTTTACTTATGTTCAATTTCATCTGTTTGTACTTGAACCATCTACTTAGAGAGCGTAAATCTGCATCCAAATGTGAAACGGCCTCCTCAAGGCTTTTAGCTGCAATGAACAACACGGTATCATCAGCAAAAAGATTAATATCACAAAATCGCAAGACTCGTCGCATGTCATTAATATATAAAATGAATAAAATGGGCCCTAATACACTCCCTTGTGGTACGCCAAGGCTGTTCTCCACAGGGCTCGAAACAGAATCATTAAAAGCCGTCCGTTGAGTTCTGTTAGACAAATAGCTTTTGAACCATCTGTATGCAGAACCTGAAAATCCAAAGCGCTTGATTGTTTCTAACAACAAGGGCCGAGAATCGTTTCAAAAGCGCGTTTCAGATCCAAAAAAACAGCAACAATCGTATCTTTACGCTCTACATTTTCTTTCCATTTTGCTAACACTAAATTTAACGCTGTTTCGGACTTAAGTTGTATAAAGTAAAAACAGTTCCAAATCGCAACGACAAACAGAACTTGGCAGCAAAATCACGGGCTCGACGTTTGTACTGCGAATATTTGACGAAGTTTTCATGCGTTGTTATGGACGATGAAACTTATGTCCTGGGGGATTTCAAGCAGCTTCCAGGGCTGGCTTTCTGCTATGGCCAGAAATGCAAAAGCTGAGCATTTCAGAACGAAGAAGGCATCGAAATTTCCCAAAAAAAAATACCTTGTTTGGCAAGCAATTTGCACGTGTGACAAAAAGAGTAAATCTTTCGTCACTACAGGCACAATCAACAAGGAGATCTATCAGAAAGAGTGTCTGCAGAAGCGATTGCTACCCTTCATCAAAAGTCACAAAGAAAAACCTTTGTTCTGGCCCGATTTGGCATCATGCCACTATGCTAAAACTGTGATGGAGTGGTACCAAGCAAATCAAGTGAACATTGTATTAAAAACCTCAAACCCGCCAAATTGCCCAGAGCTACGACCAATCGAGAGATATTGGGCTCTGATGAAGCGGAAGCTTTCTGGAAAGAAGCAAGGAATCAAAGACATCAAACACTTCCAGCAAATTTGGACAAAGACGGCTTCTACGATTTCTGAAGAGTCTGTACCAACCCTAATGGACGGAGTTAAGCGCAACGTTCGAAAATTTTATGCCATACCGAATAACTATGTTTTGTCTTCACGAATTGTTAAAACACATCCCATGAATCTGAAATAAACAACTACGACGGAAATATAATGCGAAATTTATGTTTTATTCATGTTTTGAGGTGTCCGGATTATTGCGGATACAGACCTTAACCATTATATGCAATAAAATTCTATCGCTATACCGACAATTATATCATGGTCAAGATGACCATGATATAATTGTCGGTATAGCGATAGAATTTTTCTCAGAGTATCAAACTTTTCTCTGTGTGAGCAAATAATACTCATAAAAAGAGTACATTAGTTTTACCGTGGATACACGGTAGAATGAATTAACCAAATTGAAAGGTAAAATATACTTTGATTGCCTTTTTTATCATCAGATGGTTCTGTTGGCAGTGCTACACGGGTCGCCTAATAAGTATTTGTGAAAAAAGGAAGTGACTTATATTGTTAATATTGTATATTACCTTATCCTAAACAACATTAATTTATGCTACACCGAGAACAGGAACCATCTCCCTTGGCAACCAAAATGTTTTGTCGTCGATAGAAAAAAGTACAGAAATGTCATAACATTTTTTCCATTGCTAGTTCGCTTTTGTGTGTCTTCCGTATGAAAAAAGTAAAATGTCACCGAAAATATCTTAAAACACAGTACACATGGTAAATCACTGCTTGTGCCTTGTCCGGTAATTAAATTTAATAAAAATCGACACTGCTACATTTAACTTCAAAGGAAAGATTTTTGCACGATGTGTTGTAATTCCAGCCGACATTCTTTCCGTCGCCCGCGCACATGAATCCACCTTCCCGAAACGGAAGCCAGTAGTCGAACAAAGTGAAAGAATTGCACGTTACCCATTGAAGGAAAAGTGCATAAAGCTGTTTCACTTCCTCCGTGGCGAATTCTCCACACCAGCTTTAGACAAGTGAAAAACGATTTTCAAAACACTACCACAAGTGGAAGCGGGTGAGGCAGGATCTGGCTGGCTGGCGAGTGCCGAAGAGCATCCATTCAAAGGCGAAACAAAAGCGACGACATTATGGGGCAAAGAAAAGCCAAGGAAAAATGGCACAAACTTTTATGTTTGTGAAAAGTGGATGTTGGGGGGGGGAGGGTGCGTCTCTCCGTCAACTTCTCCGCCGTTATGTCATTTTGATTAACAATAATCGCTTTTCTTGTGCATACACGTGTCTCCGGGAATCCGAGCGGATGGCTGCTGCTCCGGTGGCTTGTGTGACAGTAATTGTTGTCACACCACACATGGCGGTGTAAGAAAGGAAAGGATGCAAGAGTGGATCCGAACAGAGGATAAAAAATGGAGGAAAATAATTCTGCGGTGAAGCTGCTGCTGGTGATAGAATGGGGACAAATTTTCCATTTGGCGATGATGACATGAGACGACAGACCACAAAACCTAATTAGCATTGTACCACAGAACTGGAGCCTTTGTGGATGGTTTAAGATTAATTTGACTTCGTTTTGTTGACAAAGTCAAGCAAACAGAGCGGAAAGTCGGACAGAACAGTCCTAAGCTCGTCAACTTCATCGAAGTAAATGGGATTCAGGCTCTTTGACCTCCCCAGTCTAATCCTGTTCTCGGTCTTTTCATAATGCACCTGTCGTCGTCGTCGTCGTCGTCGTTGGTTTGGACTTGTCTTCTTCCTTCGATCGAATCACAGATTTCACGAGGAAGAAAGTGGAGCCAAATCCGACTCTACTTGAGTGGGAAATTCTCTGCTGATGGTCCGCTTCGTCCACGTTCCATTTCCCAATCCTAGCAGCGGGAGATTTCATCCTTATCGTTCCTGAAGGGAGAGGGGGAGTATCTACAGTGTTGAGTTTGTTTTTTTGGTTCGGAAATCCATTTTAGATTGACTCCGGTTCGGTCAGTTAACTGCGATGGCACTGATGAACTTATGATGTTGCTGTCAATATGTGTGGTGTTTTCTGATTAATTGAATTTTACTCCGCTTCGCAGCCACTAATGTACTTTTCTGTTTTCATTCTCGTTTCAGGTACGTTTCACCGAAAACAATTGTAATGTTCCACCGAGAGTATGCAAAACATCCAGACAGGACAAGCAGCCCATTTCCTACAATTTTGAAAAGTCTTCGAATTGGGTTAAAAACTTATTTGGTTACCTTCGAATGTCGACTTCCGACACTTCCAGCAACTTTTTCGCATTGAACAAATCCCATCATCACTTTTATTTTTTTCTCCCTTCTGTTTTGGTATTTGCAACTGCACTATCATCGTCCAGATCCTTCAATCCCGGACAGCTCCAGTAACGACATTTGCACACAAGGACATTCACTTCCAGTCCGAGAGTGTAGAGCACACAGAAAGACTCGTCAATCTTGTTCAACAATGCATTGGACGGAGTGTGAGGTGACATGAAAAATAAAACCAACCAGTTAGCAATATGAAGGAGGCGGGGAGGGCTAGTTGGGAAGTTGGTTTGTTCTAGAGGGCTCAGGAGAAAGGCAACTTTTCTGTTGCAACATGAGTAAGTGCATCCTACATGTGTGTGTGTGTGTGTGCTATCGTACCGAATGGATTCCAGGATGGAAAGCAGGAAACTTCAACCGGATTTTTCAAAGATAACTTGGCACAATGTTTCCATTTTGATGCGCTTTCTCGTCCGATGCAGTCCGATGGGATGGGATGCCGTGGGAATGCCGAGGAAAATTTTGACGCCAGAGCTGTTAAAAGCTGTTGGAGAAGCTTTTTGCTTCAATTGATTCTGGCTATTCGGAAGAAATGTTGTCCCAATTTGATGATAAACGTGTTTTAAGGCAGGTAGAAATAGTAGGCATTATCTAATCTTTGGTGTTAACTCAATTTATCAAAAAATAAAAAATAAAAGCGATGTTACCATTCTCGTGATCAAAATCCAACCTGTTCAATCTTTAAAAATACTGCGTTAAGATAAGTACACCCAAATCTCTTTTACGAGGTTTTTTTTTTCAATGCTTTTTGGTGGTTGATAGATTCAGTTCTTCTTGAGAATCAAGCGACTAGGATAAATTAAATTAATATTCATAATCTGAATTATTAAATATTTAACCTTCCTTGGGTGTGAACATTTTTTAACGAATAAGGTGTTTCGGGTCATATTGAACCGGATTTCAAATTCGCATTGTGGAAAATTTATATAACCAAATTTAAAGTCTTTGCAGTCGAAATGCTTGTTAGAGTCCCGATGTTCAGTTTCTGATGAGTACTGCACTTTTTAACCCAATTGGCCACAAGGAATCTGCCGGGGACAAATACGGATTTTCGCCGAATCATGCCGTTCGACGGCTCAAACTTCAATAGATTAGTCAGCTGCAAGAACTTCTAGGGCAAATAATTCGAAAAACATCTAGTCATGAAAGTTCCAATAGCTTCTTGGAAAGACACTTCCATGGACATCTCGAAAAGACACTTTTAAGTACTTCTAGCAAATTCCAAGAACTTTTAAAAGGAAAATTTCAAGAACTCTCCGGGCAGACAGTCCCAAGAACTTCTTGGGCAGATAATTCCAACAGTTTCTAGGCAGACAGTTCCACAGAACTTATCAAAAAAACATTTCCAAGAACTTTTAGGGAAGACTTATGGGGCAGACAGCTTCAAAAATTTCTTGGAAAGGAAGTTCCAAGAACTTTCAAGGATAAGGATTCAAGGATTTCCAGAAACATCTAAGAAAGACAGTTCCAAGAACTTCTAGGCGAAAATGATTCATGATTTTCTAGGAAAGATGGTTCTCAAAACTTCTATGGAAATTTCAAACATTTCTAAAAGCTCCACAAACTTATATCGAAGAAAGTTTCCCGTATTTCTAAGGAAAAAGGCCGAAAAACTTATGGGGAAGACAGTTCCAAGAAATTCCAGGACAGAAAATTTCAACAACATGTAGAAATAAAGCTGTAGGCAATGTTCCATGAATTATTTCGGGAAGACAATTCTAAGGAAGACAGTTCGAAGAAAGTTTCCAGTATTTCTGAGGGAAAAGGCCGAAAATTTTATGGGGAAGACAATTCCAAGGACTTCTAGGACAAGACATTTCAACAACATGTAGAAACAAATTCTAGGCAATGTTCCATGAATTATTTTGGGAAGACAATTTTAAGGAAGACAGTTCCAGGAACTTCTGAATGAAAGTTCCAAGAACTTTTAGGGCAGATATTTCCAAGAACTTCTAGAGAAGAAAGCTTCATGAACTGCTAAGACCAAAGTTCAAGAACTTCTAGGGAAGGAAGATTCAAAAACTTATAGAATAGTTCACGAACATCTATAATTTCTGAAAGGCAGTCCTAAGAACTTATAGACAGTTCCTGACAGTTCCATGAACTTGTATGGCAAACGCCAATTCATCCAGTGTTTGGCAGCACCCTCTCAGAATCCAATGAAACTTTGTGGGTTGTTTTTTCAAGCAACTTTGCATACTTTGTTTTTTTTTCAAAATTTATCTAGACTGCCACTTGAAAAGGGCTTAAGTTTTTTGATCGATTTTTTTAAATCATCATAACTCAAAAGACTAACAAAAAAGTGATGTATGAGTGACTTTTAGAAAATAGTATGAAATCTTATAAAAAAAAAGAAATGTAAAAATTGTAAAATCGATTCTCACATAATAAAATTTATTTTAAAATTTAAAGTCAATTTGCCAAAAATGGCTATCTTAGAATTGGACGAAATTTTTTTTCTTAACAAAGGCTATATAATTGTCTAAAAATTCGCCATACAGTGCAAGATGGGCACTTTTAAGGAAAAAAGTTTTTCTAACAAAAAAAATTTCATGTCCTATTTTTACCGCCAACTCGTCTTATAATTTGGTGCTAAAACCTCACAGAAGCCAATTAAATTTAATTATAATGACAATTTGGATTTTTTAAGGGTCTTTGAATGTTTGAAAAATCAAGGCTACCATCTGGAAAGGGCTTATTTATAAATTATGATCTTTTTAAATTGTAGTGATAAAACAATTAAATCAGGTGGTTGATCCTGTTTATTACCAAAGCTTTGAAGCATATTACAAGAAAGACGAAAAATTGGAAAACAAAAGCTTTATCATAATATCTGAAGTATTGACCCGTGACTCAGTTGTTTATATCCAAATTGCTAGGTTTCAATAAACAAAATTCAATATATTGCTGAAAAATTATTTTCATGTCAGATGGAGCAGCGGCCCTTCGTTGCAACGTCTCATGGGTCTATTTGAAGCTATTGTTGGTACTCTCAAGCGAATGGCAAAGAGAGCAAGCCTTGCTCAAGATTATGGAAACACAATCAAAACTCCTCGGGAACTATATGACTGGGCAGTTGAACAGACAAATAAAAGTATTACAAAACTGAATTTCTGCTTCATATCAGCTGAACAGTATGCAAAAATGTCAAAAGAACTTGAGAAGTCACGTAAAGACAGGTTCATTGCTTTGTACCTATTTCAGCTAAAAGGTTTTCTGATTCAAAGGATAACCCAAAGAAATTTCCTTTTTTGTGAAAGATTTATAAATTAAACAGATGAAGCTATGTTAATTACTACTACTTGAAAATGTACATATCAAAAATAAATAAAATAAAACCCTTACCAAGCAAAAACCTATGAGTTTTCATTGACATAAATTGTATTTCGAAAATTCATATAACGTCATATTTAAATCGTCTTTAAATGGATATGCATCACGTCTTATGAAATAAGAATTTTCCAATTTGATAAGACTTAATGCATATCCATTTAAAGACGATTCAAATATGACATCCGCAATTTTTTATCAGCCCCCTCTATCAACAAATTTTTCCCATACCTTTTACACGTACTGTAACAAATCTTGACCTTCCTTCCAGCTCCCTCCCCTCACCCCCCAAAGATATACGAAGCCATATTTGAATCACCCCTAAAAATAGAAATATCCGAACAAGCAGATGAATGACTTTTACTTAAACGTACATGTTTGGTTCTGTTTTACTGATGTAAAGGGAAATATAATGTTTTTGACCCTTTTCAAATGTTAGTCTAGATGATTATTGTTTTTTGCAAATATGTTCAATACATTCAATTCTTTATGACTGCTAAATTTTATTGGATTCTATAGGGGTGTTGAATACCATAACTAGACGAGTTTGTTGTTGTTAGAAAAACTTTTTTTCCTTAAAAGCGCCCATTTTGCAATGTATGGCGAACTTCTCGACACTTATATTACCTTTATTGAGTAAAAATTTCGTCCCATACCCATACATCACTTTTTTGTAAGTCTTTTCCTTTTTGAGTTATGTTGATTTTAAAAAAATCGATCGAAAAACTTAAGCCCTTTTCAAGTGGCAGTCTAGATAAATTAAAAAAAAAAAAACGAAGTATGCAAAGTTGTTTGAAAAGACATAGTCTGCACACCCACAAAGTTTAATTGGATTGTGAGAGGGTGCTGCCAATCACGAAGACGAGTTGGTGTGAAATTCGTCCACTATAACTTCAAAAGAGAAAAATTCCAAAAATTTCTTGGGGAGACAGTTTCAAGAACTTTTAAGGATCAATTTCCAAGAACATCTAGGAAAGACAGTTACAAGCACTTCTAGGAAAGAATGTTCCAAGAACTTTAAAAAATCCAGTTCCAGGAATATCTATGGAAGACAGTTACAAGAAATTCTGGGGAAAAGAATTAAAAGAATTTTTGGAAAAAAAACATAGTTCCTAGAATATCTACCGAAGTACCACGAACTTCTACGGATGTTCCAAGAACTAGAGAAAAGGTGTCAAAAGTTTCTATGGATGAAGGTCCAAAAATTTATTGGGCAGACAAACCTATAAACTCGAAGACAGAAAATTCCAAAAACTTCTAGAAATGAAAGTTCTAGAGAATGTTCCAAAAATGTCTTCGGAAGAAAATTTTAAGAATATCTAAGGGAGACAGTTCCAAGAATTCCTAGCGCAGACAATTTTAAAAACATCTAGGGATGAAAGTTCCAAGAACTCGTAAAGAAACTTACACGAACTTATCGGAAGGACACTTCCAAAATCTTCTCGGAAAGACATTTCAAATAAATTCTAGGGTAGTTCCAAGAATTTTGTAAGAAAGTTCAACGATCTATAGTCCCAGGAACTTCTAGGGCAGATAGTTCCAAAAATTTCCACAAGATCTTCTAGAGAACAACGTTTCAAGAACTTATTGAAGAAGGTCCAAGAGCGTATGGAGCAGACAACCCCAAAAACGTCTAGGACAGAATCTTCTAACTACTTTTAGCTAAGCAAGTGCTAGGAACTGTTCCGGGAATTTCTTGAGAAAATAATTTCAAGAACTTCTGAAGTTCTAAGAATTGCTAAGGCAGACAATCCCAAAAACTTCTAGGGCAGATAGTTCCAACCGCTTCTAGGCAGACAGTTTCACAACTTCTAGGCGAGAAAGCTCTAAGTACCTCTTGAAATCATACATCCATGGCAGACAGTTTGAAGGGTTTCTTCGGAAGAAAGTTTAAAGAATTTTCGAGGATCAAGTTCCAAGAACATTTAGGGGTGACAGTTTCAAGAACTTCTAGGAAAAATAGTCACAAGAACTTGCAGGAAAAGTAGTTCCAGGAAGTTCTAAGGAAACTTCAAGAACTTCCAGGGAGGTTCCTCTATGTTCTTGAGAAGAAAGTTTCAAGATTTTCTAGGGAAGAAAGTCCAATAACTTATGAGGCATGCAATCCCAAGAGCTTCTAGGACAGAAGTTCTAACATCTTTAAAAACAGTATGGTGTATGGAATGTTGCAAGAATTGCTGAGCAAAACAATTTTAAGAACTTCTAAGAAAGACAATTCCAAGAACTTCTAGGGCAGACAGTCCCAAGCACTTCTTGGCACATGGTTCCTAGAAATTCCAGGCAAATAGAGAGGAAAGTTCCAACAACTTCTAGGAATCAGTATTCAAGAACTTCTAGGAAAGGAAGTTCTAAGAACTTATGGGGCAGACAGTTAAGAATTTCAAGGGAAGAATGCTTCAAGAACTTCAAAGGATCATGTTCCAACAACATTTAGGGAAGACACTTCTGGGTACCAATGTTTCAGAACTCCAAAGCTGGAAAGTTCTAAGAATTAATAGGGGTGATTTTAGAGCTTCTAGGGAAGCAAATTCCAAGAACTGTTAGCGAAAAAGGAAAGAAAATTCAACGAACCTTGTTTAGCAAAACGGCACTTACCCACTACAACATTGGAGCGACTGAACACTATTCAATAAGGCATTGTGAATGTTAGCTCGAGCATACAATCATATTACATGGTACCTAGTACCGCGGATTAAACTCTACCGCATTCTACCACCTAACGCATTTTCTGTTAAGCATATAGGAGCCGATATTGGGTTCTGGAAATGGTTGGTTATGTTGGTCCAACCTTCCTATTAGGTCCGCACTTGTGTCACGATATTTCTGCATAAAACTCGATTAAGGGCTGCTTGTCTCCAGTTCCTCGAATGTCCCACACTTCCAAGGTCTTGCTCCACTTCGTTTAACCACCTAGCTCGCTGCGCTCCTCTGCGTCTTGTACCGGTCGGATTCGAAGTAAACACCATTTTTGCGGAGTTGTTGTCCGACATTCTTACAACATGTCCCGCCCATTGTACCCTTCCAGCTTTAGCGATTTTCTGGATACTGTGTTCGCCATAGAGCTGCGCCAGCTCGTGGTTCATCCTTCTCCTCCATACGCCGTTTTCACATACACCGCGAAAGATGGTCCTAAGCACACGTCATTCGAAAACTCCAAGTGCTTGTAGGTCCTCTTCGAGCACTACCGGTCACTCCCGGTCTTATCAGCGTTTTGTACATGGTACACTTTGTACGGGGGTGGCACATCTAGGCATGACAGTTCCAAGAGCTTCTTGGAAAGACACATCCATGAACTTCTCGAAAAGACACTTTTAAGTACTTCTAGCGAATTCCGAGAACTTTTGAAAGGAAAGTTTCAAGAACTTTTAGGGCAGACAGTCCCAATAACTTCTAGGGCAGATAATTCCAACAATTTCTAGGCAGACGGTTCCACAGAACTTCTCAAAAAGACATTTCCAAGAACTTCTAGGGAAGACTTCGGGGGCAGACAGCTTCAAGAATTTCTTGGAAAGGAAGTTCCAAGAACTTTCAAGGATAAAGAAGTGAAGTTTACCAGACCTCAAGGTCTTGGGGAGTCCATAGTAGGCACGACTTCCGGTAATGATGCATCTTCGAATTCCTCTGCTGCAGTTGTTATCCGACGTAACCAATGATCCGAGGTACACAAACTCATCCACCACCTCGAACTCATCTCCGTCGATTGTCACAGTTCTGCCTATGCGAGCTCTATCACGCTCGGTTCTTCCAGCCAACAGATCATTAGTCTTCGACGCATTCACCTTCAATCCAACCTTTTCCACTTAACGTTTCAGCTTGGTGTACTGATCAGCTACCATCTGAAACGTTCTGCAGACAATGTCCACGTCGTCAGCGAAGCAGATGAACTGGCTGGATTTATTGAAAATCGTACCCCGCATGTTAAAGTCCGCACGTTTCATAAGACCTTCTAGCGCAATGTTGAATCTGGAGATGGATAAACCGTTAATTATGGGCAGATCTTGCCATATCCAATAAAAGATTCTGTTTTCTGTACCCACTAGCCAGCGGTCAGAAATGGTTAGTTGCAGAAAGACGGATCCAAAAAAATCTAGGGAAGACAGTTCCCAGAACATCTTAGAAACAAAATTACAAGAACTTCTAGGGAAGACAGTTCAAAGAATATTCAGGGAAGACAATTCTTAGAACTATCAAGAAAGACAATTCCGAAAACTTCTAGGGAACTCAATTCAACCAAGGGAACAAAGTTCCAGGAACTTATAGGTAAGATAGTTTCAATACCTTATAGGAAAGGTAATTCCAAGAATTCTTACGGTAGACAGTTCCACGATCTTCCTGGGAAGATAGTTCCAAGAACTCCTAGGGAAGACAGTTCCCAAAATTTATAGGGAAGATAGTTTCTAGCATTTGTAGGGAAGATAGTTTCATGATCTTCTAGCGAAAACAGTTTCAAGAAAATTCCATTATCGTTTAGGAAAGATAGCTCCAACGTTTTCTAGGGAAGGCGATTTCAAAACTTCTAGGGAAGACAGTTTCAAGATCTTCTAGGGAAGTTAATTTCAAAAGCTTCTAGGGAAGACAGTTTCAAAAAAAAAATATTAAAAGAACAGTTCCAAGAACTTAAACGAAAACAGTTCCAAAAACTTCTAGACGCTCTAGGCAATTCCAGGAAATTCTAGGAAGGACAGTTCCAAGATCTTCTTGGGAAGACAGTTCCAAGATCGACTGGGGAAGATAGTTTCAAGAGCTTCTAGAGAAGAAATTTCCACAGACTTCTATGCATGAAAGTTCATGAACATCTAGGAAAGGAAGTTCCAAGAACTTCTAGGGCAGTCAGTCCCAAGAGTTACTAGAGCAGATAGTTCCAAAAAATTTACGGCATACAGTGCCACAAGAACTTTTTAGGAAGAAAGTTCCATAAACTTGTCGGATAGAAAGTTCCAAGACTTTCTGAAAGAAAGCTCCAAGAACTTCTGAAAGGAAGCTCCAAGGATTTCTAGGCCACCCAGTCTTAATAACTTGTAGGCCAGATAGTTCCAAGAACTTCTAGGAAAGGCTGTTCCAAGATCTAGAGAAGTTCCAAGAACATCGCAATTGGTTCCATGCGGACACAACCTGGATGTCCATTTCTATCCATAATGCAGGAGAATCAATATCACTCCCATCTGTTTCAAAATGTTCCATTAATACTTCTTTAACGATACTTCAATCGAAACTTTTGTCACCTAAAACATTAAAATTAACGCCGTCAACATCCATAAATTGAGTTCCTTAAAAGTTTCTTAACTGTTGTTTTCGAATTGTTTGGAAGTGGTTCACCGCACCAGCATGGCATAGTCCGCCTGAGGCCACCGTTGTTAGTAACTGAGAAGCACTCTCCATAATTTATGACTCGAACTGTGTTACCCCATCCGCTCTTGCTGCTGCTGCAGGACCCCGGGGAGGTGGTTACATCGAAGCATCGTTCTCATTTTCAAATTTACTCACAGGAAACGGATTCACTGCACACCGCACCCAGAAGCGGCAGCCGGAGATCATTAATCACGAATCGGACTCCGAGAGCTCGAGTTTAGAATATTAGCAGCATAAGCAAAAGGTCACAAAACACAACTTTTCGTTTTGCGGTAAGACACAGCTCTCGAAATCAAACCGGACCTCCCCTGAAATCACGGCGTCCAACGAGGACCACCGCCCGACGGGTGGGGTAGCGGTCAACGAAATGATTACGAAACTTTTATGCCTTCATTTAACGTCGGAACTGTTCGTCCTGTTTCGTCTCCGACCGAGATGAAGATTAAATGCGAGCAATAAAAGTGGCCTCCTTCCGCTGAAGTGGAGCCCTTTGGGGCAGACAGCGTTGAATGTTCGTACGTCTGGATTTTCGTAACAAATCATATTTTATTGCGCCCCACTTGCCAAATCCGAAGCCTACACGTAGATAGAAACACACATGGGGATATCATAAAAAAATATTTATTCATACGCATTTGTCGGTACCGAGATGGGAAAATTTGAGTGTAAGCCGGATTTCGATTCGGACCGAGGCACGGCGGCACGCACGGCCATAAATCCTGTTACCAATCATCGGTGAAGTTCGGAGTTGGTTTGGTTTGGGTTGAGTGGCGGAAGGAGGATGGCTGAAAGGAGGGGCCATCACTCACGGTTCAGGTTCAGCATCCCAGTGGATGCCAAAATGGATTGTCGAATCCAATCGGCTGCTTGCCAGCTCCGGCACACAAGAAGTGGGTTAGATTTTAATAGCGCTTGGAGGCTGCCGGGAATGGACAATTATGGAGATGTATATTTGGCTGGGTTCTTTTCATTGCGTTCAGGGGGTTTGGGATTAGTTACGTTTATCAAACTAGAATGACTCCATCGTGATTAAACCGCGGGAGAGTTGCACTCGTGGCGCAGAAAATGGTATTCCCTGGTGTTCCCTAGTTTTCCAGGCGATTTGCTGCGAAATTTCGGACGAGAACAACGTTTCCTTTAAAATTATTTGAATTACATATGATGAAGTTATCGTGTAAAGTGAAGTCTAAAGCATATTACCAGTAGGGATTTGGATCACTGAGATTTCTGAGAAATTTGTTCTAAGTCGATGTTGGTTTTCTGTGAAATTCCTTGATATGTAAACAGGCGATGTAGCTCATTATCAAAGCAACACAAAACCTGCATAATTGGTTTCAGAAACATAGTTGTAACTTAATTGAGTCACATTGAAGTTCGCTCAATCGATTTGCAACAAGTGTACTGTTAGGGAAAGGAGATAAACACAAATGTTTTACATGTATTATAGAGATAGACCGTATTTGGTCTACAAAGTGCCCGAATATTATTAGAACAACCTACACAGATTTTGGGGCCTCCCTTAGCGGCAACGGCGCAGCTACAAAGCAACACCATGCTGGAGGAGGCTGGGTCCGATTCTCGGTCTGGTCTAGGAATTTTTCGTTAAGGAAAATTTCTCGACTACCTGTGCATAGGTTATGATCGTACTTGCCACACAACCATACTAATGCAAAAATGGTACCTGGCATCGTAAGCTCCCAATTAATAACGATGGAAGTGCATTTAGAACACTAAGTTGAGGGCAAGCAATAAGCTAATTGTGAAAGCAATAAGCTTAAAAAGCTGAGAAGAACACAGATTTTGGTAAAAATTATTTTTTAGTGATATCATTGTTGCTGTTGTTGTTTCTTATTCACGTGATTTTCAGCCTGAAGCTCGTTACGCGTGGTAAACGACCTTCGCCCTATGTTTCGAAACCATCAACACATGGGCCGGGACTAACGGCTTTACTTCCCTTCCAAAGGAAGACGTGATCAGAGATTGTTCGTGTCAAAAAATCCCAACGGCGCCGACTGGAATTGATACCAGACTGACTGGTGAGAGGCAACCACGCTTACCACTACACTACAGGCGCCGTCCATGATAACATCGAAATTATTACAATATGATTACAAGAAACTAGTTTCGTTCGTTTGTTTTGAAATGACCGCCCCAAGTTTTTCGGGAAGTTATCCACGTAATGTGGGCATAATCGAGGCTGTAATCAAATTTATTGAAAAGCCGCTACTTAGAATACATGAAGCGATGCTTTTCTGGCAGAAGAAATACCAATAAATTGATTGGTGCTAGTTTCATCCTGTGCAGGATGAAACTAGTGGTTAATTAAGCCATTTTAAAATTAAATCTTGTTGTGTTCAATGAGTTAGACATTTCACCGAAAGCTATTTCGGCTGCAAAAGCCAATTATCTCTAAATGAGTTAAGACAATTGTATGTTGTCGCCGGCGTCGGTGGTGTAGTGGTAAGCGTGACTGCTACTTTGGCACCCCAGTGGGTCTGGGTTCAATCCCAGTCGACGTCGGTGGTTTTTCTGAGGCGAAAAAATCTGGTCACGTCTTCCTTCGGAAGGGAAGTAAAGCCGTTGGTCCCGGTTCATATTCATGAGTCGTTAGGTAGGGTCCAGGTGGTGGAGTCGTCTTCCTGGCGTCGGTGATTGTCACTATGTGAGGAAATAGGCCGACGTAAAATAAAGATTAAAAAAAAAAAAATTGTATGTTGTTAGTCTTGTCCAATGTCGGATCCAGGAAGAAGTCCATTACATGTAGAGCTACAACTATAGAATTTATGCAAGAAAAAATGTAACAACCTTCGTAAAAAAATATAGAAACTCAAATTATTTAGAATCAGATAAGCTCCGCGCCCAGAAAAAGATCCACTTCGATTAATTTTACAGAAGATTTGGATACTTCTACGGATTTGTCAACCACTATTTGAACTTGAAAAATACTATCATGCCATCATAAATCTTACAATTGGACTTGGGTAGCTTACACATAAAGACAGCAATACAGTACCACTGGAATCTAAAGGATCAAATCTAACCCAAACGTCAAACCTAAACGTTGTTGGAACTTCCCTGAGTTTTTGGAATTGTCTTCCCTAGAAGTTCTGGGAACTGTCTTCTCTAAAAATCCTTGGGACTGTCTTCCCTTGGAAATCTTGAAATAATCTGCCCTAGAAGTTCTTGGAACTTTCCTCCCTAGTAGCTTTTGGGTCTGGATTCGCTAGAAGTTCTTAAAACTGTCTTCCCTAGGAGTCCATGGGACTTTATCTCCTTTAAATTTCTTGGAATTGCTTCCCATGGAGGTTCCTGTCAACCCTATAAGTTCTTGAAACTTCCTTTCTTGCATGTTTTTGGAACAGTCTGCCCTAAAAGTTCTTGAAATTGACTTCCCTAGAAGCAGTGGAACTACCTTTCTTAGGATTTTTTTGGGCAAAGGGTAAATGCACCCTTCTTTTTGGGGAAATGGTCCCTAAACTTTGGAAAAATGCTCCTTAGATGCGTTTGCCCCGCATAATGCAATAGGAGGTATTAACCGTCTGGTTAGCGCTTGCCGGATGTTTTGACGGGTCTTCAGTTTCTTCAAGATTGTAAAGTTTTGACGGGTTTTAAGTTTCTGAATTTAAGAGTCGTCAAAACGAAATAAAGACCCGTCAAAACGAAATTAAGACTCTCCAAAATGAAATTAAGACTCGTCAAAATGAAATTTAAACCCGTCAAAACTATATCGAAGATTGCGGAGCGAGGCTCCGCTATACAATCTTGAAGAAACTTAAGACCCGTCAAAACAACCGGCAAGCGCCAACCAGAAGATAAATACCTCCGATTGCATTATACCGGGCAAACGCATCTAAGGAGCATTTTTCCAAAGTTTAAGGAGCATTTCCCCAAAAAGAAGGGTGCCTTTACCCTGCTGCCACTTTTTTGTGTATTTTTATAACCTAGAAAGTTCCTATCTGTCTTTGTTTATAGTCCTTGGAACTTTGCTAGAAATTCTTGGAACATCCAAAACATTCCGTTCATTTGCATGGAACTTCCCTAGAAGTTTATGTAACTTCTCCTTAAGTTCTAGGATCTTCCCTAGCAGTTCTTGGAACTAACATCCATTAGAGTTGTTGAAACTGCCTAAACCAAAAAAGTTTGAAATTGTCTTCCGTAGAAGTTCTTGGACCAGTCTTTCCTAAACGTTCTTAAAATTGCCTTCCCTAAAAGTTCATGGAATCGCCTTCCCTAGAAGACGTGGGAATTTTCTTCCCTAGAAAATTTGTGATCTCTCTCCAATTCTAGTCTTTGGAACGTTTCTTGGATCTTCAAAAAAAATTGTTCATTTTCATGGAACTTCCCTTGAAGTTTATTTTAATTTCCCTAAAGGTTCTAGGATCTTCCCTAGAATTTCTTGGAACTAACATCCTTAAAAGTTCTTGGAACTGCCTTCCCTAAAAGTTTTTGGAACTGTCTTCTTTAGAAGTTTTTGTAACAGTCCTCCCTAAAAGTTTTTGGAACAGTCGTCCCTTCAGGTTCTTGAAACTGTCTTCGTAAGAAGTTCCTAAATTGTTCTGGGAGTTGCAAATTGCAGCAATTACAAATATTTTCCTCAGAAGTTTTTTGGATTTTTCATACCAAGAAGGTTTTGAATCTGTCTTCGCTTCTAGTCTTTGGAACTTCTTAAAGATTCCGTTCACTTTCATGGAACTACTCTAGAAGTTTTTGTAAC
This sequence comes from Aedes koreicus, assembly GCA_024533555.2. Classification (NCBI taxonomy): domain Eukaryota; kingdom Metazoa; phylum Arthropoda; class Insecta; order Diptera; family Culicidae; genus Aedes; species Aedes koreicus. The sequence continues at coordinate 216,711 of JAHHFK020004281.1, forward strand.
CTCCCTAAAAGTTCTATGATCTTCCCTAGAAATTCTTGGAACTAACATCCCTAGAAGTTCTTGGAACTGCATTGCGTAAAAGTTCTAGGAACTGTTCCTTAGAAGTTCTTCAAACAGTCCACCCTGATACTTAGTTCTTGGACTTGCCTTTCCTAGAAGTTCTTGGAACTGTCTTCCACATAAGTTCTTGGAATTTTGTTTCCTTGAACTTTTTGGAACAGTCTTACCTAAAAGTTTTTGGAACTGTCTTCCTAAATCATTAGCAAACAGTCTGTGCTGAAGCTAATGAGAAGTGTTACATCAAAAATCCGCGCTTTGGCGTACGATTAAATGGATCGCTGTAAATGAATTGTAAAAGAATATTGTAGAGAACATAAAAGTGCAATAAAAACTTAATTTACATTTAAGTCGAGCTCGTATTGTTATTTACAAATCGTGCTTAGACTTACTGGGATGCCTTATAACTACAAAATGATTCGGAATCCCTTGGGGTTTTAAGTGACTTTTACGTGAAAAAAAGTTTAAGGAATACGATGGCATTCAAAGTTTTCAATTTTAATGATACTAATTTGACGAAAAATTTACCTTTTAAAATGCAGAAAAGAATGTTTGGCAACACTGCCCCCCAAAATATTTTTTTTTCTGGATTTCTTGAACAATTTCTTTCAAAAAGTATTCTACAGATCGTTCTTAAACATAACCGTTTTGGAGATTGAGGAAGGAATTGCAAGAAATTGAGGAAAAGCGTGTTTTCAAGAACATTAAAAAAGAGGGCGGTCCCATTTGCCGAGGGGTGGTTCAATCGGCACAAAAACTAGGATTCTTACATATGCCGAGTAATATTTTTAGTTTAATTCCAGCCGTATAGCACTCCTCCCGGCTTTATTGATAAAACTACATTCAAAACTGATTTGTCTTCCTACACTTCCTCTATGCTTCTCTCAAGCCGAAGTTTGTACAAAGTGGCCCACTCTATAGAAGGTTGAGAAAACAAGTTAATAAAATCTTTATAAGACCATTAAGACTTTGAAAATGTTCTAGTGAACGATGTTATGACCACTTCATAAAACCTTTTGGCTGCCATGAAAACCATCATACGGCCAAATGGCCACAGCTGTCAAACTTCACTGTAATATCGTTGTTGGTTTTTGTTTTTCCGCTTTGTTTGATTCTATGCTCTTCTGATTCATTTAGCAGTAAATAATATCTAAAAAAAAGTTCAAGTGTTGCGGGAAATTTTGTTTGATAGCAAAATTTTCAAAACAAATTTAGTTTTTTACAGTTTATCATAGGTGCAGCTAGTTTTATGGTGAATATTGGCATAATAGGAGCCTAAAAGTAATGCGCCTCGGAAATTATGCGAGCTTATAAAAAAAAATGAAAATGGTTTTTTTTTTCATTAGGGTGAATCTAACATTGAGAGATTCTCTCCGGGCTCACTCTCTTTCATTTATTACAGCGCCATTATAAAACTTTCGACGCATTCTTTAGTACAGATCGAAACACAACAGCGCTGGCTTACATACTCTACAAATAGTAGAATGAAAAACTTAAATGTGATTGGAATATGAATGAAAGAGAAAGTAGTCAAAGAGTGTCTCTCAATGTAAGATTCGCCCTAATGAAAAAAAAACCCGAGATATATTCGATAAATTAATCATGAATTTCCTGAAAATTGATGGAATTCAATAAGGTTATCTAAAAGAATGCCGAAAGTGGTCTCCGATTTTTTGTTTTTTTTTTTTAAAAATCATAAATTTTTTTTTTCCTTTTTTCATTTTTTTTTTTTAGGGGGGCGAAAAGGGGGGGGGAAACCCCGGGGGGGGGGGGGGGCCCCCCGACAAATTGGTGGGTTCCCAATTCCTACCTCATGCTTCCACATGACAAAGACCGCCAGCTAAGGGTTGCGTACTTAGCTGGTAGTGCAGCCTGGGCACTGTTGTCCTTCTGACTACAGCTAGATTGAGGAGGTGCGTGCCGAGCGGCTGTCCACCAAGGAGGTGCGGCTCAAACAGCGTCTGTCCTGGCATCCAGCGGTTGAGTAAGAAACGCTGTATCGCGTCAACTATACATTAAGGAGTGTATCGAATATAAGCTATCCACATACATTTGCGTTGTACGCATGTATTTGTGATGGTTTTTTATGCTCTGAACACTGCATGCTGTGCGTTTGACTGTCAGCTTTCTTTTGTTTACTTGTTTGTGCGGTTCAAATTCTGCGTTTTAAAAATGTCGCGTATTGAAAAGGAAGTGAAAATTAAGGTTCTGGACACATGGCTATGCGAAAATTGGCGAAGCGGTTTGGAATTCATCATGCGAGTGTTAAAACCATCATTAATAAGTTTGGGGAACACTATTCTTTGGATGAGCTACCAGGAAGAGGCAGAAAACCCGGTTCTTCCAACCCGAAACTGGAGCAGAAAGTGGTATCTCTAATCATGAAGAACAAATCAATGTCAATACGTGTTTTGGCCAAAAAAGCAGGAACGAGTGTCGGAATGATCCAGCGTATCAAGAGGCGAAACCACCTGAAGACCTACAAGAAGCAGAAAATTCTCGAAACAAAGTGCAGAACAGAAGAAGCGAGCAGCAACAAGGGCCCGGAAATTGTATTCGCGTCTTTTGCAGCGTCCGGATGCATGCGTTTTGATGGACGATGAGACCTATGTAAATGCGGAAATCTATCGATCTGAGTGTCTCCAGAAGAGATTGTTGCCTTTATATAAGAAGCATAGTACACCTCCACTGTTTTGGCCTGATTTAGCGTCGGCTCACTATGCCAAAACCACTCTCAATTTGCTTGCGGAAAAGGGTATAGATTTCGTTGAGAAAAATATCAATCCACCAAATTGCCCTCAGCTTCGACCCATCGAACGTTACTGGGCAATCGTGAAGAGAGTCTTCAAGAAGACTGGTTAGGCATCTGGGAACATGCAGGAGTTCAAAAAAAATTTGGGCTCAAGCGTCCAAAAAATGCGATGCAACACTTGTCCGGAACTTGATGAAGAGCATTCGATCCAAAGTTCGAAAATTCGTGAAGGAATAACTTAAATTTCATCCGGTCTTCATTATGTTCAAGTTTAACCTCGTACAATAAAGGATCAATTTTTTGTATGAATAAAATGTCGGTTTTCAACATAATTTGAAAGAAAGTTTGTGGATAGCTTATTTTCGATACACTCCTTATTGTTTTATTGATTTTACTTCATAGATGTTTTTTTTTTGCCCATTTATCTTCCCTTGCCTAACTCAGTAGCAATAACTATAAGGTCAGCAAAAATAAAAGCGGATTGCTGTTATAAAATCAGCATCAAGTAGCAAATAGTGACCATGGCAACAGTAAATTAAAATTTATAAATTGTAAAGTTTTGTGAAATTTCAATAAAGCTATTATAATCTACTATACAAACTTTTTCAGGATACCTCAAATTAAGATTGTGGTGAAATGCTGCATCGCTGAAAACGAACGAAAACTAGCATAAGCGCGAAACACAGCTTTCTACACTTAAGCACTTTACAACATTTCTTGCATTTCAGGATCAACCGAATGAAGATCATATATTATAGATACGAATGCTTGTAGTATTTCTCATTCACATAAATATATACACCATTATATTCATGGGAATGGGAGGGACCATCAGAGCACCCGATTGAAGCACTCTGGATGGGGAGAGTGGGAATGCCAACTCCCCATTGCTAACAGTTTATGAATAGAGGGCGGGCTCTTCTCCCCGCCCATTGGGGCATCCTCGTGTTAGATAACTTGCTCTTTTGACCAATTGTTCAGTCTTGTTGTTGGAAGGAGATTCTTTATATCCCTGAGGATACGTATAAGTGATGTTGCATATCGATCCACTCAACCCCTTTTCGGCCTTTCATACAACGGCATGATTAGGATAATCAGTGGTTATTTAAGCTTGATCAAGTCTAACAGAGAGGAGAGCCCATTGCTGTCGGACTTAGTTTCCGTGCTACAATGGGTGGTAGTACATATGACATACATGACATACATACATCACATCATACATTTCAATTATTTCTTATACTTCAATATGGCGGTTGGAAAACATCACAATTTCTGCCAAAAAGCCAATTTATCTTCGCAATGACTGCTATAAAACTAATTTGCCGTTTAATGCATTTACTGGAGGCAAATTGGTTTTGAAATGCTTTTTCAACTGACCATAATAAAATAATATGAATGAGTCCTAAAACGGCATTTCAAAACAGCATTTTACGAGTTCATAAAGTCAAAATAAGAACTTTGATTGGAGTAAAAGCAATTTGAGAAAACAAGGTTTAAAGATCGTTGAGAACAAGCTGTGTAGATCCTCATAAACCTAATTAAAATATGAAACCTATTGCCCCCGTTTGGTTCTAGTGGCTTTCATAAAACTTAATAAAGCTAGATGCTTTTGAAATTTGATACTTGGGATGGGTGATAAATAGATGAAGAAATCCTCCTAGTTTGGTGCAAATATACATGATCAGATTACAGTTGGAAACACATGGGGCGTTAATGGGTTAAAAGTACTACTCATCACAAATATAATAAAAATGGGTTTAGACGCATTATTGCATTGGAGTGGTTTTTTTTATTAGAGAGACTTTCAGCATGTGGCTGGTTCGTCTCTCTAGACCCATTATGATTTTATTTTTAAATGTTTTTAATTTAGTTTTTTGTATCGAAATACGGATCAAATATTTTTTTGTAAAAGGATCAAACCTCTCCAACTTATGCTTATGTAAACATATAAATGTAAATATATTTTGGTAAATATAAAAATGTTAATAGAAGAATGTACATATAATGATGTAAATAAATGTAAGCAAACAAATTAATTATGTTAACACAAACAAAAATATAAGACACATCCAATTTTTTCATCGATTACGCATTAAACGGTCAATTCAAATGTGTCTTAGTTGGTAGTATCGCCACAGGTAGCACGCATACTCGATTTTCTTACGTTTAACGTACACACACTGGTGTCATCTGTTCAGCTTAATCATCCATCACAGTGCGCTCAACAGATATGGCATTCGTTGTTTTTTTTAATGACCATGATTTGCAGTTCAAAATGTTCGATGTGTTATGTCTGGTTGTCTTTGATATAAATGTTAATAAATAAACAGAGATGGGTTAATATAAAAATATAAACATTTTCATACGAAATTCGCGCTGTTACGCTCTTTGATGATGATTGTTGATGCTGCTGATCGAAAATTATGCAGAAAAAAAATACAAAACTACCGTTTTTAAAACGAGTTTTTCTCCTAAAGCCGGCAAAAGGGGACAAACGATTTTGCATAGATCCTGTAGATGAAAGTTTGTACTTTCAGTTCACGTACTCTGTGTTTGCAAATATTTGCAAATAAGAGAGTAAGATATCTCGCAAGAACGTATTTTTTTTTCACTTCAACCCCTACAACTTTTTTTATACAATAACTAGCAACTATCTTGTATCTTCAAAATGTGCGTCATTTTATACCCTAAAAGTTATGTCTGCAAAGTTTTCAAATTTAAATTGAAATAAAAAAGTTACAACAAGAACACTGTTTTTTAAAGTCCCACCCTAAGGAAAGTTAGAAAAACCGTTGTGTAAAACGATACGTAGATGAGATAGAAGTTAAATTGTTTCACTAAAGTTTCATTAAATTAAAATATATATAATTCTGTAGAAGCAAAAAATCCTCTAAATCATAAGAATAAAAAGTTGAAATTTTTATTATGAACATAAAAGGACCACCCTAGTCACCACCCAAACCAAGAGTAGATCTTATTTTAAAAATTAAATCATCTGAAAACATCAACTATCTAAAGTAAATGGTATTCGAGTTATCGATTTTTGTCGCGAAATTTGTCCATTCTTACCATAGTGATGCATGTTATCATGTATCACTAGTGATACAAGATACATGTTTTTTCGTGGGTAAGTATCAAGAATTCATTCGTTCCCCTCTCCAAGTTGCAATGCAACAAGCTTCAACTGCTTTCAAATAAAGTGTTTGTTTTCTAATCGCCACTCGTTCTGAGTGAATTTTAACACTTCTTCGAACTCCTTCTCCCGCCACAAAATTCCCACGAAGCTCTTCACTTCAAACAAACCGCGCCGCTGTCGCAGCAGTAAACTTCTTTCGAAAGTGCACTTTACTCGTTTGTGGACAACCATTAGAAAGCCTCCCACCGCTTCCGAGTCATGCCGCAGGACCGCAGCAACAGTGGCAGGTAGCAGATTGAAACAAGAAGGGGTGGTTCTCACTCGGCAACGCACTTGAAACAACAAAATTCGGACGGTTCTTTCATGACGTTCGGAGACGACGACTCCTTTGAGAGAACCGAAAGCGAGAAAATGATACGGAAACCGAAATAAATTACACCCCGGGCCAGGAGCGTGAGCACCGTATCTACAGAGGTCGTCGGAAGGTATGCACAGGTCCTGCCGACGACCGACCCCCCGGGCACATCTTGTGAAGTGTAGCATGAATTTAATTCTTCAAGGCACTCCACCGCTTTTCGACGGTTGTCTGGGGTAGTAGGCGGCGGAAAAGCTTTGAGCAAATATTCGCAATTTATGTGACAAACAATCAACATCAACAAACTCCGTTCAATTTCGGAGCTTGCTTGCCTTTGTCTTTATCGGGGTGGGTGGGGGTTGTTTGTGTGACGGAAGGGTGGGTTCCATTTTCCACCAAACCATTCGGCGAAATTTACTCGTGTTTGTTCTCTACGGGTGACTCGTAAGTCTTAATACTGTCGGTTGCGGTGGCTGGAGCAGAGTTTAAACCCGGTTGGTTTGGGGTGACTTCGAGGAAATTTGATAATACACCCCACTGATGCTGCCTGATCGAAATGGAGCCAAATGTTGTTTGTTTGGGGATTATTTTTTTCTCACTGCCACTGCGAGGGCTCGTATGCAGTTGAGTGGGGAACAAGTCGTTCCGTGTTAATTGCTCTTCGAGAGGGTTATTTTTGGGTGTGATCCAATCAACTGATTCCGGTAGAATTGCCCGATGATAAATTTCAACGATTTCAATGGAATTTGCACTCTGTAGAGGGATTGCCACTTTCGTGGAACTTAGCTTTATTCCTCAAATTGTGTCTGAAAAATATCCACAAATCAACGTATATTGGTTTATTTGATAAGTTGAGCGAGAAATTGTTAACCGCGAATGTTTGCTATTCCGTTTCCGGTGGTTTCCGATTCAGACGGGAAAATTTAACCACAACGGAAGCCAACAGGGGCAACATCCTGCCTCACGCTCGGCGGTCCTAGATCGAAATTGAATTGTAACTTTTTGCCGAACTTTCACAATAAATTTCAATTACGCGCTGCTTCCGTCCGTGCCGATCAGGAGAAACGCTGCTCCGTTTCCCGTCCCATGGATGCATTTTTTTTATAGTTACTGTTGCAGGAATGCAGCCGCTAGATCTATAAATTCCCATTCCGACCTGGGGAACGCAACTCGCTGTGTCTTAACGTCTCCTTGTGTCGTCGTTGTGGAAGGGAATAGTAACTCTAAACATTCGTTATTTATTGCACTCTCTTTTTCACTGCCAGCACGCCTATCTTGTTACGACCGACCGCACCCAGCAAATGCTTTAATTTATCATCGGTTACAGGCAGCCATGTTGTTCTTGTTTGTCCTGTTGAAGACCACAGGTACGTTACTGTGTGCCGAGTGTTGAGTTACAGATAGCGCAAACCGTTTCGAAATATTCAAATTATTCCACTCGAGTGAAAATTTGCGAATTTCTTCCACCGCAAAAAACACGAAACAAACCCACCCTCATTCCTTCTCCCCGAAAATGGCACAACTCATCCCCCCGCCCCCCTTTTCCTCTCATCCCGATGCGAACTCAATTCCGATCATCCGGTTTATATTTTTTGAGGTTAGGATTCTGTTGTTCTCCTTTTATAACCATTGGTGCTTCTCCTTTTTTCGGCGTCTTTCTTTCACGGTGCCGGAACGCAGATGAAATGGATGGCGAAAATGTGTAAATAATTTGCTTAGGTTATACATTTCGAAAGCATGCCCCGAATTTCAAGATTGGTCGGTTTTCCGTCCACCGGATGGTGACTGTAAAACAAATATGGACCGGACGGGAGGACCGGGGGGTGGGAGGAGGTTGATGGGAATCTTCCGGGTTCGAGTGAAGAGCGGTGCTTCATGGTATGAAGAAAAAAGGATTTTATGGAGGATGGGTTCTATTTTGGGATTGTTTGACGGAAGATGGAAATTTAAACAAGAAAAAATATACGGGTTTTTATAATAGTAAGCGCTTTAATGAAGACTTAAAAAGGGAGTTTGAATCAATTAACTCAAACAACCTATTGCTTGATCTGGTTCAAGCGATTTGTTTGTTTCCCTCTCCCATTTTTAGCTTTTAAGGACTGTTCATTAAAGAAAGTGGACACCTGTTTCTCAAAGGATAATGTTTATTTTCGAACAAATCCATAAGTTTGCTTTATATAAATGAAAATCATCATGTATGTGACCGAATTCACGTGAGTTCGAATATTTACTTCTCATTTCTGAAGAACGCTCAGACTTTTCCTTTGACCCCTCCCATTAGATTTTGCACTACTTTCTCCGTCACTTTTCGTTGTGCTGCAGAACAAAATTCGTACGTCTCGTCGTCCATCAAAATGCACCAGTTCAGCTTTTAGAGGAGAACGTCATACAAGTTCCGTGACCGTATTTTCAAAAAAGCTTTCTGTGTATCCGTCCTTTTGGGTGCTTTCTGCTTCTTAATGGTTCTAATATTGTTATGCTTTTTTTATATTCTGCACAGTTCCGACTCTACGGAACGCGGTTTATGCGATTTCAACCAGACGTACCGCTTTCAGCTCCTATTTCTGGTCCCATGCCCCCTTTTTGCGCAGTTTGGAAATTAAAAGGCAATTTTTAAATGGACGGGGATTGGGGTTCCGTTTTAAGGAAATTTGGAAATTTGGGGAAAAGTGGTGGGGCGGCCACGTCGAATTTTTTTTTTGGTTTGGGGGGGGGGGGGGGGGGGGGGGGGGGGGGGGGGGGGGGGGGGTGTCTGTGTGTGTGTGTGTGTGTGTGTGTGTGTGTGTGTGTGTGTGTGTGTGTGTGTGTTGTGTGTGTGTGTGTGTGTGTGTGTACAATCCAATGCCCACCGTCCGGCAGTGTTTTCATGGAAGAAAAATGTTTGCAGTGAAGCGAAATGTTGTCGACTCGACAAACATTTTTAGACCGGGAGATGAAAGGTGATAGCTCTGTTGGGTTCCAGTGACCCATTTCAGAATGCCTGGTTACTCACGACCATTCCGAGGTCACTTTCACTTAAACAAGCCCCGCATAAACACAGTTCAAACATCAAATGGATATAGGATTGTGCATATACTTCCATCATCAAATCATATTGTTTTGAGGATGGCACGTATTTAGCAGTGTAGTTCAAATTTTGTTATAATCAGATGGATCTCACCGGAAATTGTTGCTTGTGTTCAGTCTTTATTTGGATGGCTTCCCTGTGATGCTAAAGGATCCTTTTATGTCTCTACAGAAGTAGCATTCCGCTTTTCGGCAAATATTTTCACATCATCTTTTTCGAATGGAACAGCCCGAATACAATACTTCGCGTACAAATGCAATGCAATGAAAATTACAGGTTAAAAAAAACACTCCCTTTGTACACCACGTGGTGAGTGCATCTGACATTATATGTCAGCCACTCACGCGCGCATGCACGTTGGCTTCGTTCGTTTCTTCTGACCAGCAAATGGCCGTTTTTTGCATTTTACTGGTTTTCTTTTTTTCCTCCACACTCTGCGACTCTATATCGGCTTTAGAACTACTTTTCAATTCACTCGCGACAAAGCGGAAAAATACTCTAATTTAATCATAAAACAAAACTAAGCTAATATAACTCTTCCTCCGGGTGCGGGGGCGAAGCACAAAAATCAAAATAACGGGGAAATACTACCAACCATCACAAATTTGGGGATTACATTCACTATGTCTTACACTAAGCACACGGAGATTTTATGATTTCACTGTTTGTTTAAGATGAATTACGAAATATTATTTGATTTTTTTTTTTCGTGAAAACGACTGCAGCCAAAACAAAACACGTCAGTTTCAAAGCATGGCTTGCTGCGATCGTTTCTTTTTTTTTTTTTCGATTTTTCAGGTGTATTGCCAAAGTAAACAATGGGGAAGAGCTTTTCATCCTTGAATAAAATCTCGGCTGCATTCCAGATCATGTCTGAGGAGCCTGTTCATTGAAGCAGGGGACAGTTGAAATTGTTTGCTCAATTTACGGCCAGATACGGCCGGATTTCGTCTTATTCGCTCCCTCACACATTTGATCTTTTTCTTCGTTCTGACTGTTCGTCTGGCATCTCCTTTGTGTTGAATATGGACGTTTCCAGTTTCCTTGAACCGTTTCAAGGTACGAAACACAAAACGCTTACTCACTCCGAACTGCTTAAGGCTATTGAATGTCTGACACGGTTCAATCTTTTGCAAATGTAATTTTAAAACTTGCTCCCGTATGGCTTCCATGGTAGCTGATAAATATAAACAAACGGAATCGCTTCTTTGTCTTCAGTGATAAGCTGTCAAAAGAATACACTCAAAACGGGTATAATCAATTCCGCTGTTAAAATTACCCAGCTGAAATAAACCAAGACTGAAAAAAGGTGACACCTATTGTGAGACACACTGTATATGGAAGACAGTTTCAGGACCTTCTATTGAAGTGATTTCTAGGAACTTCTATGCATGGCAATTCCAAGAACTTTTATGGAGGACTGTTCCAAGAACTACTAGGAATCTAGTTCCAAGAATAAAGATTGGCCTCGAAAAAAATGCGACACTTTGTTTTGAGTGTAACTTTTTATCGCGAGGGTTAAAATTAATGAAATTTTGAGAAATACTAGTTTAAAGTGTTATGTTTATCGCGATTTGTCAAGTAGTTTTCAAGATGCATTCGAAACAAGAAGAGCTACGCCAGCAAATCTTGGGCGCGGTGATCGATAATCCTGGTCAGTCGCACAGATGAATCGGCAAAAGGCTTGGAATCCACCATTCCACCGTGTCCCGCGTTGTGAAGATGTTCCAGGAGACGAAGACCATCGAGCGGCGCGCTGGACGCCGAAAACCGAAAACGGAATACCCAGAGAAGGCGCGGAAGATAAGGCAGTACTTTAAGAATAACCCGAACCTTTCCACCCGAGACGTGGCCAAAAAGGTCAATTCGTCAAAGTGGTTCGTCCAGCAGACTATTAAGTGGGTTGGGCTACTTGTTTTTAAGGTCAGGAAGGCGCCAAACCGGACTGACAAGCTGTACCGTGAGTGGCTGGTCAAGCCAGGCTGTCTCGTCATGAACGACGAGACATATATCAAGGCGGACACCAAACAACTCCCCGGCCTCGAGTTTTTTGTCGGTACTTCCCGCATGCAGGTTCCGGAAAAGTTCCGGAAGAGAAAGATGGACAAATTCGCGAAGAAGTACCTGTTGTGGCAGGCGATCTGCGAGTGCGGACGGTACAGCAAGCCGTTCGTTACAACCGGCACCATAAACGGGCAGATTTATCGAGAGGAATGCTTGCAGAAGCGCTTGCTGCCCTTCCTCCGCTCTCATCGTGGTCCCACGCTGTTCTGGCCGGATCATAGCCAAAACATAGCTAATATATAGTTATTTAATCCCTGAAAATTTGAGAAGTATCCGATTAAAATTGAATTTTTGGTGATCATTTTTGTGTGTCTCATTTTTTCCGGGTCCAGTCTTTATATAGGGAAGATCCCAAAACTTTCAGTGAACGGAAGGTTTTAGAAGTTCCAGTAATTTCTAGAAAAGTTCCAAAGACTGGAATCGAAGACAGATCCAAAACCTTCTAGGTAAGAAAACTCTAAAAATGTCTAAAGAATATAGTTGCAATATCATCTAGGGAAGGCAATTCCAAGAACTTCCAGGGAACTTCTTAGGAAGACAGTTACAAGAACTTCAAGTGAATACTGTTCCAAGAAATTTAAGGAAAGACTGTTCCAAAAACTTTTAGGGAAAAAGTTCCAGGAACTTATACGGAAGGCAATTCCAAGAACATTTATGGATGATTGTTCCAAGAACTTTTAAGGAAGACAGTTCCAAAAACTTTTAGCGAAGACAGATCCAAAAGTTGCAAAAACTTTTAGAGAAGCTCAAGAAAATGAACGGAATCTTTCAGAAGTTCCAATAATTTCTAGAAAAATTCCTAATACTAGAAGCAAAGACAGATCCAAAACCATCTAGGTAAGAAAATTCTAAAAATTTCTAAATAAGATAGTTCCAATATCTTTTAGGGAATGCAATTCCAAGAACTTTCAGGGAATTTCTTGGGAAGACAGTTCCAAGAACATATAAGGAACAAAAATTGCAAGAACTTCTATGGAAGACAGTTCCAAAAACTTCTAGGGAAGACAAGATCCACGAACTTCAAGGGAAAAAAAATTCCAGGAACTTCTACGGAAGGCATTTTAAGAACATTTATGGAGGACTGTTCCAAAAAAATTTAAGGAAGACAGTCCCAAGAATATCTAGGGGAAACTGTTCCTAGAACTTCTAGGGTTGTTAGTTCCAAGAGCTTCTAGGGAAGTTCCAAGCACTTCTAGCGAAGTTCCATGAAGATGAACGAAATCTCTTAGAAGTTCCAAGAACTTCTAGAAAGGTTAGAAAGACTAGACGCCAATACTAATCCAAAATTTTCTAGGGACGAAAATTCCAAGAGCTTTCTGGGAAGATAGTTGCAATATTTTCCAGGAAAGTTAATTCCAAGAGTTCTAGGGAAGATAGTTTCAAAAACTTCTAGGAATTACAGTTCCAAGAACTTTTAGCGAAGGCAGATCCAAAACCTTCTAAGGAAGAAAGTTCCAAGAACTTCTAGGGACGACAGTTTCAATATTTTCTAGGGAAGCCAATTTGAAGAATTTTTAGGGAAGACAGTTTCAAGAATTTCCAAGGAAGAAAGTTCCAAGCACTTCTAGGGACGACAGTTTCAATATTTTCTAGGGAAGCCAAGTTGAAGAATTTTTAGGGAAGACAGTTTCAAGAATTTCCAAGGAAGACAGTTCCAAGAACTTCCAAGGAAGATAATTCCAAGAACTTCTAGGGATGTTACAGAAAAATCGAGGGAAGTCCGGTGAAAATAAACGGAAATTTGAGAAGTTCCAAGAATGAAAAGTCCCAAGTGCTTCGCATTTTTCCCTTCCGGACATTACTTGGATGTTCCTTTTTGTCTATTATACAGTGGAATCAATATCACTCCTATCTGTTTCCCTAGTTCCAAGAACTTCTATTTAGGGATGTTCCAATGGCTTCCTTCCGTTTTCATCAATTGACCGTCTACAAAATAGATTAGATTTGGGTTTCAGGTTTGAGCTTTGGATTGGACTTGATCCTTTAGATTCCAGTGGTAACTGTGTTGCTATCTTTACGTATATGCTACCCAAGTTACTTTGTAAAATTTATGGTGGCCATAAAAAATGCGAAAGTTTTCAATATTTTTGGGTAGCTTTAAACATTGTTTTTACTGTTTTAATGCGTGCGTGCAATCATCGGACTGTATACTCTGAGACGATGTAAACAAAACAGTGGTTCGCGAGTAACAAAGTTGAGAAAAATGTAAACAAAGGAGGTTGTGACTAGTTTGCTGCTCGCCCAAAATTGTGGGATTGTGGGATGCCACCTGGCTACCGTTTACCGTATCCAACGTTCACTTCTTGATGGGCCACGTCCACGGAAGCCGGGAAGTGGCCGTCCACGGTCCGCTCGCACACCGACGGTCATCAGATCATTGAGAGACAAAGTGAGGTGAAATCCTATCAGATCGATCCGGAAGGAAAACATGGAGCTTTGGCCAAAGGACATTGGGCTCCTAGCAGGCCGGACTTGAATCCTTTGGATAACTCAATATGGGCATATGTTTAGGGTAAGGCCTGTGAACGTTCTCACCCCAGTGTTGGCGTCTTGAAAGCTTCCATTACCAAGGCATGGAACTCGATGACTGACTCATACATTGAGAAGTTATGCTCTCGATTCCGTCCTCGTTTGGACAAGGTGGACATATTGAGTAAAGTAATCATGAATGGCTTAATAAACGGTTCCCTAAATAAAATTATCATTTTCTATGAAAAAAAACTCATATGAAACAGAGGTATGGATTTTCGAATTTTTTATGGGACATACTGTATTTTTCAAGTTCAAATAGTGGTTGACAAATCCGTATAAAAATCCAGATTTATTGTAAAACCAAGCGAAGTGGACCTTTTTCTGGGTTCAAACCTTCTCTGATTCAAAGTAATTGGAGTTTCTATAGTTTTTTACGAAGGGTGTTACCCTTTTTCTTTCATAAATTTTTCAATTGTAGCTCTATAGGTAATGGACCTCTTCCTGGATCTGGCACTAAGCAAGACTAACAGCATACAATTGTCTTAGACTCACTAGAACAGTCGATGGAATTGCTGTTCCAGGATATTTTGGAGTCCTCTAAGTGTGCCTGGTATTACTGGGGTAAGGGGCTATTCATAAACCTCGTAGACTTTTCTGGGGGGAGGGGGTTGGGGTTCTGACCAAAGTCTACGCTCCATACAAAATTTCAAAAAAATGGATGGAGAAAAGTCTACGAGGGGGGTGGGGGGTTTGAGATTTTCAAAAATGAGTCTACGTGGCTTATGAACAGGCCCTAACAAAGCATGTATGAATCGATCTTTATTTCTATATCATTTCCTAAACTTCTGTTTGCCTCACTGGCAGCCTTGGTGAAAACACCCAAACCGTTCTGCACGAGAGCTGAACTTGACTGCAAACACACCACCATGTGGCTATAATTTACCACTTCAGTTTGGTGCTTATAGATGAACCCGTTTGTTTTCTTGGCTGTTGGGTGACGGGCGCATAAGTTGATTGAGTTTAACAAGCACGGCATGGGTAGAAATAAAATAAATTAACCACGCGTGTACTCCGCAATCGGACACAATCGGAAACACTCGGCTGTGGTGTTTGCCGAAATATCATACACGATGTCTGAAGCCATAACACGAGCACTGGCATTGGTGTTGTACCCACCGCGTTGCGTGTAAGTCTGGAAGCACGAAGCCAAAGTGGTGAATTTAATACACGCACTAGCGTGGTAAAAAATAGCTCGGCGTGCAGTGTTGTGTTTGGACATGGCTGCTCACTGGAGTTTTTTTAATTTGTTAGTGTGACTTTCAGCCTCCTGGGCAGATTTGTTAACGTTGCCGTTTTTATATTGTTTTCGTCTTATTTATGTACATGGCACGGAATTGATTTGTTTTTACAAATACTTTAGAATATAAGCAAAAGCAAATGACACATTGGAGCATCTATAGTTCGAAGTATTAGGTGCGCAACTAAGTTCTCGCTGTTTTTTGGTGAAAAAGGAACTTTATTTTGAAAACAAAGGTTACAAACGAATTATTCAAAGTATTGCCCATCACTAGCTACGACTTTTTCCCATCTTTCACATGAATACCATTTCGATAGAACTGTTCGTCTTTTGATGCTATCCAAGAATCAAGGCATTTTGAGATGTCATCATATGAGTGGAATTGCTGACCAGTGAGACCATGTGCCATCGAACGGAACAAGTAATAATCGGACGGTGCAATATCAGGAGAATATGGCGGGTGGGGTAGGACTTCCCATTTGAGCGTTTCCAAGTAGGTTTTCACGGGTTTCGCAACGTGAGGTCGAGCGTTGTCATGCTGAAGAATCACTTTTTCGTGTCTGTGCTCGCATTGTGGCCGTTTTTCGTGCAGTGCTCGGGTCAATCGCATCAATTGAGTTCCATACCGTTCCCCGGTAATGGTTTCGTTTGGTTTCAACAGCTCATAATAAATAACACCAACTTGGTCCCACCAAATACACAGCATAACCTTCGCAGCGTGAATATCGGGCCTAGGCGACGATGTTGAAGCATGCTCGGGCAGTCCCCATGAATGTTTCCGTTTTGGGTTACTGTAATGAATCCATTTTTCGTCACCCGTCACAATGCGATGTAGAAAACTCTTCCTTTTTTGCCGCTGGAGCAGTTGTTCACAGACGAAAAAACGACGCTCTACATCTCTTGGCTTCAAATCGTAAGGAACCCAAGTTCCTTGCTTTTGAATCATTTCCAACGCATGCAATCGCTTAGAAACGGCTTGGCGGGAAACTCCTAATCCTGAACCAAGCTCTTCTTGCGTTTGACACGGATCCTCATCGAGCAATGCCTCCAATTCAGAGTCTTCGAAGTTTTTTGGCCTTCCTTCACGCGGACGATCATCAACACTGAAATCACCGTTTTTGAAGCGACGAAACCAATCAGACATCTTCAAACAACCAAAATATATAACACTAAACCAAAATCACTGATTTGGCAAAGCGGTTTGTTTACCATATGTCTGAGCTGGGTTTATGACGCTTGAGATGTACAACATTCGACCAGCACTTACTACTGGCGCCATCTATTGCTAAACAGCGGGAACTTAGTTGCGCACCTAATAATTCCATATTTTTTGGCACAATAGGGAACATATTTTTTTACAGAAGCTAATTTCTAATAAATAGTAGAACTTGGTGGGACCATTCCAATTATTGAAAACATGATCAAGCTCATTTCAATCCACAATTAATTCGTTGCCGTTGCCAATTTCTTATATTTTCTCTCTGATAGACTATAACTACTTCAAATATGAAAAAATCACATAGAATGGCTGTTCCACTAGCGTTTGATCTGTTAGCTTCGGGAATGAATGAAACTACGAATAAAGATCATGAAAGTTAAGCAATCTTTTTTAGCAGGCAAACGTAATATACAACAGATATTAAATGATCATTTTTCCTTCTATTTAGCCCTTTTATTGGCTGTAGAATTATTCGGCAATGAATACACGTAATGGCATTCAAAATTCGAGCGATTTGTTTTCTGAACTTAACTTAGTCTAAAAGTTCTAAATTTGAATTTTGGATAGCCTTGAAACAAAAATTTCATTTGGATGAAGAACTCAACAAACACTGGAAGAAATACGGGAAACTCAACGGCGAGGTTAACACCTACATGCCTGACCCCTCTTTTAGCAAAAATCTGGATTTTCATTTGCCTGTCATTCTGCGAAATCTTAACCAAATTGGATGCAACTTTTTGAAAACAATCACAAATTTGTCCTTGTTTTTGATACAGTATCGAACATTCCGGAATTTTACGTTGTTCTAGATATATTCAGGAGAAACGTGGGGTAAGTACCCTTCCTGAAACACTGACCAGGATCAAAACGGTACCAAAACATGGGTGGCGACATCTCAAACTTCATGATTTTGCAAAACAAGACCATTGGTGGCCATTCTGGAAATATTCGGTCAATGTGGCCACTCCTGGTAGCCTTCCGAGAACCGGTTTCCACCGGGAAAGTGGCCAGATTTTGAACGGTACCAAAACATGGCTTGCGACTCCTCACACTTCATGATTTTGCAAAACAAGACCACTGTTGGTCATTCTGGGAATATTCGGCCATTGTGGCCACTTCTGGATGCCTTTCGGGAACCATATTCCTCCGGGAAAGTGGCCAGATTCTGAACGGTACCAGAACATGGCTTGCGACATCTCAAACTTTATGATTTTGCAAAACAAGACCATTGGTGGTCATTCTGGAAATATTCGGCCATTTTGGCCACTCCTGGTAGCCCTCCGGGATCCGGGTTCCACCGGGAAAGTGGCCAGATTTTAAACGGTACCAGAACATGGCTTGCGACATCTAAAACTTCATGATTTTGCAAAATAAAGCAGTGGTGGTTATTCTTGATGTACACGGCCGTTATGGCCATTCGCGGTAGCGTTCCTGGAATCGGATTTCTCCTATAAAGTGGCCTGATTTGTATCGGGCAACAAAACATGACTTGCGACACATCAAACAAGACCGTTGGTGGTCATTTTGAAAATACTCTGCCATTGTGACCACTCCTGTCATCGTTCCGGGAACTCGCTTTCACGGGGAAAGTGGCCAGATTTGGACGGTATCATCATGGCTTGCACATCCTACACATCTCATTCCGTTGGGGAAATCGATTAAATTAAGAAGAGCTTTGGAATAAGTTTTGAACTTGGAACGACCATTTGTAAGACGTCAGATATCAGAAATTTTGAACAAATGCAGCATGAGATTTTCATGGCTTTTCAAAATAACTAGAACATAATGTAGAGTAATATGTAGAGTAAATGGCTTTTCGCCCACTTCGAGTACATCGTCAGTATATTTTCATGGATTTATCATACAGCATTGCTAGTTCAGATGTTTATCAAGGTATGTTTCTTGATAGATCATTCAAAAAGATGTTCAAAATGTATTTTACAGTCAAAAAGGTCGTTTTCCAGGGGGTGCTTATTACCCCAGAAGCCTCCAAAGAAAATAAACGGCCGACTCCAAGGCCGACTCTGTCGTTCAGGCCTCAACTAAAGATTTCACAATGTATTTCTAAACGTTCCACACACACACACCACACACACACACACACACACACACACACACACACACACACACACACACACACACACACACACACACACACACACACACACACACACACACACACACACACACACACAACTATGTATAATCATAATTTATTTACGCTTTGTACCGTTATTCTGGATCAACATAGTTGCTAGCATCTAACGGTTTTTGTTTCTAAGCTGTGTAGCGAATCATTTGAATCTTAGTTGTTCTGAATCAGTTGTTCTTTTTTGACGTCAATAGTTTGGTTATTGGCAGAGTTCTGTTTTTTTTTTCAATAATTAAAAATTCGTAGTGATAATATGAGTGACACTGATTCGGATGCTTCAAGCATCATCGACCCAAACTCGGTCGGTGTGGAAAATGATGTTGATGATGAGTGTGTAGAAGAAGATTCTTTTAGTTCTGAAGAAGAGGATAACGGCGAAGAAACATACGTGGCGAAGTGTGGCTGTATTCAATGGAGCACTAATCGTCCGAATGTAGTGAAATCGCATATCACTAATGGTGCACGAAAATTTAATGTGGATTTGAGTACAATCATAACACTACTGGACGCGTTAATCTTGTTCTTAGGTGATTTTATTTTACATATCATTTGTCAATTCACCAATGCGGAAGGAAGTCATGATCCGGACTTCGGAATCATTGACAGAAATCTGCTTCTTGCCTGGATAGGTGTTTTGATTGCCTCAGGAAAAAACCTTGACTCGAAAACACATGTTCGGGCGTTGTGCTCATCGGACGACTTGACCACTCGTGTGTTCTGTTCGGCCGTCATGTCCCAAATTTGGTTTTTTTCATGTTTAGGGTACACTCACCTGTAGTGGTGGTACTTAAGTGTTTCTAAAATTATGTTCCATAACGCCACTACCATACCACGACTATAAGTGATTTTACTCTAGTACCCTTCATTGAAAAAATAAAATAATGCTTATATAATAGTTTTCAGCACATCTGCAAGTATATTAGATTTGACGATTCCATTAGCAGGAGCCCAGCAAGGGGTTCCTTAAACCGGGATCGAAAAGGCAATCGTGATATGCCCAAATGTAACGATCGGCTTCGCTTGATTCGAAAAGTTGCGGACCGGATACATAAGAATATCCTGAACACATATACTCCAGGACGAGATATAAACGTCGATGGACGGATGACACCACTCCGGGGTAAATGTGTTTTCAAGGTATACATGAAGGCAAAACCTATGTCGCAAGCCATGTTTTGGTACCGTTCAAAATCTGGCCACTTTCCTTGTGGAACCCGGTTCCCGAAAGGCTACCAGAAGTGGCCACAATGGCCGAATATTTCCAGAATGGCCACCAATGGTCTTGTTTTGCAAAATCATGAAGTTTGAGGTGTCGCAAGCCATGTTTTGGTACCGTTCAAAATCAGGCCACTTTCCCGGTGGAACCCAGTTCCCGGAAGGCGACCATGAGTGGCCACAATGGCTGAATATTTCCAGAATGGCCACCAGTGGTCTTGTTTTGCAAAATCATGAAGTTTGAGGTGTCGCAACCCATGTTTTGGTACCGTTTTGATCCTGGTCAGTGTTTCGGGAAGGGTACTTACCCCACGGTTCCCCTGAATATATCCGGAACTACGTAAAATACCGGAATGTATGATACTATATCAAAAACAAGGACAAATTTGTGATTATTTTCAAAAAGTTGCATCAAATTTGGTTAAGATTTCGCAGAATGACAGGCAAATGAAAATCGAGATTTTTGCTAAAAGAGGGGTCAGTCATGTAGGTGTTAATAGGTATACCACAGAGAACAGACGTTCATCTTCGGTCTGCTAGTTGTGTAAAACTTTAAACCGACATTTCAAATGTATGTCGTTATGCTCCTGGTAGGCGGCGCTGCAGTTGTGTGATAACTGTCAGGTAAATGTTTATCAATAAAAATCCAAGCACATAACCTGAAATTTTTTGTTTGTTTTTCTCTGCACTTGCTTTGTAAAGTGGCTGTCCATATTAACTTTTACACACGTTTTTCCAGAAAAGGTATATGGACATCAATGTCTGTTCTCTGTGGGTATACTAACCTCAGACTGTTTTTTATCTTATAAGTTTGCCCATGGTATCACTCAGTTCGTTTGATATTTTTTTCGCATTGTTTTAATTTAAAAATGTAAAGCATCCGTAAATTTCTACCTTCTTTTCTCAGGCGCTTTTGGTAGTTCGAATGATGTTCCATGACCCCTTAAAGAACGCAATTCTTCTCAGTACAACTTCAAAACACCAAGCGACTCCACGTCACTGCGGAAGTGGATGCAATTTACCGCTGCCTTAATGCAGCTTTAATTTTCTTTCATCCTCAAAAAAAAATAGTGACTCGAAATTGCTCACGAAATACCAAGCCGCACGTACTCGACTTCTGCTCCAACTGGTTCCAACCGCTGCAAATCCCCAGAACATTGCTGAATTGCTTCCAAAGCTCTCAACACATACACCCACTCGTCGCGTTGGAAGGGAACAAATTCACTCGACAGGTGAAATTACAGCACATACCGTTGCAAAGTGCATTTCCTGTTCGTTTCGAGTCAAGTGGCTTGTGGAGCTGCACTCGAAGATGCTGCCACTTTTCAATGCACTCGGGTTGAAATTCTGCGGTCATCTAGATATGTATTACTATAAAACCATTTATTCGGCGGTTGGCCAGTCGAACATGTTTGTGTAATTTCTGCAGCACTAATTGACAATTTTTCTCTCCCTTTCTACTTTCGTTCCAGGTGAGTAACTACTGCTGGCTCCAAAACCCTAAACCAACCGCAAGTCCAGTACACTATATATGTTACAAAATCCCATTTGCCAACCACTTGAGGAACAGGTATGTGGCAACTAGTTTGCTTCTCCGAACACTCAACTTGATTGCGCAATGCTTTCCCTTCTAAGTAAGAGCCGAAGGGAGTTCGTTAGGACCTCAAAAGAAAGGAAGGATTCCCATTATTGCATCATTCATGCTCACTCACACTCACAGAAATCGACTCGCTGGCTTCCATTCATTAACTTCCAAAGCTCCTCCATCGCTGCTCTGTCGACGTCGATTGTTGGGTGGGTGAGACATACAATAATCATAAGAGAAGAAAAATAACAATCAAATTGCCCCCCCGGAGAAGGACGACTCCGAAAGAAAAGGGCTGAGTTAACACAATGATGGCAATGTTCCTCCCGTTACCACGTTGGGAAGCGCCGCTCCCGGAGGATTCGTTTATGAACAGGAACCGGATTGAATGCGTGTGGCGCTCCGTTGGCTGAAGATGAGCGGCTAAGGAGGGAAGAAGTGGCCTTGCCTTTTTTTCTGAGCTAAACTGATGGGCCGGCAACGACGCGAAATAAGAATGCAATCTGTGCATCTTATACGACTTTTTTGGTTCGTATATGAGTCGGTAATACGGAGCACTTTCGGGGCTGAATAGTGGTCATTTAGCGCTAGCAGTATGAAGTTAAAGCTGGAGAAAGCTTCAGCCTATTATACAAAAAAAATGCAAATCATCGAAGTCAATACCATTCTTGTCCAAAACAATCCAAAAATAGTATCATCTACCTTTAGAAACGAACCACGGGATTGACTGACAGCTAACGACTTTCTATGAATATCTCTCCATAGAAAAAACGCAACCTATATCCTCCTACACACAGTTCTGCTCCCTTCCATACCCGGGGACGGTTCCCATTGTATTCGATTACTTTGCGCTTCCTTTGCTTTTTCCGGAATTTCGGCATTTCGATTCCCTTCACGCTAACACCCCCTTCCAAAAGGTCCTTCCGGTTTCCGCCCGCTCCCGTATACGCTCGGTCTGATTTTCATTTGACTCAACGCGCGCGTTCGTCTCGTGTTTCGGGTGTCGACGAACAAGCCGTGAGCATCGAAGTGTTCACCTTTTTCCATCGATGTTATTCAGTTTCGTTTTTGTCTGCAGGAATTTCAGTTCGATCAGCGCTTGAATATCGATAAAGACAGAAGGATGTAAACATCCCTTTGCAATGGTTCCCCTCCCTTCGGCTGCTGATGCGGAAGTGTGAATATTGACTGACAGGTCATGTGCACTCCCGAAAGCGCGATTCCGAACGTCAGTTTTGCTATAATAAAGAATCAGGGGTTCGGTCGGGAACGCAGGTGAATTGGAAGAAAAGGGGGCCTCAGCTCTAATGAATTGTTACACAAAGGTGGGGAACGAATGCGTCTCAATACATTTCTCTCGTCCGTGGAAGGGGTCGAAAGAAGTTGTTAGCAATCAAGGAGATAACGTGCGTTGTGCGTCGAGTTGTGAAGGCTAAACGTAGTAATTTGAAAACGAGAAATGTTGAAGCTTGGGCTTCGGGAAATTCCTGGAATCGTAAGCTTTGCTTCCATCATGAAACTCGTTTGCTGAAATCACAAAACCGTTTGTCGTAAATCAACAACGTCAGAATGAATGTGTACAACATTCCCGTTATTAAGGATCAGCACTATTTATCCGGACCCGCAGGGCCTCAGTTCTTGGGACGGACATAGCTGTGTGTACGACAACGTTCCTAACAAAGGAGGAGATGACGAACGAGGTGGAGCTCTCGCAATAAATTGTGCAGTAATTTTACTTTTCTTTAGGAAGAGTGTAGGGATTGTTGGGAAATCCGGCTCTAAAATAAATTCAATTTTTAAAATGCTGCATTTTGGTTTTCAATGTGAAACTAATATGAAAAAAAAAAACGTCACATAAATGCTTACAGTAGTCACATCTGTTTTATCCTCTTTCATTAAAAGTGCGAGTACATCGACGAACGAGTAGAAATTGAGCCTCGTGACACTCATTCAATTATTTTCAGCAGTTGCAACCGAACGGAAATTTTTAGAATTTTTGACGATCTTTTTCCATTTAAATACGTTCTCTTATGTGAAATTAGTATTTTCCTCAGACACATTCCCTTCCTTTAACTCAATTTTAATACGTTTTCGACTCTTTCGATCTGTGAAGTTAGTCGCTTGAAAAACTCTCAGGATTCTCTAGAGGATAAAACCTTTTCCGATGCCAACAGAGATTAAAACTTTAAATTAGCAACAATAGTCAAAAAGTTGTTCGTTGAAGGGAACTGGTAAATATTTTAATATAAATATAATATACATATACTATTGGAATGGTCTCACCAAGCTTTGCTGTACAGTGATATTAAACTGCTTTAAGAAGCCACTTTTTGCAAAATTGTATCATATCGCGTGCTACTGAGTCAAATAGGCTCTCTCACTGCAATAGCATTTTCGACCGCACGCCCCTCGAATTTTACTCAACTTTGATTCGTTTTAGACTTAATTTCGTCAAAAATTGAGTCATTTAAATTTGAGTATATCTTGTAGGGATTTTCAACACGTCAACAAATCAAAAACATCACCTTTTTCCACATTATTTATATTGGTCGTTGGGTTTATATATTTTAACAAGTGCTTTATGCGAATCTTCACTAAGTTAAATTGAGAAAAAAATGAAGAGAAAAGATATGTTTTCTGCGAAAATGGCATATGAAGCCAGCGCATGAAAAGGACAGAATGGACTCACCCCGCCATTCCTTGATATTGATGTGGGTTGGGTTTGTTACAGATAAGTATTGTTTTGAATGATTACATGTAAAAATCCCGAAAAGCTACACGTTTTTACGTCTCCGATATTCAAGTGCTGATATATCGTGGGTAAAGATTATGAACGAGAACACTTTTCCCGGGAAACTGATTATACTGATAGAAAGATAGATGGTGTACAGTGCTGTGTGAAGTTATCAGGTGCGTTGTTGGACTCGTTAGAAACACGCAGAGGACTTCGGCAAGGCAATGGTTTTGCGCTAGAAGGTGTTATAAAACGTGCGGGCTTTAACACGTGGGACACGACTTTCAATAAATCCAGTCAATTTATTTCCTTTGCTGACGTTCCACGAGGTTACTGAGCAGTACACCAGGCTGGAACGTGAAGCAGAAAAGGTAGGATTAAGGGTGAATACGTCGAAGATTAAGTATCTGCTGGCAAAAGGAATCGAGCGCGATAGAGCTCGCGCAGGCAAAAGTGTGATCATCGACGGAGCTGAGTTCAATTTGGTACAACTGTACGGATTTGGTACAACGGATAACAACTGTAGCAGACAAATTCGGAGACACATAATAGCCGGAAATCGTGCTTACTAGTGACTCCACAAGACTCTAAGGTCTTGTAAACTTCACTAAATGTTCTCTACGGGCATGAAACGTGAACAATGCTTAAGGAGGACCTGTAAGGGCTTGGAGTTTTCGAACGACTTGTGCTTAGGACCATCTGGCGGTGTATGTGAAAACGGCATATGGAGGAGAAGAATGAGCTCAGGCTGGCGCAAATCTGTTGTAAACCCAGTATCCAGAATATCACTAAAGCTGGAAGGGTACAATGGGCAGGACACGTTGTAAGGGTGCCAAATAATAATCCCGCAAAAATGGTGTTTGCTTCGAATTTGGCCGTCACACGACGCAAGGGAGCGCAGCGAGCTATAGTACTCAGGGCGGAGGCCTTGCCGGCCCGCCATACCTCAGTATGGACAGAGCGACGCTGGCCAAGAGCTTCCTTTTGCTTCCCTGTACCGCTGAGCTATTCGAGATCATGTGGGATAGTGCCGAAATAGCCTTAGAGGCTATCTTGCAGGCGTGGTAGACGTGGCTGATAAAGGACAGCTTGTCGTCGATCATAACCCCCAAGTGCCTCAGGGACCGCTTTGAGGTGATGGTGCAGTTGCCTGTACTTATCGTCGGTCTTTGTTCCGATTTTCGGTTCTTGGCCACAGTAATCTCCGTTTCATGATGGGCAAACTCCAGCCTCCTGGAGCGCATCCATCCCTCGACAATATCGATGGAGTGCGTGGCCGTCAACTCCACCTCTTCTATGGACTCTCCATAGACTTCTAGGGTGATGCCGTCCTCGAAACCGACTATCTTACTCGGTTAGGGAACTTCAACACTTTGTTATACATCGTGTTCCATAGCACCGGACCCAGGATTAAACCTTGCGGAACTCCTGCGGTGACTTGAACATTCCTGACCCGTCGCAGTGTTGTATACCAGAACCCGATTCTGAAAGTAGTTGCCCAGAATCCTGTAAAGGTACCCAGGAACCTGGAGAATTTGGAGCAATTTGGCAATAGCCTCCCAACTGGCGTTATTGTACGCATTTCTCACATCCAGGGTTGAATTACCACCTCTGCCTTTTTCGGAAGCCAGACTGATTCTTGGACAGGCCATCCGTACCCTCCGTGTACTTTGACAACTTATTGAGGATTAACCTCTTCAGCACCTTACCCGTCGTATCCAAGAACCGGACGGTATGCAGATGGATCACCCGGTGGCTTCCCTGTTTCCGGCAGCAATACTAGTGTCTGGCGTTTCCAGGAGAATAGCCGTTTTGATGGCCAAGTTCGGTATACCATCTAGCCCTGGCGCTTTGCTCACCTTTAGCGAGCTTTCCTATCACTATGAGTTCATCATTCGTAACTGTCGCCTTGTCCCTTTCCTCCGTGGTGTCGTTATCATCGCACACGTGATTGCGGATGTTCGGCATTGTCGATCGTCCAACTACCGCCATGACAGCGTTTTGGTCTGGGATACTGGAACGCTGGCCGTGGTACGATTCTACAGCTATGGGAGGCCAGGGTGTCGGGTCGTGGTGTAGAGTCCATGACCACCTTCAGTAGCTCTGGTGATTGCTCGGTTGGAGCTGCTGCACCTTTAGTTTTGGCCATTACCACCCGATAGGCGTCACCCCATGGGTTCGCATTGGCCTTCGAAGCAGGCTCGTTTGCTGGCCTTTATCTCCCACTTTAGCGCGGCCATGGCAGCGCCTAACGCCACTCGACGCTCCGTTCTTTCGGAGTCCGACCGCGCTCTCTGCATCCTCCTTCTTGCGCGAAGGCAAATTCTACGGAGGTCGGCGGTCGACTCTGTCCACCAATACACTGGCGATCTCCCATCCCTAGGTTTGACCTTCCCATGTATGGTTGCAAGTAGCGCTACGAGTTGATTGCCGCACGGGTCCTGGGTTTCGCTCATGTTCTTTTCCCGCTCAAGCGCCTCTCTAAATACTTCTTCATCGAAGTATGATGTCCTCCATCTGCTCTTCCTTCTACGCGCTGCCTAGTATTGTGGACGATACTATAACGAACCGCCATAACAGCTGCAGAAGAACACTCCCTTCGCTTCTACAACCGTGAAGCCCTCGTTTGAGGTAGACACAACCTCCTGAACCGGGCACTTGCCCGTCTTTCATAATGCCGCCATATTGGATGGCAATATGGGTTGGCGATTATGGCGATATCCGTTGGTGACTCGTAAACTGCGTGACACAGCAGTTGCTGAGCTGCCTCACAGTGGTATAGGTTTAGTTGAGTAAACTGGACTGTGATTAGCTTCCTGGTTTACCCTTGTAGGCCGGGCACTTAGGGCCTCTCGTAACGTGCTTGTCATTTGGTTTCCAAGAGCACGTCATGGGGGGCTTCTTACAGTCCCGAGCCTTGTGGCCTTTCCCTCCGCACCTTCTTCATAAGTCGCTCCTATCGGGGCCCTTACACTCCCACGACATATGGCCGCTCTCGAGGCACTTAAAGCTTGCCTTCGGCGGTTGATGTAAACTCAGTGGTCAAACGAACCACCCTACCTTGAGTTTCGCCACTTTAAGGGCCGAGTCCGTGGCGATCGTTGCCGTATCGTTGCCACTTGGGTCCTAAGTAAATCCTTGTGCAGCCGTATGGTTGTTGTGGCTACCTCGTCCCCACATTGGGCCTTGATGGCCTTGGAGATTCCGCTAGCCTCCGTGATCTTGTCCAGGTTTTTACACTGGAGAGTCACTAACGTGACTACTTAGAGCACGTACCTTCACTTCCGCTCCCAAGGCCTAGCTTTTTGTAGGCTTGGCCCTTCAGCTTCGTAACCTTCCTAAGCTCAAGGTCGCCACAGTGACCCATGGTTATCTATGCAAGCAGGAAGGCCATGCGAGGGTTGACACGGGCCTTCATGGGGACACCGCGTTCAGAGCCGGATCGGCGCAAGTCAGGTATGGGCATCAGAACCTACTCCCGCCCGGCTGACGCAGGCGGTCGGTGGAGAGTGAAACCACTCTCGGTCGATTCTTTGTTTGTTGAGTCAAAAGAAAAGAGCGAGCTTATGGGAAAAGAACTGAAATTTGTAATACAAATCATTACTTATTAGTTGATCTTCATTTTCTACAAGTTTTATAAGAATCCGACTGAATTTCGGAGAACATTTTTGCATGTGCCACTTACCGCGAATACACCCTTTAGGTGTAATTCGGATAAGTGTTATACAACCTGGTTCCTGGTTGGTGAACTGTGTTTTTCGGTCATGTTACCGGAACTAGTTGACCGATTCCAAAACTATGTATAAATGATATTTGGGACTACCATAGCGGTCATACCATGGTTATTGCTTTAAATTTGGTTCACTGATTGTTGAGACACACAACCATGTTCCAAAATCTGTAATTTTCGGAACAAAATCCGACCATTCTGTGGGACCAGTTGACCGATTAGAAAAAAAATGGACAAACCATTCCTTAGAACAAAAGTTTGACGAAGAAATATCCGCTCAATTTTGGCAATCCACAATATCGTTTTGTGAATTTGAGCTGTGTCAATAATATCAGTTTAAAAAAAGAAGTGTCAAATGACAGAATCTAAATCCGGGGTCACTTTCAAACATGGACATGATCCGGATTACATGTCCCGGAGATATGTTGCGGCCATATGACTTGAAATAAACACTATCGTGTCACGTGTCAAACTTCATAATTCGTCAAAATTGATTAATTTATGATTCACGTGGAAGTTAGTCTTGCGACATATCAAAATTATCAGAAATTCGAAGGACAAAAATCAAGACACTAGTTAAAAGAGTGTCTTGAAAAGTTTTTTTTCATCAAAAATCAAGACACTAGTTAAAAGAGCAATAGGTCACACGGCTACCCTGTCAGGTTCCTAACTAATTCTAGGATCAACATCCGTAATTTTCTCCAGGGTTCAACCTGTTGAGAGTCTGTTTTCACTTAATTACTTTACACAAATGAATTTTCTGAATTTATAGCCTGGCTTTAAAAACTTTAACCAACCAAATTACATTGCAACCAAAGTCATTGATATCATTGATGGTGTCTCGCAATAATCATATGAAACTAAGCAAAATCTAATGGGTAAAGAGTATCCACATTAGACAATGAAGAAGTCTGAACATCGTAGACGATATATTTTTGCAATTTTTGCAATCATTTCTTGGGAAGCCGCATGATTCGAAAAAAGCTATTTTGCCAATTTTGATCCACAATACGTTTCATGAAATCACCGAAGACATGTAAGCGTGTGCAAGCGACTTAATCACAGATTTTCACAGTTAATCACAGATTTCTCGAAAACAAATTTATCGTTGTATCGCTTAATGCCACGACAATCGAAAGAACTGTAAGGTTTTTATTCAGACATCCTCCACTTTTTAATATGGCTGAGTGGTTACGACAGGAAGCCGCAACGCTGATGGCCTCCGTTCGAATCTCGTCGCCGCAATTCGATTGTTTTCTTTTTCTCTCTTATACAGCCACGCAAGTGTGTGCGAGCGACAAGTTGTACTCAGATTGGTCAAAATCATATTCATTGGTGTTCGAGTCTGCCCGTAGCTCAGTTGGCAAAGGCGCAGCTACAAAGCAACACCATGCTGGAGGTGGCTGGGTTCGATTCCAGGTCTGGTCTTGGAATTTTTCGTTAAAGAAAATTTCTCGACTCCCTGGCCATGGAATATGGTTGCAATACTTGCAACACAACCATACTAAAGCAAAAATGGGACCTGGCATTGAAGGCTCCCAATTAATAACTGGGGAAGTGCAATTAGTAGAACACTAAGTTGAGAGCAAGCAATAAGCTAATTGTGAAAGCAATAAACTTGAAAATGCTAAGAAAGGATGATGTTCATTGCTCTACCGCTTAGTGCCTCGACAACTGAAGCAACAGCCATGGTTCGAATCTCGATGAAGATTCCGGACTTGTTTTTTTTTTTCTTATATGAACCATCATCGGGCTCCAATCGTACAATCATCAACTAAAATACAACACCACCTTACACACACATCGAATTTTTAGAAGTCAATTGATGTGTTGCATCTCTGCCCACAGTCAATGTTGCATTTTTTCTCCAAGGCATGATCCATAGCGAAAAATGAAACAAAACCATGCGAAATTGTAGAAGAATCTTGCTTTGTTTATTTTGGGTGTAGGATATTATTTCAATCATCAAAAAACAATTCCCCTCGGTTCATTTGTTAATCCGCTTCGCAGTCTAAAATCCCCTCAATGAAACTGATCCAAGAGTTTAAAATCTCAGAAATCGAATTAGACGATCGATTTCGACAACCCTTCCTTCAATAGTAAATCCAACGCAATTAATCCCTAATCAGTTCCTTGAATTTCTTGCTTCGATTTTCGATTCATTTCTAAAATATCGATTTCATCAGCCTGCCGGAATATCAACAACCAGCCGCCCTCTCCACTTCCATTATATTATAAATAGCCTCCATCCATTATCCCCCGCATCGAATCACTCAAGTAGTTGACAATTCCGACAGTTCATTTGTCGAACTGCGTCTGCTAGAGTGGAGATGCTTTTCCAGGAAAGCCAAACTCCTCGCACTTAGCTAATCTGACGCAAGTGTTCCCCAACCAACCTCTTGAGACAGGGACGGCTTTCAAGTGCGGCACTCGATAAGTTCAAATTACTGCCCTCCCCCCCTACCAATGGCCGAACCGTAGGCGTTGCTTGACCTCTACTGTCGTCATGTCGCTCGTTGGCGAAGTGACGACGAAATTCGACCCAACATCCAACCCGACTGGGACTGGGCATTGGCTGCGTACATTATGCGCCGGGAATAATTAGATTGCTGCCTGGAGGCTGGAAAACTAGGCAAAGGTGGTCGGGGTTCATCATTTAATTAGATACTAACCGGTAGCCGAGCCGGTTATGTTGTTGGGGAATCGCACTCTTCGCTTTGTGGCTTGCCTGGAGCCTGTTTCAATTCTAATCATATGCTGCTATTAGGAAAGTAGGGTAATTTGGGAACAATTTAATGGTGAAATGATACGCACCAAGGCGAAAAACGTCGAAACAACGCCAATTCAAAATGGCGGATGGGTTTTTTTCTATACTTGCATCAGTTGGAAACTTTGCAGCCCCTTTTTAACGAATCTACTGGCCCGAGAAAGGTAAAACCAACTTAAAATTAAATTTCATGAGTGAGCACAAACTTCCAATTAGTCCGCTCCCTGACGTGGCGGCACTGATGACGGGATAATGTCTATTGCCATCAGATTTAATGAAACGATCTGTCGATGACGGCGGAACAATGTAGCTCCGCCGTCGGTGGTGGGGACACGCCATTGTTAACTTCGTGCTCGTTCGTTCACATTAATCGCGTTAATTACTTGCCAGTTTTGATAGCAGAACTCCTGATCCGAACTGATTTTCACCCGAGGAAAAAGTAAGGTTAAGTATACTAATTGCTCCTCGTGCTCTTACCAGGCGATAACATCCGCTTGACACGCATACTTATAATGGTCTATCTTTCTGACGCCCTGACACGATGTCGTGCACAATTTACAGGTTGGGTTTGACTTTTTCTCGTTCGTCGCTGAAGGATTTTCACGGCAAATTAAGCATATTTTCTTCGCGGAAGCTCCAGCAGTGCGAAATAAATCGTCTTGAGTGATTATCCGTTTGGCTTTTTAATAATATGCTTACACGACCAACTATAAATCGTAAGCCAAAATATGGGGGGTTTCCTTTTTGTCGGATGGCAAAATTTCGATCCCGGGAGCCTACCGGAGGCGGTTTGTTTTAATTAAAGAGGAAGAAAGGGGGGAACCGGGGAGGGGGAAAAGGGATTTGAGAAAATGGTGGGGAGTTGGCTGGGGGGTGGGAGGTGAGGAGACGGGGATTGCGACACCATCATCGATAAACAAAAATATTTTTTTCTAGCTCTTTTTTTTTCTATTTCCACACTATAATAATTATTATTTTAGAAATAAGATTTTTTGGGGTGGTGGGTAGGCATGGGAAGAAAAGGAAAAAAAAAAAAACTAAAGACTGTATTCGATGAAATTTGGACACACGCAATTGTTCGTAACTTTTTAGCGTTTGGGTAAAAATTATTGAAATTTCAACTGAATGTATTTCATTGTGTTGTGTCAATTGTGTAATGAGTTTCGTGACAATCGGTCGAGTGATTTCAGTGATGGCTTCGAATGAAGAAATAGTGCGCCAACAAATTTTGGGCACTCACTTCGAAAACCCAAACGCTTCTCATCGATGGATCGGAAAACAGCTCGGAATCGCACATTCAACCGTATCTCATGTGATCAAAACGTTCAAGGACCGTAAGACAACCAAGCGGAAAAATGGTAGTGGCAAAAAACGTGGCACATCAAATCCGGAGAAGGCCAGGATGGTATTGAACCAATTTAAGCGTTATTCCAACATTTCGATCAGGGATAGGAAAAAGGCGAAAGTTTCAGTTTGTTTTGTGCAAAAAACAATGAAACGTTTTGGATTACATGTGTACAAGGTCCAGAAGGCACCGAACCGGAGCGATAAACAGAACTCGGTGGCCAAAACTCGTTCAAGAAAACTGTACAGGGAGTGGCTCACAAAACCGTTCTGCATTGTGATGGACGATGAGACCTACATCAAAGCCGACACCAAACAAATGCCAGGACAGAAACACTACGTCGCCACCTCTAAGTTGGCCGTTCCGGAGAGTGTACGGAAGAAAAAAATTCCTTGTCTGGCAAGCGATCTGCGGATGTGGCAAAATGAGTCAGCCCTTCATCACCTCTGGGACCGTCAACGGACAAATCTACAAGGACGAATGCCTCCAAAAACGACTTCTGCCCTTCTTGAGATCTCACGATGGCCCGACACTGTTTTGGCCGGATTTGGCATATTGCCACTATGCCCGGCCCGTCTTAGACTGGTACAAAGAAAATAATGTAGTTTTTGTATCAAAAGACGTCAACCCTCCAAACACTCCGGAACTTCGCCCAATTGAAAATTTTTGGGCAATCATGAAGGCAAAGCTCGTTAAAACTCCAAAACTGATAGAAAATGAACTTGAACTAAAGAAAGTGTGGTTAAAAGTAAGTAAGCAAGTCGGTCCTATCATTGTCCAAAATTTGATGAAAGGGGTCAAGGCAAAGGTGCGGGCATTTGGGTTGGGAGAAGAGGTTCAATAAACCAATGATGTCAAAACTTAACCATTTAGTAGTACTTTATTTCCAGAAAGTTTGAAAAGAATCGGGCTCAAGGAAAATTTTGGTGACTTATTTTGTGTGTCCAAATTTCATCGAATACAGTCTTTACAACAGTTAATTAACTTCTATTATCTTATATAGCTGAACAGTCTAGAGAATCCGTCTAGTGTCAGCACTCAGCACTAGCCGTATAGGCCTATTAAAACGCCACGCCTGGTGCGATGGTAGAAGTCCATCACAAAGGTGATCCCTAATTCACGATTTAAGCGACCTCAGGTTCCAGGGCGCCCTTCACAGTATGAAGACCTCTCCGGGACTTTTTGCGTTTCCAAGGTTCCGCCTTTTTTCAGTCTTAATTTTGAGGCTAATTCGAAGTGCGGTTATGAAAAGCCCCAACAGCATCCTTACTCTTTGTTTAAATCTAAAAGCCTAAAGCTATTCTCGATTATTATTAAAAATTACCTCGTTTTCTCAATGAAAATCGACCATAACACTTTGTGATTGGTCCTGAAAACCTCCTTACTGTTCGTATAAATCGGTCCGAATCGGCTCTCAAGCGTTCTATGAAATTACAGTCTGGTCTTTTCGCTTGATGCGTACCGTAAAAATCGCAACCGTAAAGGACGATACCCGCAACTTATGGGATTTCCACTATTTAGGGGAAATGAGGTCTATCTCATTGTTTCAAGTCATAAACCTCTACAGTCTTCGGCAAAATTGTTGTACAGAGTTAGACCAACGAATCTGTGTCATTGGATTACGGTTTAATTAGGAATTTTACCGCTAGAGGCACTTTACTTTCGAGTTACTATATGTGAGTGCAGTGACGCATTGGGTACTAGGTTTCATCCTAGGATTCATTAATAGTTAGGACATTGTTCATACATTTAAAAAAAATAGTAAATTCTACAAAATGTTTGGTCATCTAAACATTTTTGTCAGTTCGACTGATATGTTGGTAGATTCTACAATCGTTATACAGGTACACCGTTCTTTTTTTTTAACTTGATTAAAATAGTATGCACACTATCATCAAACCAGTTTGTTGAATCAAATAACATCATGGTAGATTCAATAAAAATGATTGTTGATTCGACAAAATATGATGTCAGTTCTACAAACCAGTTAGATTTAAGTTAGCAAACAATCTTGTTGGTTCAACTAAGCAAAATTTCTGTTCATGTACTTGCTCTTCTATCTCGGAATATGTAATTTTTGTTGTGTTGGTTACTCTTTTTCGCGACATAATAGAGCACGAATAATAAACGCGAAGAGTTGCTCTTTGCCGGAAGCAGTGAATAAAGCAACATTTTGTACTTAAACAATTTTTTAGTTATTTAAAAAAAATCCCATTTTTAATCCACTTATCAGGATATATTGAATTCTCAGTTTTCACAGACGCAAACAAACGTTTTGAAACAGCCCTGCCCCTTTGCAACTTTCCTGTTTGTCGCTACTACTCTGGCCTTTGCTACCACCAATCCTTGCAACCCCTACCCCTTGCTACTAAGCTGCCCCTTGACCCCTTGATCCCCTTTTTCTTTCTACCACTTCGTTTCTCTTCTGGTCCATCAAGGTTGAATTTCGTCTCGTCACTGAAAACCACGTTCGACCATTCGTCGTCCCAAAGCCCTTATTTCTCGGCAAAGGCAAAACGGGCTTTCTTGTGACGAGGTAGCAGCCGTGGTACAGGCGTCGTTCTTACGAACTAAACTTTTGGATCCTTGCCTAAAACTTGACGAATCCGACGGCAGATATCGACAGACTCATTTCCTTCCTAATTTCTACCGATGACAGCGTCTCGTAGATCGCCATTCGTTTTATCCCTTTTTAACGCGCGGTGTCAGCGTGGATGGACGTCCATATCGCTGTTTAGTGGACGACATCCTTATTGCTACCAATTCTGATGACTATTTCACGTAAGCTCAACCCTTTTTGTCGAAGTTCATCTACTCTTTCCTTCTCAAAGTTGGTCAACGGGCTGTTTTTCGGCATTTTTCCTTTAAATTGCGTAAATAATACAAGTTAAATTATAACATTACTGTTTTTGTTTCTTATCTATTTTCCATTCTCTATTTCACCTTTGCAAACGGCACTTTTCAATAAACACCAAAAAAAATTACCTCCGGCAAGACAAAACAAGATGACGCAGATTACCGTCTTTAAACTTATTTCCAGGCAAGAAAACAGAAGAATGCGATTAATAACAAACACAGATTGATACCTGGTGAATCAACACATAACCAATATGTTTCTAACTAATACACACATATCTACTCAAATTTGCCCGAGGAAGCTTACACGGTAAACGTAGAATCAGTGAAATATACGTTGTCTTCGGTGCTCTGACCGTCCGTGTAAGCGTCCTTTGGCACATAAGAATGAGAAAATAAATTCAATCCAACACATAGTTTATCGACTTGCGTATGTGTCAGTTTCAGGAGATACAATTGTACATGAAATCTTTATTTACGTTCCCCAACTTTTTACAAACATGAATTACGTCTCGGGTTAAATTCAAAATGTCTAAGTGTGTACTTTTTCCACCAGTGTTTTTGTGCTGGAATGATATGAGACTAATTCGGTGCATTTTGTCCCCAAGCATATTGTATGCATCGAACTGCCCTAAACTACGTCCACTCGAAACATAATGGGCCATGATGAAGCGGGAACTCAGAAAGACCAAGGAGAAGGTAAAGGATGCAATTGACATAGTAGAAAGCGAATGAAAATAGTACTGGATACGACTGTACAAGCTCTTATGAATGGCGTAAAGCGAAAGTGTCGAGAATTTTACCAATCAACCTCCAATGATTGATCCAATGCACAGTGGGAAAAAACGGACCCAAATTCGCACAGATGAGACGCCGCTGGATTGGCTGCTTGAAATATATCATTTCTTATGGGAAATTTGCCAAAAAATTGAATGGTGCTGGTTTCATTCTGCGCCGGGCCCGGGAAATGGGCCATTTTACCCCATTTACCCCTAATTTGTCTTTTTGAGTTGGCACACATATAACTAAAAACGCCGCTGAATTTTTTGCCCGCATAGAAGCATATTTCATATTAAAAACTCTTGGAAATCGAATGGTGCAAGTTTCATTCAGTTTCAAGCTCGGAAAGTGGCTTATTTTGCCCAATTTCCCCATTAATTTGAGATTTTCTTGTTCGTACCCTTTCAGCTACAATCGCTGCCAAAGTTTTTGACTGAAAACAGCCTATCTTACGAGAAAAAGTCTAAGGAATCGAATGGTGTTGTTTTCGTTTAGCTACAGAATCGGGAAACTGTCCATTTTGCCACATTTAACCCCAACTGTGCAGGATTCATTCAGTTCCGAGCTCGGAAAGTGGCCATTTTTGCTCCACTTTTTCTTAAATATGCGAATAAACCAAGGCTGCTCCGAAGTCTGAAAATGGCCAAAACCAGTCCGGAAAGCTCGGAAAGTGGCCAAAACAGAACTATTAAAAAAGTATATGCGCATTTGATAAATACTTAGAGGTCGTATCTGAAAACAACTAAAACGCACTTTTTATATATTAGGAGCTATAAACATTTATGAAGGGTGGGGATTGTCCCATGTGAGGAAAGGGGGAAAAAAAAATTTAAAAAAACATTTATGCAAGAAATGGCCTGAAAAGGGCCATTTGGTTTCATGTCAAGGTATGTAACTATTCATACACCACGTCTTTGTAATCCGCTAGTCCTCATCATCACTGTATCCTTCGCTATCTTCCGAATAACTGTCTTCGAGTTCTGAAACGTCACTGTCCTCGTATTGCTGAATCGTGCTTTCCAAATTATTCACAGTATACATTGCCATTAGACGAGAGAATTCATCGTCCTCTGTTTTTCGGTGCTGTAATTTATATTCCAAATGAGACATCTTAGGGTCCGACCAGGTTAAAGACAGTCTCATCAGATCCGTCAAATTGTCTTCTGGAGACGTTTTACGAGCAAGATGAGTACGGGCGAATTTATACCGCTTATGACACCTCTCCCCTGCCTGCTCGTCAACGAAGTTCATGGTATAGGGCTGAAAACCAGAAAAAAATATTAATATTCTACTACTAGTAGTGCTTCATTTGTATTGTTGAAAATACAT
Source organism: Aedes koreicus (assembly GCA_024533555.2). NCBI lineage: Eukaryota > Metazoa > Arthropoda > Insecta > Diptera > Culicidae > Aedes > Aedes koreicus. The sequence goes on from JAHHFK020004281.1 coordinate 253,623, forward strand.
TTGTTAAGAATTGAATAGTTTATTTTTGTGAATTTTAATTAATATTTAGTTTCCTATTTCATTAGTCTCGACACAAAAATTGGACTTACTCACCAGTCTGTTTATAAACTCTTGCAGGTGGCTGTATTTATGCACACAAGGCGGTAAACGTTTAACAAAAGGAAACTCAATGGCGATTTGGCTCTCTATTTCTAGATAAAGTTGCTTCATCTTCTCAGCGTCGAGTTTACTTGAGGAAAGGGCCAAACTACTTATTAGCCGAATATTTTCGACGAGAGCTTGGCTAATCCCAAGAATCTCCGAAAACATCTCCGGATCAGCTAAAAGACGACGAGCCATATTCCCGTTGTTGCAACTCCCGCTTCCTCCAATCTTGGGTCTATTGATACTCATCTTGAAATGATCCTCCAAGCGATCCGTCATTTCTCGAGCCTTTTCTTCAACGATTGGATTGGTTGTGGATGTCCTTCACCTGCCTGGCTGGCGCGGATGTCCTTCACCTTTACTCGGATATTAAATTTGCTTCGATGCGGGCAAAAAATTCAGCGGCGTTTTAGTTATAAGGGTGCTAACTCAAAAAGATAAATTTTTAGGGGTAAATGGGGTAAAATGGACCATTTTCCAGGCTCGGCGCAGGCTGAAAATGGCACCATTCGACATAGTTTTTTTCATGCAGAAAATTCAGCGGCGATTGTAGATATATGAATAAAAACTTGAAAACACATAAAGATAGGGTTAAATGGGGCAAAATGGACAGTTTCCCGATTCTGTAACTAAACGAAAACAACACCATTCGATACCTTAGACTTTTTCTCGTAAGATAGGCTGTTTTCAGTCAAAAACTTTGGCAGCGATTGTAGCTGAAAGGGTACGAACAAGAAAATCTCAAATTAATGGGGAAATTTGGCAAAATAAGCCACTTTCCGAGCTTGAAACTGAATGAAATTTGCACCATTCGATTTCCAAGAGTTTTTAATATGAAATATGCTTCTATGCGGGCAAAAAATTCAGCGGCGTTTTTAGTTATATGTGTGCCAACTCAAAAAGACAAATTAGGGGTAAATGGGGTAAAATTGACCATTTCCCGGGCCCGGCGCAGAATGAAACCAGCACCATTCAATTTTTTGGCAAATTTCCCATAAGAAATGATATATTTCAAGCAGCCAATCCAGCGGCGTCTCATCTGTGGGAATTTGGGTCCGTTTTTTCCCACTGTGCAATGTATGTAAACAGAGCTTAATACATGTGTTCGGGAAAGATGAATACACCGATTCTCTTAGCGTAATACTTTAAGCTGTAATTTATATATTTTTGCTCGTTTCAGTTGCTTGAAATATAAATGATCGTAGCCTACAAATTCGGTTCACCCTAATGTGAAAATCTTCCGCAAACAAAAATTGGATTTCGGTTGCTCATTCTACAATAGTTTATGAGGGAATTATAGAAATTGTGTATCCTAAGAATTGGAAACTACTACATACTTTAATGTACGATTTATAAATGCTGGCGTACGGTGTAGCCAACAGCACTCACTTGCACCTGGGATCGCTATGGAAACATACTTTAATCTTTAGGGCATTGTAATTCACAGAAAACAAACTAGATGTTACCTATGCTCTGTTCTGAGGATCTTATTTTCCCCAGAGTAATCAGCGCTGCGTACTGTGTAACAGTCCACTGGTACAATACCACAATTTCCTAGGCTATTAACGAAATCAGCACTAAAGGGTGATACGGTCAAAATTTGGTCAAGGGAAAACGCGTGTAAATCGGTGAAATCGTTTATTTAAAAAAAAAAATAATTTTTTTTTTTCTCGTTTTTTATTTATAAATCAGTAAAAAAATTTAGTCAGGGTTTCACCTTTTCTAATCCGAATTGCCGGGCCTTACGTTTGCTGCCCCCACATTTTTTTGTTTTGCCACCTCCTGTGTCTTCTTCGTCGCCGCGAGAAAGTTGTTTTGCTTGTGCTGGTCGTTGGTCTTTGTTTTTTTTTTTTTTCTTTAGGTTCCGCTTGACAATAGCCCAGTATTTCTCAATTGGGCGGAGCTCTGGCGTGTTGGGAGGATTCTTGTCCTTGGGAACCACCTGCACGTTGTTGGCGGCGTACCACTCCATGGCCTTTTTACCGTAATGGCAAGATGCCAAATCCGGCCAAAACAGTACGGAACAACCGTGTTTCTTCAGGAAAAGCAGCAGACGTTTATTCAAACACTCTTTCACGTAAATTTCTTGGTTGACAGTCCCGGAAGCTATGAAAATGCTGCTTTTCAAGCCACAGGTACAGATGGCTTGCCAAACCAGATATTTCTTTGCGAACTTTGACAGTTTAGTGTGCTTGAAAATATCTGCTACCTTTCCCCTTCCTTTTGCCGTATAAAACTCCTGTCCCGGAAGCTGCTTGTAGTCGGCTTTGACGTAGGTTTCGTCGTCCATTACCACGCAGTCAAACTTCGTCAGCATCGTCGTGTACAGCCTCCGGGATCGCGCTTTGGTCGTCGTATTTTGTTTATCATCGCGATTTGGAGTCACTACCTTCTTGTAAGTCGATAGTCCGGCTCGTTTTTTGGCTCGATGCACGGTTGTAGACGATACACCCAGCTTATTTGCGGCATCTCGGAGAGATAGGTTAGGAACGCAGTCAAACTTCGTCAGCATCGTCGTGTACAGCCTCCGGGATCGCGCTTTGGTCGTCGTATTTTGTTTATCATCGCGATTTGGAGTCACTACCTTCTTGTAAGTCGATAGTCCTGCTCGTTTTTTGGCTCGATGCACGGTTGTAGACGATACACCCAGCTTATTTGCGGCATCTCGGAGAGATAGGTTAGGGTTTCGCTTGAAACTACCGGCAACTCTCTTTGTCGTCTCAGCGGCGTCCGGTTTTCGATTTCCCCCCGATCCAGACTTCCTGGCTGTCGACAAACGTTCCCCAAACACTTTAATTACATTTGTAACGGTTGATTTGGCAACTTTTAGCGATTTTGCCAACTTTGCGTGCGAGTAGCTCGGATTTTCGCGATGCGCGAGCAAAATTTTGATACGCTGCTCTTCTTGCTTGGACGGCATTTTGACAACTGAAGAGTGAATTCCAAAATCAAAATAGGAGCAACATTCTACACACACACACCTTCAAAATGAGGGGTGTTCAGGTTTTTTAAATGCAAAATTGAAATGAATACGTCAAGTTGATATTGACCAAATTTTGACCATATCGCCCTTTAAACTGCACTAAATCTAACTCAAATTTATAATTCTCGCAAAGGATGATATGGACTATCGAATTATCGAACCAATCTGCGCTATCTTCATTGTCGTCTACCGCTATTATCTCTGCTCTTAATATAATCTGCTCATCAGTAAAGGGTGATTCGGTCAAAATTTGGTCAAGGGAAAACGCGTGTAAATCGGTGAAATCGTTTATTTAAAAAATCAAATTAAATTTCTTTTTCAAGTTTAATTAGTATAAAATTCAGGAAGAATATTCAGTTAGGCTTCCGCTTTTCCAAATCCGAATTGCCGAGCCTTACGCTTGACCCCTGCCATCAGATTTTGTACAGCCACCTTGTCCACCTTCTTCGCCGCAGAAAGCCAGTTTGCCTTGAACTGCTGCTCGTCCTTAGCAGTTTTTTTGGTCTTCTTTAGGTTCCGCTTGACAATAGCCCAGTATTTCTCAATTGGGCGGAGCTCTGGAGTGTTGGGAGGGTTCTTGTCCTTGGGAACCACCTGCACGTTGTTGGCGGCGTACCACTCCATGGCCTTTTTACCGTAATGGCAAGATGCCAAATCCGGCCAAAACAGTACGGAACAACCGTGTTTCTTCAGAAAAGGCAGCAGACGTTTATTCAAACACTCTTTCACGTAAATTTCTTGGTTGACAGTCCCGGAAGCTATGAAAATGCTGCTTTTCAAGCCACAGGTACAGATGGCTTGCCAAACCAGATATTTCTTTGCGAACTTTGACAGTTTCGTGTGCTTGAAAATATCTGCTACCTTTCCCCTTCCTTTTGCCGTATAAAACTCCTGTCCCGGAAGCTGCTTGTAGTCGGCTTTGACGTAGGTTTCGTCGTCCATTACCACACAGTCAAACTTCGTTAGCATCGTTGTGTACAGCCTCCGGGATCGCGCTTTGGCCATCGTATTTAGTTTATCATCGGGGTTTGGAGTCACTACCTTCTTGTAAGTCGATAGTCCGGCTCGTTTTTTGGCTCGATGCACGGTTGTAGACGATACACCCAGCTTATTTGCGGCATCTCGGAGAGATAGGTTAGGGTTTCGCTTGAAACTACCGGCAACTCTCTTTGTCGTCTCAGCGGCTTCCGGTTTTCGATTTCCCCCCGATCCAGACTTTCTGGCTGTCGACAAACGTTCCCCAAACACTTTAATTACATTTGTAACGGTTGATTTGGCAACTTTTAGCGATTTTGCCAACTTTGCGTGCGAGTAGCTCGGATTTTCGCGATGCGCGAGCAAAATTTTGATACGCTGCTCTTCTTGCTTGGACGGCATTTTGACAACTGAAGAGTGAATTCCAAAATCAAAATAGGAGCAACATTCTACACACACACACCTTCAAAATGAGGGGTGTTCAGGTTTTTTAAATGCAAAATTGAAAGAAATACGTCAAGTTGATATTGACCAAATTTTGACCGTATCGCCCTTTAGTGGTTGGTCCTTGGCAGTGTTGTCAAATGCAAAGCTTCATCGCCAACAACATGTATAAAACTGCCCTGCATATTTGGTTTTTATCCGATACATACATGAGACTCTATAGTAAACTAGCTGAACCCGGTGCGAGCCCTGCTACGCTTGCGACCAAATGAATAAAAATTTAATGAAACTGACACGTCTATGGCTGTTTTTCGGAATGAGTTTTTTTTTTTTGACCAAGAAGGGGTTCAAACTTCTATCAAAAATACACATTTTGTATTTTAGTTACCTGGATAATTCTCATGTTTGGTTGAAATTTGTGTTTCATTTGTATGAGAGCCCCCCTTTCCAGAGGGAGGAAGGGTCTCAAACAATCATAAGAACCTTCCCCAGTCGCAAAAACCCCTGCATACAAATTTTCACGCCGATTGGTTCTGTTGTTTCCGAGTCTATATGGGTCAGACAGACCGACAGACTGACCGAAATTCATTTTTATATTTATATAAATCCTGCTTCCAAAAACCCTCACATTCCAAATATGGCTTCATTTGCTTGAATAGTTCTCGAGTTATGCAGAAACTTGTGTTTCATTTGTATGGGAGCCCCTCCTAGCAGAGAGAGGAGGGGTCTCGAACTACCGTAGAAACATTTATTACCTTTAAAATCTCCACAAGCCAAATTGAGTTTTATTTGCTTTTTAGTTCCCGAGTTATGCAGAAATTTCAGTTTGATTTGTATTAAAGCCCCCCCTTAAAGAGGGGTCTCAGACCACCATAGAAACATTTTGTGCCTCCAGAAAACCTTCTAAAAACTCTCACACGCTAAACTTGGTTTCCTTTGCTTGATTAGTTTTCGAATTAGGCAGAAATTTATGCTTCATTTGTATGGGAGCCCCCTCTTCCAGAGATGGGAGGGGTCTCTTACTATCATAAGAACCTTTCCCGGCCCCAAAAACTCCTGCATACTAAATTTCACGCCGATCTGTTCAGTAGTCTCCGAGTCTATAAGGTTGAGACAGAGAGACCAAATGTAGTTTAATTTGCTTGAATAGTTTTCGAGTTTTGCAGAACTTTCTGTCTCATTTGTAAGAGACCCCCCCCCCCCCCCTCTTAAAGAGGGGGAGTGATATTTAACTACCATAGAATTATTTCTTGCCCCCAAAACCCAGGACATGCCAAATTTGGTTCCATTTGCTTGATTTGATCTTGAGTTATGCAGAAATGTGTGTTTAATTTTTATGGACCCCCCCTTCCTTACAGAAAGGGGAGGGGTCTCGAGTCATCTTAGAAACATTTCTTGTCTTCAAAAACCTGCACCTGCCATATTTGGTTCCTTTTTCTTGATTAGTTCTCGAGCTATGCAGAAATTTTTGTTTCATTTGAATGGGAGCCCCCCTTTCAGAAACGGGAGGGATCTCGAGTCACCTTAGAAACATTTATCGCTTTCAAAAACCTCCACCTGCCAAATTTGATTCCATTTGATTGATTAATTTTCGAATTATGCAGAAATTTGTGTTTAATTTGTATGGGAGCCCGCCTTATAGAAAGGGGAGGGGCTCAAGTCACCTAAGAAACTTTCAAAACCCTACACCTGCCAAATTTGGTTCCATTTGTTTGATTTATTTTCGAGTTATGCAGAAATTTGTGTTTCATTTGTATGAGAGCCCCCCGTTTCAGAATTGGGAGGGGTCTCAAACTACCATTGAAACATTTTTTGTCTTTGGAAACCCCTACATGCCAAATTTGGTTTCCGTTGCTTGATTAGTTCTCGAGTTATGCAGAAATATGTGTTTCATTTATTTGTATGGGAGCCCCCCCCCCCCTTTCAGAGAAGGGTGGGTTCTCTAACTATCTTTAGTACCTTCCTCGGCCCCAAAAACTCCTCCATACAAAATTTCACGCAGACAGACAGACAGACAGAGTACGTCCCTAACCCCTCTGAGATAGGAAAATTCAAATATAAATTTAATGATACTCCATCGTTAGTCATCGGAGTTTGATGCGGTTTTTTGCAATAGATCACAAAAGTATCCTTGTTTGTGGATCTGCACTGGTTATTCCGAAAATGTTCGTAGTTTCGGATTCCAAGGTGGGAGTACTGGGGTAAGTACCAGTCCAGGGATGGTGGACACAATATTTTGAGATGGGAAACATAGCAAACGGCATATCAAACTTCATGATTTAGCAAAACTAGGTCATCAGAAAACATTTTGAGGATTTCTGACCATACTGACCACTAAAAGAGGCGATGCGGGATCCGAGTTCCTCAGGAAAAGTGACCATATTCAAATATTTTCCAAAACCTGGCTTGCGACATATCAAACTTCGTGATTTTGAAAAACTTTGTCTTCTGAGGACATTTTGAGGGTGTCTGACCATACTCGCCACTTGGAGTTGCCCTGCGGAATTTTGAGTTCCTCCGGTAAAGTGGCCATATTCATTTTTTTCGGAATAACCAGTGCAGATCCCCAAACAAAGATAATTCGATGATCTATTGCAAAAAAACGCATCAAAATCCGATGGCTAACAATGGAGTATCATTAATTTAAAATTTTATTTTTTCTTTCTCACGGGGTTGGGGACGTCCGTGTTAAGGGACTTATGTTTAGCGAGTAGTTCTATGTGATGCAATTATATCGTGCACACTCTTTATTGGACATTAGGACATTGGAGCATCTCTCTTTTTTTTAGGTTTGTTTGATGAGTATGAGTTAATGGCATACGTATAGCAGTCATTTGAAATTTGATCAACTTATTCAGCTGTTGAAAAATCCCGAAAAATTTAACAGATTTCGATAATCTGAATCAACTGCGATCTCCCATCTGGTCGCCCCAAACTACCGAACAGCTATCTCCCTTAGCTAGTTCAATTTTCCCCTTCGGTATCATCACTCAAGCTCATAACGCTGATGAGCCCTAAAAAATCCCAAAACAACTCCATTCACGAAGCCCGACTCTGTCTCCCTGTCTGGCGACCCCTTCATGCACGGTTTCAAGCTTATCCTGCAATATATTTAGAGTAATCCACCACCCAGAAGCGCCGCCGCTGCCGAGATCGACCGAATCCGGCACGTGTATGTCTACACCTTACCGGATTTACCTATCCGTCTCGATTGGAAGTACTTCAAGCGAAAGGATGAAATATGCGATGAAACACCATGTGTAATGAGTTTGGAACCGGCGTACCTACCCTCTGCCCTCAAGCTAACCCGGGGCGGCAACATCCAACATGACGTGTTCTGCCAAGGGTAAAGTTTACGATAGACGACGGTGTTCCGAAGATGAAATTTCGAAACGAATAAACATTCCAGCGACTGTTGGTTTTGTGCTTCGAAACCCCCTATCCGTCAAGCTCCGTTCGTAAAAACAAATTCTCATCCTGCAAACGTCGTTCTTTTTGATTCGAAAAATCTGAACACGATGATACAGCAGAAAACGTTGGGTTATGCAAAATAAGATGAAGGTATTCAAAATTTCTCTCCGACAGTTTTCGCAGCGAGCTTATCATCTTATCATATCAACCCAACCGACCGTAGAAAGAAGAAGACGAGGAGCTACCGGCTTATTTGCTAACCATAGTTGAAACCACCTGTCGTTCCATTACTGGCTCCTCCGAAACTTGTTGTTGTTTTTGTCGATGGAAATCTGGCTGGTTGGAAGGGAAGAGGCATTTCGCGTGATATTCGTGAACGTTAACAGTAACGCACTCCGTCAAACACAGTCGGAATTGGCTCCTACTGCGATTCGGTGGTTGTGGATTTGAGTTGTCATGTTTTTTACAACCGTCAAATGGATACACTGGAAGAAATTTGATTGGATTTTTTCGGGGCTTCAAACTAGGTATGAAAAATTGAAATGATGAAGAATGAAATTTGATAAAATGTCGTTCAATCGACATTTTTTTTTCGAATTTGATTTTGGATTCAAGAATGGAATTTGGTGGTGTTGAAAACCCACAACCGAAATAAGCTTTAACGATATGAGGAAAAATGGGTTGAGAGTTGGGGGGAAACAAGCGTATCACATCGCGTTTAATAATCGCTAAATGGGTAAGATGAGTCGGCTGCTTTCGGAAATTTGGGAAAGCATTTGGCTCTACCGTAGTTTACACAAAGGGAAGCGCGGGGAAAGGATGTTTGTCTTTTACGGGCTCCATGCGCAACGGAATATGTATGCAGGATAGTGATGCTTTCAGCATTAGGGGTACGTGTGAATAGTCTCACACACAGGATGTTCGTGTGAAACAGTGGATAGCTGACGAAATTAAAATAATTACTCTGTTTCTGTTGCCATTAAGGATGCTGGGAAATCTAGTAAACACGCTAGTCGTAAGCCAGGAATGCCTTCCACATGGGTGTGCACACCGAGCAAACGACAAAAAAGCCGCTGAAACTAAGTGCTGGTTGAATACTGTTTTACATTTGCGTCGTGGGTTTGAGAGCCTTATAGCAAAAGGATTGCGTTTTCAATAGTATTGATGATGATGAAATTTGAATATTAAAAAAGAAGCACCTGTTTCTGAGCCCAACGAAAATCACAATTTAGTAACATTGTACGAAGCACGATTTTTCTTTGAACAGTAAAGAATCATGTTATTTAAATAATTGCCTGACGATGTAATACTTCCATTTATTGTAGCAATGTTACTTTGGAAAGCAGTGAAATAATCTGAAAAACGATTTGATCAGAATTCTATTGTTGTTTGTGATCATCAAGCTCCTGTATGACGTACCAAAAACGTTTTGGCGGGCCCGTAAACAGAGGTACATGAAACCCGCGAATATAGGGAAGAGAATCTCCTTCCAAAAGCAAGTTCGCATTCACAGTACTAGAGTCGAGCCTTCGATTGACAGAATAAACCCAATAGATGGAGTCGAAGAGTCCGCCCTAGTACCGCGAAATGTTACAATAGGGAGGAGGCAGTCCCATGCTCCCCATCTAAATTGTTTAAATTGGGTGCCCTGATGGTCCCTCCCTTTCTCCATTCTGAGTTATGTAATGAATACTTAGTACATTTGCCGTGGTCATTTGATTGCATACCTTGTTTTAGAAAATTGGCTGAAAGTAATATTGGTTACGCCTTAATTATTGCCGTTCATTTGGTTCAGGGGTTCAAGCAGCACGAGGTTTTATTCGGTGTCCATAGAAGTTGTTTACGCAGTTGAGATTTCTTATTTGTCAAACGCTTTGTTTACATTTTTAATGGTACGGTAAAGTGCTCTTATTTGGGTCTATGGTCCATGGATCTATCGTGTCATCAAAATGCGCGCACAGTAGCAGAGTAAATTGTGTTGAGCTTTTGTGGCCTATTTTGTGGGCTATTGTCCTTTTTTTAAGCACCCACTATGTCTAATTACTTAGGACGTTAGTAGTTTGGTGGTCCCTGCGACCTGCCGTTGCTCGTTTCGCCATTTTTGTTGGAGATCGAGGACAATCTGAGAGGCTGCTATGTATACCGCGTCCCAGATGTCCCGGTCTTGGCATATCCTCTGGACCAAATTATCCGGAGTTGTGTCGTGACCACTTACGGCTATCATGCCGGATCTCGCGCCGTCGAAGCGAGGACATGTGAAGAACACATGTTCCGCAGTTTCCTCTACTCCCGCGTACTCGGTACATGCGGAGGACTGTGCATGCCCATATTTGTACAGATATTGTCTGAAATAGCCGTGGCCTGACAAAATCTGCATTAAGTGGAAGTTCACCTCACCATGTCGCCTACCACCCACCCGGAGACCTCCGGGATTAGTCGGTGCGTCCACTGACCTTTGGTGGTGTTGTTCCATTCCCTTTGCCACTTAACCATAGAGGCGGCTCTAGTAGTCTTTCGAATACCTCTTGTTCCACGTTGTTCGAAGCACTCTACATCCTCTTTTATGACAATGCCTATTGACATCATCCCCGCTAGAACGCAGACCGCGTCGCGTGACACCGTTCGGTATACACTAACCACTCTTAGGCACATAAGCCTGTGCGTACTCTCAAGCTTACTTATGTAGCTCTTGGTACACAAGGCGGTGATCCATGTCGGCCCGCCGTACCTAAGTACGGACAGGGCGACACTGGCCAGGAGTTTACGCTTACTCCCTTGCACCGCCGAGCTATTCGACATCATGCGGGATATTGCCGATATAGCCATAGAGGCTTTCTTGCAGGCGTAATCGACGTGGCTGATAAAGGACAACTTATCGTCGATCATGACCCCAAGATACCTCAAAGACCTATTCGATTCGATGGTGCAGTTACCTGCACTGATCGTCGCATTTTGCTCAGATTTTCGGTTGTTAACAACCGTGACCTCAGTCTTATGGTGGGCTAGCTACAGTTTCCTGGAACTCCTCCATCTCTCCCCCAATGCCATTGGAGTGCGAGGCCGTTTGCTCCACCTCTTCAATGGATTCACCACATATCTCCAGGGTGATGTCATCCGCGAACCCGACTATCTTCACCCGGTTCGGGAACAAAAGCCGTGGTACCTCATCGTACTTCGTGTTCCATAGTACTGGACCCAGGATCGAACCTTGTGGGAATACGTTTCTGGCCTACCTCAGTATTGTACACCAGTACGCGATTCTGGAAATAGCTTCCCAGAATCTTGTACAGGTACCCAGGAACCTCAAGGCGTTGGAGCGAGTCGGCGAGAGCCGCCCAACTGCCGCTATTGAACACATTTCTCACGTCAAAGGTGGCCACTGCACAGTAGCGGACTTAACGCCTCTTACGCTGGATTGCCACTTCGGCCGTTTTGGTGACGTAGAAACTGACGGTTATTAGACAGACCGCCTACGCCCTCCGTTTATTTTGTCAGTCTGTTGAGGATTACCCTCTTAAGCACCTTACCCGCTGTATCCAACAGTCAAATTGGTCTATATGCCGATGGATCCCCTGGTGGCTTCCCTGTCTTTGGTAGCAACACTAGGGTCTGAATTTTCCAGGCGTCCGGAAAGACGCCCTCGTTCAGACACCTTTGCATCACTACCCTGAAAATTTCGGGAGCCAGCAAGATAGCCGTCTTGATGGCCAGGTTCGGAATACCATCCGGTCCTGGCGGTTTGTTCACCTTTAGCGACTTTGCTATCGCAATGAGTTCTTCATTCGTCACCGTCGCCTTCTCGCTTGCCCCCGTTGTTCCGTTGTCAATGCCCACGTGGTCACGGGTGTTTGGCTGAGCCGCCCACCCTTCGTCGCTATGACAACGTTATGGTCTGGGATACTGGAACGCTGGTCATGGGACAAATCTACGGCGGTGGGGGGCTATGGACTCGGGTCATGGTTCAGAAAGAGTCCCCCAACGATCACCTGCAGTAGCTCTGGTGATTGCTCGGTTGGAGCCGTCGATCCTCTGGTTTTGGCCATTACTACCCGATAGGCGTCACCCCACGGATTCGTATTGGCCTTCTGACACAGGTCCTCAAAGCAGGCTCGCTTGCTGGCCTTTATCTCCCTCTTCAGCGCGGCCTTCGTGGCGACTAGCGCTTTTTGCACCCTCCATCTTGCGTGTAGGCATGTTCTGCGGACTCTGTTCACCAATACACCGGCGATCTTCCATTCTTCGGTTTGACTTCCCTCGGCATGGTCGCATCGCACGCTCGTGTAAGTGCCATCAAGAGTTGTTGGCCGGAAGGTTCCTGGGTTTAGCGTTCTCTCTCAAGCGCCTCTTTGAAAGTCTCTCCTCCATCTGCGGGCTCCGCACGCTGCCTTGTATTGTGGACGGTACAATAACGAACTGCCAAGTGGCCGCTATGGGTGTAGCCATCATCCACCCTCCAATTGTTAAGCATCCCAGGGCTGCTGAAGGTTATATCGATTATCGATTCCGCTCCGTTTCTATGGTAGGTACTCTAGGTACCCACGTTGGCTAGGTCCACATGGAGCCTAGCTAAGGCCTCCAGAAGAATGTGGCCCCTGGGGGTTGGTAAGGTGGCTCCCCCACTCGAGCGCCCAAGCGTTAAAGTCCCCCGCTATTATCAACGGGTTTAGGCCAGTTAACTCAGTTTTCATACGATCGAGCATATTGCAAAACTGTTCAATCGACAGTGCGTAGCAGCTGCAGAAGAACACTTCATTCACTTTTACAACCACGAAGCCTTCGTTTGTGGTAGACATAACCTCCTGAACCGGGTACTTGTCCATCGTACATAATGCCGCCATATTGAACCTGTCCGCAACCCAGTTGCCGTTGCTGGCTGGAATGCGGTATGGGTCGGAAATTACGGCGATATCCGATGCCGACTCGTGAACTGTCTGACACAGCAGTTGCTCTGGGCTCTGGTCAATCAATTTGCAAACACTAAACTACAACTAAACACGGTACCTTTAGTTTCTCTGCAAGATCGCATACCGACAGCGTCGGATTTTGCGGCCGTTCGTACAAGATGCGTTTACGCACTTCCACTAGATTCGACGCCATTTTACCAAATGTAACAAAGAATGTAAACTTGTTGTACCAATTGAAACGTTTCAGTGAACCATGAAATAGATTTAAAGACTATACTGAAAGTGAAGTGTCCGAAATTTAACGTGGACAGGCTTTAATCAGATGGATCTCACCAAAAGCCGCCTCCAAAATAGCACTTGCTCGATCAGCTGTAGAAAATATTATGCATCTACAAATTTTCTATGCTGATTCTTTACCAATTTCATGCACTCGCGGCGAAATCAATGCAATCTATAAATAAAATTCACGGTGCTAAACCGCCCGTTGAATATGAGACCATAATTACGAAAACGGAGCATATCGTGTGGGAATTATGTACCTGGAAATATGTGCAAGCCTTGCCCTCGTGTATTGCGTACTGGGCCAGAATCGAGATCTAGCAGGAAAAAAATCATAACTCTTTAAAGTTGCACGATGTTGAATTATTATGTTCAACAAAAATTCTTCGATTGGTTAAAGCTACATTTTCTTAGATAAAATTTGAAATTATGCCACAGAGATGGCGCTGCGATGCATACTTTTTTTAGTTCGGATTCTAGACCACTAGTGTCTTCGGCAAACTTATACAGCGTAAAATTTCACGAAAAGTTTCCCAAGACATGAAAGCTGTAAGTCTTACCTTACCAATCAGACCAAGGCCGGTGAAGCCTCTGATGGACACAAACGTTGTCTCCATTGTAGTTGGCCCATGGCTGCACCTCGCCAGGTGCTGTCTGCGAAGGGTCCGCAGATCACCTTCACCACTTGATCGATCCACCTTGCTCGTTGCGCGCCTATTCTTCTTGTGTACGACGGTTCGTTTTCGAGAATCATTTTAACTGGACTGTCGTCCGACATTCTTACAACATGTTCAGCCCATCGTAGTCGATCGATTATAGCGGTGTGTACGATGGGAGGTTCTCCCAGCAACAGATGCAATTTGTGGTACATTTGCCTCCTCCACGTTCCGTCTTCGATCTGCACCCCACCGTAGATCGTACGCAACACCTTCCGTTCAAAGACACATTAAACGTTGGTCGTTCACTAGCAATGTCCATGTTTCGTGGCCGTAGAGAACTACCGGTCTAATTAATGTCGTGTAGATGGTCAACTTTGTAGTTCGGCCCTAAACGTCCTTCGGAGTCCAAAGTAGGCACGATTGCCAGCCATAATACGCCTTTGTAGATACACGATTTCGTCTACTACCTCGATTTCATCACCGTCGATCTGAACATGTGGAGGAAGGCTAACGTTGTCATCTCGTGAGCCTCTTCCATTCATGCATTTCGTTTTCAACGCATTAATCACAAGTCCAATCCTACCAGCTTCAGCCTTAAGTCTGATGTACGATTCCGCCATCGACTCAAAGTTACATAAAAGGATATCAACGTCGTCGGCGAAGCCAAATAGTTGGACAGACTTCCTGAAAATCGTGCCACTCGTGTCTATGCCAGCTCTTCGAATCACACCCTCCAATGCAATGTTAAACAACAAACACGACAATCCATCACCTAGCCGTAACCCTCTCCGAGATTCAAAGGGACTCGAGAGTGTGCCTGAGACTCGGACGACACCCATCACCCGATCCATCGTTGCTTTTACCAACCGCGTCAGTTTTGCTGGAAATCCATATTCGTGCAGCATGTAAGTCTTTATTTTACTGAGATACACTAAGGTCTATGAAACAGCGTAAAAAAAGACTGAATAGAGTTGATCAATGCACCTGCATAAAATTTTTGTTTAATTCAGATTTTGTTTGCATGTTACCTTTTCATGCAATGGTCAAAATACAGTTTTTAAAATTTTGAGTAGCTACACCAAAAATTGTGAATTGTTTGAAAAACTGCCATATGATTTCTTTTTGCCCAAGGCGAAAAATGTGATTCAAATTAGGTCGATAAGTTGTTCCGTTCTGGAGTTATCGCTGAAAACAAACCGTGTGAAAAAAGAACTTAGTGTTAGTTTTGGTGAAATTTATCTGAATTTTACGTTTTTTAGCATTATTCCTGTAAATTCGTTCAACTACGCATTTAGCTGATTTTTAATTGGTGGATAAAGATTAGTCCCTATTTTTCAGCCAAAAATGACGTTTTAAAGCTTTGAAAAACATAAATATAACATGAAATTTGAAAAAAATACGTTACTTTGTGAAGATATTTTTGAACAATGCGATAGTAAATGAAAAGTGTTAAAAGTTATTCGGATTGTGCATCGTATGAACTATATGTCCTATGAATATCTCAGAGGTATATTGAGATAAACTTGAGATATAGCTCAAATATATTTGAAGGCGTTAAAAATATTGGGTTAAGGCTAAAAAATACCGTTTTTTCAGCTGAAGATTGGTCAGCTAAAAACGGAGCTTTAATCAGCTCTAAACACACAGGATCCTCAATTATAAGCAATTTTAAAATTTCAATCGGAATGGTATCGGAAGAGGCTCAAGTGAAAAATCCGTTCAAAAACACTTTGGTACACTTTCAGTACCAATTTCGGTAGAAAATACGATATTTTTTCTTATTTTCCAAAATAATTAACTATGATGCCAACCAATCAAAAATGTGTGTACCAAACGCGTACCAAAAATCGAAAAGCATGAATTCTCTTTAGATTTACCATGTAGAACCTGCCATAGAGCCACTTCTAGTAGTGATTTTTTTTCACCTTAGGAAGTTTCGCCTAAAGGGCGGTTTCGAGGTCAAATTCATTTGATTTTAATATTATAACACCCCCTTCCAGTGCTGGACATTTTCAATTGAAGACAACTTTTGCATGTCCAGCTTTTGATAATACCATAACTTGATATACAGTAGAGGGCCACAGACAAAACATAGAACCAAATACCCGAACAAACATACCGGTCCAGTATCGAATCAATGTAAAGTAAATTCAACGTCGATGTCGTCTCAATGTCGAGTCAGTTCTGGGTTCAAGTTGGAGCGGATGCTGCTTCTTTTTCGTTCCAATACACCTCTCTTCAATCATACAGAAGAAGCCAATAGGATTAACTTGTCCTTTCTCCCTCGAAATGGCGAACGCTGCATACAAAAACCGGTCGACGAAAATGGATACCGGTTGGCAGTAGTAGAACACCGGTCGGCACTGATGATTGCGCAATCATCCTTGAAGTAATGGCTGAATGATTAAATAAACAAACTTTATTTGCAACCGGAGTATCATCCGCTATGACCCGGATATACAGCAACCCATTATCCACCTCCGCCGCCCATCGCCAACTTTGCAGCATGGAATTTAATCCATTTCCCCACTGCCCACCATGAGGGCAACCATCAAGCACCGGCCCTTAGTTTCCTTGTCTTGTTTTCCCGCATCAACTTTATGTCAGCCGACGAAGCTCTCGGTGCTATTTTGTGTGGAACGTGAGAAACATTTCCCATCCTACCACGATGTGTCATTCATTTATTTTAAGCCTTACTCATCTTACTAAAGCCTCGGCAACAACAATCACAATAATGACTGCGGCGGGACCAAAAGGACACACTTTCGAGGAACTTGCCAACAGTCAACTTGCAGCATCCTTCCGAACCGCATCCAACTAAACACTTACCGGAAATCTTTCTTCTTCCCTCTCTTTTGTAGCTCGTCGGCGGTGAGTTCGACATGGAGCTGAACTTTGTCGTCCAGGACGCCCAGAACGTGAAACACATGCTGGAACTGCTGGACCACTGCCCGGCCAACCTGCAGGCCGAAGTTTGGAGCGTGTTCATCGCCATCCTCAAGAAGAGTGTCCGCAATCTGCAGGCCTGCACCGAAATCGGTTTGATCGAGCATGTGCTGGCGAGGTTGCAGCGAGCCGAACCCATCGTTGCCGGTAAGTTTCCGACTTTTCCCGTTGTCTTTCATGGTTCTGGTGTAAAAATGGTCCTTCCCCATTTCGACAGATTTGCTCATCGAGATGCTCGGTGTGCTGGCGAGCTACAGCATCACAGTCAAAGAGCTGAAACTGCTGTTCGGCGCGATGAAGGCCATCAACGGCAAGTGGCCCCGGCATTCGGCCAAGCTACTGAATGTGCTCAAGCAGATGCCGCATCGGAACGGACCGGATGTGTTCTTCAGCTTCCCCGGGCGGAAGGGATCGGTGAGTACCCCAATCGTAAATTTTGTACGATTCAAAATGGTTATCCGTGGAATGAGCAATGGATAGGGTAAATGCTCCAGTAGCAGCGTAATCGTACCAAAAGTTGTGTATGGAGCGTCCATTGGTACACCAACGCTGCCAATGTACCGCACCATTTAGGGCGGGTTGAAAGGGGTTTTTTCCCCCCCTTTTGCTCCCCCACCAGGGAAAAAACAACAAAATTTTTTTCTCAACTCAAGTATGAGCCTACTTTTCAAATAAAAAAAAAAGAACACAAACACCGTTGTTTTTTTTTTTTTGTTTGTTGTTTTTTTTTTTTTAATCTTACCGATGTTTTTTTTTTTTTTTTTTAATTTGTTTAATACTGCATGGGCACAAGACACGATTTTGGAAATAATTTTTTACTTCTTTTTGGGTTGTTGTTGTTGTTGGTGGGTTTTTTGTGTTTTTTGTTGGTGTGAGACTTATTTTTATGTGTACATTACTGAAAGCGTGGCCTTATTAAAATTCAGATCTCATGCCCAGCTTTTTCTAGGTTATGGATGGTTACATTGTTCTAAAAATTGAAAAAAATATTATTTCAAGCATCTTTTAGCATAGACTTTTTCTAACACTTTATTTGATTACAGTAGGACTTTCTAAGGGTTTCCTTCGGGTACCCCTGAAAAAATTAGTGTTTTTATTTTAACTTTTTCGCTGTTAGTTTTCGGCAAACTCGTAGGGTAAATTACTGTGCACTTTTTAGAAGAACAACATATGTTTACAGTTCACTTACAAGAAAACACTTACGAACGAATTAGAAAAACGATTGTGGAAAACTAGAAAAATTTAAACTAGCACTTCACTTGTTCACCTTTTAAAATGTAAAAAATTAAAAACTGAAACACTTTGACAAACTAGGTATCACTTGAAAACGCGCGCAAATTCCTTTGAATATGCTTATCTTTTTGATCTTGGAACTCGAGCACTCGACACTGAAAATGTCTGTACGTTGCATACAAAATAGGCCAATCAGGAGAAATGAAGCTTTTTCTAGTGAAATTCAAACGCTCGCATTTATTGGTGATAGTTTAAAATAGTATTCCAGTTTTTTTTTTCTATTTAAAAAAAGATGAAGTTAAGTGTTAGTTTTAATTTTCTTAGCTTCCCAATATCTTTATTTATCTTAACTGTTGGCGCGAGAATGAAGGTCGATACCCTACCCGTGATCGAAACCGATCTAAAACCAATAGTGCTCATAGACTTCGTCAACTGACCAATACACAATCAACTGGATGAGGCATTTTTCTTGTTTTTCAGGGGGCAACAATCTGGGCCTTCTAACCCTTTGTCCCCATCTGATATAAATGTTCTGTTTAAACGAAATAAAGCAGTACGAATTGAATTGTTAAAAGTAAAATCTCAAGTTTTAATTTTCGTTCTCCGTTACCACAAGTCCGCCCGTATTTTATCCTCCTTGTAGTTTCGCGCTTTTCTTGGACCTTACACTAAAATACAGGGTGCGGCAAAAAATAATGCGAAAATTTGTTCTATTTCTTTCAAACCCCATTTCAACTAATTCAAGCAATAATATCAACATTTTCAAGTGCAGTTATTTTAAACAAATTTATTCAATGTGTCCTCCATTTTTATTAATAACATCCTCGAGCCGACGCCGGAAGCCAGAGCATGCCTTTCGGACGTAGTCCTCCGACATTGACTGCCATGTGCGTGTTCTGGTTGACTTCAGGGTTTTCACACTAGGGTGTGATGTTTTGCAGGCTCGTGCTTCGACATATGCCCAAATCGAATAATCCAACGGATTAAGATTTGGACTGCTAGGGGGCCACAAATCCTTCGGCCAAAACTTCATGTTATCGTTCAACCATTGTTGGGTTCGATTGGACGTGTGACACGGCGCTCCATCTTGCTGTGGGACAACGTTTTGGTCCTCGGAGAAGTTGGCCTTCACCCAGGGAAACACTTGGTCCTTTAAAGTACCGATATACACTTCGGTATTGATTTTAACTCCAGCATCAATGAAAACAAGCGGCATTTTCAAACCGTTGGACGCCACCAAGCCAAACTTCATGACACCAGCCGGATGTTTGGTTTGAAATTTGAAATTCACAAAGCAATCTCTTGGACCGAGTCACTCGTAGTTCTTTGACCCGGTCCGTAATCAAGTGGCGTTTCACTCTGGCTCTGGAAGATGCATGCAGGTCTTCTTTGATGATTCTCCGCATAGATTTCTCCGAAATATTGGCTTCCTTTGCAAGTTTTTCTTATGGAACGCACCCGGGTTGCGAGCAATTTTTGCACGGACCGATTTGATCACGTTCGGCGTGCGTGCAAAGCTCTCTCTTTCGACTTCTTCTGGACGAATTTGCAATAAAACAAATATAATGTTTGGATGCAGCACTTGAAAGTAAACATAAAAAAATACACTTTCGACAGAAATTAGTCACTAGCTACACGAATTAACCCAATACTCAAGTTTGAACATTTTCGCATTATTTTCTGCCGCACCCTGTATGGTCCTTTGAGCCGGATTGCGAACATTTTGCAGTGAACCGCGAATTCTGTGACCACTAGTGCCCGTGAATTGGCCCCGTCGTCGCTCTTTAGAAGTGCTTCTGCTGATCGGCATCTTAGTGGTACAGAACAAATAGTGTGAGCAGTTACATTTTACGGTGGACGAAATAAGACCAGAAGCGGCCAAAAAAGTCGATATTCAAATCGAACTAGATGCTTTCAGTGAAGTGGCTGCCTTTTGTGCCGTTCATAAAAGGGTTGTAGATATGAGTGAAGACGAGAAAGCGTTTGAAGATGCAGTGCAACGTCCGGGAAAAATCAAAACGTGCTACATCGCACTGAAGAATCGTTTATTGAAAACGTTAAAAGCGGCAAAGGAAGGCGAAAATACTGCTACCCAATCAAGTCCGCAGAATGACGTAATTAAGCAGCTTGCAGATCAACACGCCATTGTACAAAACAACGCTACGGCATCCCCTCTGTCAGACCTCAAATTCCACGGATGAAAGCCCGTTAGGGGGATAGAATGGCAATCGTTTTACGATTTGTTCGACAGCTTAGTACACAAAAATGCGACGCTAAGGGACAGTCAAAAGCTGTATTTTCTAAAAACTAATTTAGCTGGTGAGGCTGCATCATTGATTTCACATCTGAAAATCGAAGATGCCAATTACCGATCTGCAATTGAAAAGCTTAAATCTAGGTATGATAAACCACTGGGAAATTGCTAACCGGCACATCAAACGGTTTCTATCACAGCCAACGCTATGTCATGCTCCGCATTTGGCTTGCGCTCATTGCATGACGTTTCAGACGAGGTTATCCGAGCTCTGAACGCAATGGATAGAGAAGATCGTGATACGTGGCTATTGTACATTCTCAGTGAAAAGGGGATCCCGATACGAAACAATTGTGGTGCCAAAAGATTTCAGAAATGGATGAGGAAGCCATTACCCTACAGTGTTCCCTAAAGTTCATCGAATCTCACAGTTTTGCTCTCCAATCAGCTCAGCCAACCAAGCCTAAGGCTAATGTTCCCTTTAAACAACCATCAAGCATCAACGTCAACCCCAAATCCAAGGTGCAAACGCAATTAACAATACCACAATCTCTACCAATGTGGACAGTTAATTCACATGAACCACGAGGAACAATTGGCGCAGGTCAACAGGTTAAAACTATGTTGTATTTGTCTGAAAATACATCCCGGTGAAAACTGCAAATCAGGTTTGTGTAGGAAATGCAACTTACACCATCACACGTTGCTACATCCGGCGTCATCATCAACATCCTCGCTGATCTTGGCCCAAGCCAACCCTGTACCACCAGTAAAATCCTTCCTTTCGATCATTGACTCACCTACATTCCTCTAGTGTCCATCTTGCTACCGTCGCTATCAACGTTTTGGACAGCCATGGACGACCACAAGCCTGCCGTGCCGTATTAGACTGTGCCTCGCAAGTCAGTTTTGTTAGCGAAAATTTTTGTAGGAGTTCGGACTCAACACGCGTGCAGCTGAAATGAATCTCGAAGGCATCTCTTCTACACCAGCACACGCTGACAAGTGTCCCGAAATCATCATATCTTCACGCTGTACGGATTATCGCATGTCTGTATCCGGCTTGGTGTTGGAAAAAATCACCAAAACATCTTCCTTGCGAGCCAGCCAATATTTCGAATTGGCCGATTCTAGGATCCATACATCTTGCCGATCCACTCTTTCATCATCCTGGTAAAGTAGAAGTTTTACTAGGCATTGAACTTCGAGTTGCTCGAGCCCGGAAAAATTGCTCTTAGTTCCGACCAACACTACAGAATAGCAAACTCGGTCGTTTTCGATGCATCAGCAATGACAACTAGTGGGCTCTCATTAAATGATGTGCTGATGTGTGGCCCTGTCGTTCAAGATTCGTTGATCAACATTCTAATCCGATTTCGATTTCCCCCGATTGTTATTGTTGGGGATGCAAAGGAAATGTACCGTATGGAATGGTTGAACGAGCTTGATCGTGACTTTCTCAGAGTTCTTTGGAGATGGGCCAATGACGAAGAAATAAAAGAGTATCCCCTGAATACAGTAACCTTTGGGACTAAAAGCGCATCATACTTGGCGACAAAATGCGTGCAGCAGCATCTAGAATCATATCTGCAAGTATAGCCGATAGCAGTTGACAAGGCGAAGAAAGGTATATATGTAGATGACGTTTTCACCGGTGCGTCGTCCAAAGAAGAAGCAAAGTTGTTGAGGGAACAACTTACTGAAATATTTGCAACCGGTGGATTTCATCTTCGAAAATGGGCATCGAACAGCGCTGCGGTATTATAACGCATTCCGGACGCAGATTTGGAGGTGAAAATTCCTATTGAGGCGAATGGCAGCAGTACAATTGAGACACTCGGAATGCAATGGCAGCCGTGCAGTGACGAGTTCCACTTATCCTACACGCCAACCGAGATCCTTCAGCCTACAAAACGTACAATCTTATCGCAAATCGCGAGTCTCTTTGATCCGCTTGGCCTTCTTGCTCCAATTGTAGTAAAGGCAAAGCTGGTTATGCAGCGAATGTGGGACCTGAAGGTGGCCTGGGATGCAGCACCCCCTGGTGAGTTAACCAATGATTGGTTAGGTTTGATGCAAAAGTTCTCGCTTCTCAACTCTTTACAGATTCCACGAAAGGTGATCGACATGCGTGTATGGTCTCGTCTCTACTTGCACGGCTACTGCGATGCATCCGATGTGGCAATCCATATTCGAGCCATAAGCGACAACGTCAGTACTTCATCCCATCTCGTTTGTGCGAAATCGAAACTAGCACCTAGGCAACGGCAGAATGACTAACACCACGTCTGGAATTGTGTGCAGCGGTTATTTTGGCACGACTAATCTCAAACGTGCAAGCTGCTCTTTCTGCGACAACGTTCTACGAAGTTCGGGCATTCTCCGATGCCAAGGTTGTATTGGCATGGCTAGCTGGCGGTTCTGTGAGGTAGAAGACGTTTGTTGCCAATCGCGTTGCGGAGATCTCGACTCATGTACCATCCACTCTGTACAATCCCGCCGATCTTATTTCACGTGGCGCATTTCCTGATCAGCTTTGAGAAAACAAACTCTGGTGGCACGGACCAACATGGGAACCATCAGAGGCTGACAAAAAAATATCATCGAATTTGGATACCAACCCAAACCTACAACTTTTGCTTCGTATAACCGCTCGCATGCTTCGTTTTGGGCACCCTGTGTTCCGTTGCTCCTCTCGACTCTCTCCCGATGAAATCTATCTTGCGTTAGAAAAATACATCCGATACACGCAACAGCTACATTTTCCCGGAGAAATCAGCCAACTACAAAGAGGTTTCAGCGTTGAACGTTGTCGTCCACTACATCAACTGATTCCATTTCTTGATGAAAACGGTGTTGTCAGGTCGGGCGGAAGGCTGCAGCAATCGGATTCGCGTCATTCAATATTGACTTCACTTACACTACTTCACGAACACAATGGACATCTTCACTGTGGCCCTCAGTCGTTATTAGCAGCCACACGATAACGATTCTGGATATTGCGTGGTAGCAGTGCCGCCCGATAGGTGTGTCGGGACTGTCTGATCTGCCACTTCCACCATTTGCCATTACGGGCGTTGATTACGCTGGTCCAGTGAACATTGTTGGACGAAGAACTCGTGGAGCCGTACCATCGAATGGATACATTGCTCTATTCGTATGCCTTGGAACACGAGCGGTGCATTTGGAGGCGGTTTCGAATTTAACTGCATCGTCTTTTCTTGCCGCCTTCACACGGTTTACCTGTCGGTATGGAGTGCCCAGTAGGATGTACTCCGACAACGCTACAAATTTTCATGCATCAGCGAGAATACTTCGTGAACTCTACCAGCAGATTAATATAATCGAGCACAGCAATCAGGTTAACGATTTTCTCACCAACAAACGAGACCACAGGTTCTTCATACCCGCTCGATCTCCACATCACGGGGGTTTGTGGGAGGTTGGTATCAAGGTTGCGAAGGGATTACTCAGCAAAATTGGAGGTAATTATAGTTACTCGTTTGAGAAATTGAGCACCCTTCTCGCTCAGGAATTCTCGTCCTATATGTGCCTGATGACCCTGCCGATCCAAGCCCCTTACGCCCGCACACTTCCTAATCGGGTGACCTCTAGAGGCTCTCCCAGAAATGCATCTCGAACAACGGATAGGCTCACTATGTTCAACGTGTCGCTCAGGACTTCCAGGTTCGGTGGCAGTCTGAGTACGTGCTGTCACTCCAACGCCTAACGAAATGGCAAGCAAGGAGCCAAAATGTCGCAAAGGGTGATTTTGTGCTCCTAGTCGACGATAACGAAAAATCGCTACAGTGGCCTTTAGGGCGTATTCTGAAACTCTTCCTGAAGACGATGGACTCTTCAGGGTTGTATCGGTCAAAACCGCTAAGGGTATTTTCCGTCGAGACGTCAGGAAGCTTCGCCGACTTCCCCTGGACAGCGATTAGTACGTTTCTTGGAGAAATGGGTTGGAATTCCTACTCGTAATTTGCTGGGCGTTGGCGCGAGAATGAGTGTCGATACCCTACCCGTGATCGAAACCGATCTAAAACCAATGGTGCTCACAGACTTCGTCAACTGACCAATACACAATCAACTGGATGATGCATTTTTCTTGTTTTTCAGGGGGCAACGATCTGGGCCTTCTGCCCTTTGTTCTCATCGGATATAAATGTTCTGTTTAAACGAAATAAAGCAGTACGAATTGAATTGTTAAAAGTAAAACCACAAGCTTTGACTTTCTTGCTCCGTTACCACAAGTCCGCCCGTATTTTATCCTCCTCGTAGTTTCGCGCTTTTCTTGGACCTCACACTAACATTAACGTCAACAAGTTATTGATAATTTTGACTTAAATATAATATTAAATTAACTATAAAAAATCCCGAAGAAACACCAAAATCCGGACAAAGTATTTATCCTGTTTCTTAGTCAAATCACTACGAAATGGAATGAAACTTGTTATGTACATAACCAATACATAGACAAACGTGAATCACACACATTGTTTACAGGAAATCTACGGCAAACCCGAGGGGGGCAACACGGGCAATTGCGAAAAAAGTGCAAATGTCAACCGGTTTTGTGCAAAAAGGTCTAAGGCTGGATTGAGATCATTCAAAGCTCAAACATACCCAGATCGTAACGCAAGGCAACAAAAATCGGTAAAAACATGCTCCAGAAAGCTTTCTGAACAACTTCTCACAAAATTCCATTGTGTTGTCATGGATGACGAAACATACTGCTTCAAAATATTCAAATATCTCTCGGGAACGGAATTTTACACTGCAACTAGCCGGAAAGATGCCCCTGAACATCTGAAACAGAAGTATAAAACCAAATTCCCTGAAAAATATCTGGTCTGGCAAGCAATATGTTCCTGTGGGCTAAAATTTCAGATTTTCGTAACCACAGGTACCGTAAACGCTGAGATTTGCCGGTAAGAATGCCTCAAGAAGCGGCTCTTACCTTTCCTGAGAAAACATGCGACTCAATCCTTTTTCTGGCTAGATTTGGCCAGCTGTCATCACGCTAAAGGTACAATCATTTGGTATGAGCAAAATAACGTTAGTATTTTAGTCCACCAAATTGTCCACAGCTCCGCCCGATTGAAATATACTGGTCAATGGTCAAGGGAAACCTCAAAATCAACGATCCAAGAATTTCGTTCTAAGTGGCTTACTGCTTCGAAGAAAATTGACAAGGCAAAGGTTCAAAGATTGATGAAAGGAGTGAATAAGAAACTGCGTGTAACAGCTTATGGAAATAAATCCATATAAATCTATATGCAACACAACTAGTATCACATTTATCTATAAAATGAAATAAATAATATGAATTAAAAACATGCTGTTATATTTCTAAAATATAATTTGTATGTCCGCGTTTTGGTGTGAACAGCCTTTATATAAAAATGAATTTCTGTCTATCTGTCTGTCTGTCTGTCTATCTGACTCTTGTAGACTCGGAAGCTACCGAACTGATCAGCGTGAAATTTTGTATGGAGAAGTTCTTGGGGCCGGAGAAGGTTCTTATAATAGTTAGTGACCGGTCCCTTCCCTAGAAGGAGGGGGGGGGGGCTCTCATACAAATGAAACTGAAATTTCTGCATAACACGAGAACTAATCAAGCGAACGGGACAAAATGTGGCATGTGGGGCTCGCCGCTGGGTCGTCTGGGTCTCCTTGAACGATTTTACCACACAGGACACGGTCAAATTGTCGATTTCCAACTGTTTCGCGATCCACCTGGGGAACTGGCCTGGATTTTCCACGACCGAACCCATATGTTTTCGTCGCAGTTCTTCTTGCTTGGAAGCCATCTTGATAACTATTTGACAGATTGTGATGGAATGTGAACATTACACTCTAAACTAGCTTTACCCAAAATTTCATCAATTTTTACCCATGCAATAAAAAGTTATATGTTGAAAATGTTGCACTTTTTTTTTCGAATGCAATCTTTATCTGCTATTCGAAGATGGTGGTATAGTGAAATGTGGACTAGTCCTTGCCAAGAAAAAAATTGCTCCGTTGCGATTGGTGTCGATTCCCAGATGATAACTTCAGGTAGCAGTAATTGGAGTGCGACTGGCGAACAACATCATGGAGTCACACAAACTAACATCCACGCAAAAGGACTGCTGGACGGATGCACGAGACGCTCTTTGTGGGCTGAACTCCGATCACCGGAAGTATAACCAGTTTGTGGCCGTACGAATCAGTGAGATGCTGAAATTGTCGGAGCCACTGGAACTGGATTCCGTCAATACTGAACGTTGCAGACGAGACATCGAAATGGCAGAAGCGTCCGGATCTTTTTCCTGCAAATCGCTTGTTTCATAGTCCAGAATTCTTTTGGGGACCTAGAGAGCAATGGCCTATCATTGTATCCAAATTCGATCAAACTTCAGAAGAGATACGCCCGCATATGCTCTACCACTCTGTAAACCGTCCCTCGTTCAGATGGGAGGATTTCTGCAGATGGAAGCGTTTGCTGCGTCACGTTGCATTCGTAAAACGATACCCATCGGATCTACGAAAGACGCTGTCGAAGGAGCCCATCGTCACCGGTCCGCTTACTCAAGAGGAGCTAAAAGATGCAGAGTTGTGGATTTTTAAGAGAGTCCAACATGCAGAGTTTGACGTGGAGATAGCTTTGCTGCAGAAACCGAATCAAGTGTCATGAAATAACGCGTTGCCAAAGAACAGCTCACTGTATGGGCTTTGTCCATTCCTGGATGAAGTTGGAGTTTTGCGAATGAAAAGTCGTATAGATGCTTGCGAACGTGTGGAGGAATGCATAAAGCGGCCAAGTCTGTTACCGAAACGTCATTCAGTTTCGAACCTTATCATCGCCAGTATTCACCAGCAATTGTTCCCGACCTTCCCCCACGAAATCCTGCGAAGATTCTACGTGCCGCAATTACGATCGGCATACAATCGTATGCGAGCCCCATGTCTACATTGCAAGAATCGCCAGGCAAATCCAATTACTCCAGAGGTGACCGCTCTGCCTACTACGCGGCTGAAAGCTTTCTGTCGACCATTTTCCTACATCGGCATCGACTATTTTGGTCCAATGTATGTACACTGAAAATTTATTTTCGTAAATTAGCTTTCACCCGCTTCGTAATCATGGATTTTGTACATAGAAAAAATGTCTCGTATATTGTATGAATCATTCATATTGCTTTTTATCTAGAGAAATGCTATCATTACACCTTTTTGTAAAATACTCGAAATGGATTTCGTGAAGACCAGCCAATAACTGCTTCGCTGATGTTGCTGCTGGGATCGGCGGAAATAATTTATTTATCTCAAAATAATAATTGAAGCGCTGTCGAGAGTTATAATCTCACACTCATTATTCAAGTATCATCTCACGAATCCCCATGACCTAGTGAGATCAACCCCGAATTCAGTAACAGTGCTTGCCAAAAATACAGGATCGAATCCCATGTCAGAAACATTAAAAAAAAAAGACGCTGGACAACTCCACGTGGTTGCGCTTTTTTTTGTCAATTACATTTCGAGTCGATAAAGTAGATCACACAGGCATTCAGGCAACCACCAGGGAGACGTTTCATTTCAATTTGTAACAAAATATTCGTAACTCTTTGTATTGTTTTCGTACAATGCACGGATGTTGTTTCTGTGTCAACAAATGCTTCGTGCGTTTGACAATTGCGCGTGTGCCATTAAGTACGAATGTATCTTCATAAAAAGAACAAATAAGCTTCGTTGCTGAAAACAACGAACAGATTCGTTAGTTCTACCTTCGATTTCGTAATATAAACTAAAATTAACTTTCAGTGTAGTTGTCTCTCCATGCGATCAATTCATCTTGAGGTTGCACACAGCCTCATAACAGATTCGTGCATCCTCACCATGAGAAGTTTCATTGCTACGAGAGGTTGTCCTCTGGAAATAATCAGCGATGGCACCAATTTCATCGGAGCTAGTTGGGAGTTGAAGGCAGCGTTACAGAAAGTGGATCAAGAGAAGCTGATGTAACACTTTGTCACTGCTGACACCCAATGGTCGTTCAACCCGCCTACTTCTCCGCACTTCGTCGGAGCCTGGGAACGCCTGGTACAATCTGTGAAGAAGGCTTTAAAACACCTCCAACTCACACACACACCCACCGACGAACTACTCAGAAATATGTTAGCTGAGACCGAGCTTAAGATCTGTATCCACATTAATCCGGACACCTTCAAATCATTTTAACTTTTGAAATATTGCACGTAGGAATGCAAAATTTCACTGTGGTATAGCTGAGAGTCTATGATGAAAAAGACTATGATTGATGTTTACTATTCATGTTTAGTATTCAAGATGGCGACGAAAGAAAAACAAGTGCGCGAGCGAATTTTGTACGGGCGTTCGGCAAATCCTGACTTGTAAATACGGGACCTTGCAAAAACATTGGATTTGCCTAAATCCACTGCCCACGATGTGCTCAAATCATTTTCGGAACGTTTGACGGTGGAGAGGAAACCGAGAAGTGACAAAAACATTGGACGCACTGATCCTGTCATGGACCGAAAGGTGAAAAGGATATTAACGAAAAACCCAAATCTCTCCATTCGAACGGTGGCTCGTAAAATAGGGATGTCGCCTGGTTTTGTCCAAAAATCAAAACAACGTTTGGGACTTAAGTCGTATAAGGTACAGTTCCAAATCGCAACGACAAACAGAACTTGGCAGCAAAATCACAGTAGCTTCCAGGGCTGGGTTTTTATTCTGCTATGGCCAGAAATGCTACAGCTGAGCATTTCAGAACGAAGAAGGCATCGAAATTTCCCAAAAAATACCTTGTGTGGCAAAAAGAGTAAATCTTTCGTCACTACAGGCACAATCAACAAGGAGATCTATCAGAAAGAGTGTCTGCAGAAGCGATTGCTACCCTTTATCAAAAGTCACAAGGAAAAACTTTTGTTCTGGTCCGATTTGGCATCATTCCACTATGCTAAAACTGTGATGGAGTGGTACCAAGCAAATCAAGTGAACATTGTACCAAAAACCTCAAACCCGCCAAATTGCCCAGAGCCACGACCAATCGAGAGATATTGGGCTCTGATGAAGCGGAAGCTTTCTGGAAAGAAGCAAGGAATCAAAGACATCAAACACTTCCAGCAAGTTTGGACAAAGACGGCTTCTACGATTTCTGAAGAGTCTGTACAAACCCTAATGGACGGAGTTAAGCGCAAAGTTCGAAAATTTTATGCAAATACCGAATAACTACGTTTTGTCTTCACGAATTGTTAAAACACATCCCATGAATCTGAAATAAACAACTACGACGGAAATATAATGCGAAATTTATGTTTTATTCATGTTTTGAGGTGTCCGGATTATTGCGGATACAGACCTTATTGTCGATTCTTGCCCGTTACCGTTTAGTCGACTAGCTTTCCCAAACGCTCACTCCAAATAATTTTTGTAATCTGACCGTCAGATGGATCCAAGCTCCCGATTGCATATTGACGATAGTAGCTATGCCTGATGTCGCAAGACTACGCCAATAGATTCTGGCGACGCTGGAATCATTATCCTCGATCCAAGTCATTGAAAAATGTAAAATATGCAACGGATAAATACCGTCGAATAACCCGAAAAAGTGAAGTGAAAGATCATGAGCGGCCGCCATAGTGGTTGAACTAAAAGACATGTGCTGAGGCGCCATCATGGAAATTCGTGAACAACGGGAAATCGCCACCTTGAAAGAAGTTGGCAAGGCCGAGCATGACCAGTGACCGTGACCAGCAGAATAAGAAGAGTGGTTACGGTGTAAAAAAAGAAGTGTTAAGTGATCAGATGATTGCAAACTTGGTTACTTTCATTCTAAACTGAAGCATAAGGCTTGAAGTGATCATGTGTTCCCAGTGACATACTGGATGTTAAGACGGATCCGGCAGGTCCTTCAAGTACATCTGGAATCACTGCACTTGGGCAGTTGAATCTGGGTGCCATCACCCCGAAGAACAAGAAGGAAAATAAGAAGCGGAAGCTGCAAGAACAACTGCAGAACATGAAGCAGGTCAACCAACTCGTCCACAGCCATGGCCTTGCAAAAGGTAAGGTAACGAAAGTATTCAGTTCCATCAATCCTCCGAACCATACTAACGGAGACCCAAGTTAAAGTTCACCTACGCAAGGTGGAATAAGCGTACAAGGAGTACAACTATCTCCATGAGAAGCTTCTTGCGTTGCTCATCGAAGATGGACGCCTCGCTCACGATGAGCATTATGCTGCATTTGACTAGCTGTACGATAATGTGTCGCTAATCCATGAAGAGCGACAGACTGAATTGAACAGAGATGCAGGTGTTAACGCAATCCAGCCAAATGTGGGTGCACCTCTCCAAGCTCCAATGATAGTTCAACAACCCCTCAGGATGCCCATACCGGCCTTTGACGGTCGATATGAAAGTTGGCCAAAGTTCAAGGCCATGTTCAAAGACCTGGTCGACAAACACCGGATCCCCCAGCAGTGAAACTATACCACCTGGACAAAGCTCTGGTGGGATCAGCAGCTGAATTGATAGACGCCAAAACCATAAACGAAGGGAACTACGCCCACACATGGGTAATTTTGGAGAAAAGATACGAAAACAAGCGGCACACGATTGGCAAGCACATTGACGGCCTCCTAACTTTGAAGAAGTTATCCAAGGAGAGCCATACCGAGCTGCGTAACTTGGTGGACGAGTGCACAAGGCACGTCGAAAACTTGAAGTTCCTCGAGCAGGAATTTCTGGGTGTATCAGATCTGTTCTTGGTACATCTGCTAACTGCAGCACTGGACAAGCATACTCGTAGACGCTGGGAGTCAACCATAAAGCACGGGGAACTGCCCACCTATGAAATGGTAAAGTACCTTAAGGAGGAGTGCTTCGTCATGGAACGGTGCGAGACTACGATCATCAAGCAACCTCAGGCCAAACCAGCATCATCAGCCAAGTCATACCCCCAGAAGGTGAATGCAGTCATCACCTCTGGGAATGAAGCAAAATGTGATTTCTGTGGGTCTTCCGAATTTTGCTTGCCCGGATCTCAAAGCAATCACTGTTCAAGAGATGTTGGCCAAAGTTCGGGAGCGCAATGTGTGTGTGACAGTAACAATAAGTAATTGCGGATACGGTTACAGCCGACCTTCCTACGTCCAGGGTAGATGTCAAGAATTGGGAGTTGCCTGCAGGAGTGCAGCTCGCTGATCCAAAGTTTTTTTTAGCCTGGAAGGGTGAGCATGTTATTGGGCAATGAATGGTTTTTGAAACTGCTTCTACCGGGAGAATATTCAGATGCTGATGATCTACCAGTACTACGTGAGACTCAACCTGGTTGGGTTGTTGGCGGTGTGTGCGGTGAAGTGGTGGATCGGAGCTTCGCTCATTCGCACACGATCACATTGGAAGAATTAAGTGAATCGATCCAGCGCTTCTGGGAGTTCGACGGCAATCCGGAGGAGCTGAAGAATGCTGAAGTTCAAGAATGTGAGGCGCATTTCATGGCAACCCATTGGCGTGATGGGTCTGGCAGGTACGTGGTTCAAGTTCCTCTTCGAGATTATGTGGACAAGCTGGATGATGGCCGAGCTCTTGCGTTGCAACGGTTTCATGCTCTGGAAAGAAGACTCGATCAGCAACCAGGTGTTAAGCAACAGTATGTGGATTTTATGGACGAATCTGAAAGGCTGGGACACTGCAGAGTGGTCAACGAAACCAACGACTCGCCTGGAATGTTGAAGTGCTACCAACCCCGTCATGCCGTCAACGAATAGAATCACAAAATGCCGTGTGGTGTTCGATGCTTCGGCCAAATCGTCTGGCCTCTCGCTGAATGAAGTTCAGGAGGTAGGTTACAATTGGTATCAGCAACGTGATTGTGACTTAAAGACTGTATTCGATGAAATTTGGACACACAAAATAGGTCACCAAAAATTTTCCTTGAGCCCGATTCTTTTCAAACTTTTTGGAAATAAAGTACTACTAAATGGTTAAGTTTTGACATCATTGGTTTATTGAACATCTTCTCCCAACCCAAATGCCCGCACCTTTGCCTTGACCCCTTTCATCAAATTTTGGGCAATAATAGGACCGACTTGCTTACTTACTTTTAACCACACTTTCTTTAGTTCAAGTTCATTTTCTATCAGTTTTGGAGTTTTAATGAGCTTTGCCTTCATGATTGCCCAAAATTTTTCAATTGGGCGAAGTTCCGGAGTGTTTGGAGGGTTGACGTCTTTTGGTACAAAAACTACATTATTATCTTTGTACCAGTCTAAGACGAGCCGGGCATAGTGGCAAGATGCCAAATCCGGCCAAAACAGTGTCCGGCCATCGTGAGATCTCAAGAAGGGCAGAAGTCGTTTTTGGAGGCATTCGTCCTTGTAGATTTGTCCGTTGACGGTCCCAGGGGGGGTGAAGAGCTGACTCATTTTGCTACATCCGCAGATCGCTTGCCAGACAAGGAATTTTTTGGCGAATTTCGACAGTTTCTTCTTCCGTACACTCTCCGGAACGGCCAACTTAGAGGTGGCGACGTAGTGTTCCTGTCCTGGCATTTGTTTGGTGTCGGCTTTAATGTAGGTCTCATCGTCCATCACAATGCAGAACGGTTTTGTGAGCCACTCCCTGTACAGTTTTCTTGCAGGAGTTTTGGCCACCGAGTTCTGTTTATCGCTCCGGTTCGGTGCCTTCTAGACCTTGTACACATGTAATCAAGAACGTTTCATTGTTTTCTGCACAAAACAAACTAAAACTTCGCCTTTTTTGCAACATCCCTGATCGAAATGTTGGGATAACGCTTAAATTGGTTCAATACCATCCTGGCCTTCTCCGGATTTGATGTGCCACGTTTTTTGCCTCTACAATTTTTCCGCTTGGTTGTCTTACGGTCCTTGAACGTTTTGATCACATGAGATACGGACACGGTTGAATGTGCGATTCCGAGCTGTTTTCCGATCCATCGATGAGAAGCGTTTGGGTTTTCGAAGTGAGTGCCCAAAATTTGTTGGCGCACTATTTCTTCATTCGAAGCCATCACTGAAATCACTCGACCGATTTTCACGAACCTCATTACACAATTGACACAACACAATGAAATACATTCAGTTAAAATTTTAATATTTTTTACCCACACGGTAAAAAGTTACGAACAATTGCGTGTGTCCAAATTTCATCGAATACAGTCTCTAATTGTGTCACATTGAGGTTGTTACGACAGGTTTACAACAAGTGTGCTGCTAGGGTAGTTTCTTTGACAATCGTGGAGAGGAAGATCCAACGTTTGAATCTGTGAGAAATTTAGCTGAGTCCACTCCATCTTGGAGTAGTAGCTTAAGCTTCTACAATTTTCAGTGACTGTTATAATCAAAACATATTGTTGATAAATATTTTTGAACATTTCACGATCAATTTTTCAAAAGAACTTGATTTAAAGATATTATGATATCTAGAACACGGATTCGATTTAAATTCACAATCATAATGGTAACTCAACCTTTGGTTCTACCCTTTTAACTTAGTTTTAAGATTCTTTTTGCACATCAAATCTGAAAATGTGGCACTGTAAAGTTTATTCGATGGAGCCCAATTCTAGATTATAGACCCAAATCAGAGATATTTCCCCTATTTAATAAAAATTCCAAAAATTATTCCATTTTTGATCGACTTCTACGCCTGTAAATGACTGTAATAAAAACTCTTAACATCAATTCCCCCTTTTCCACCTCCCAGGCTGTGGTGCTCCCGCCGCTGGCGAAATGGCCTTACGAGAATGGATTCACCTTCACCACTTGGTTCCGGCTCGATCCCATCAACTCAGTCAATATCGAACGCGAGAAGCCCTATCTCTATTGGTAAGTCTCTCACCCACTTTCACATTTCAACCCAACGTCTAAACCCATCCCAATCCCCGAAACAGCTTCAAAACGTCCAAGGGCGTCGGCTATACGGCCCACTTCGTCGGCAACTGCCTCGTTCTGACGTCGATGAAGGTCAAGGGCAAGGGTTTCCAGCACTGCGTCAAGTACGAGTTCCAACCGCGCAAGTGGTACATGATCGCGATTGTGTACATCTACAACCGCTGGACCAAGAGTGAGATCAAGTGCCTGGTCAACGGTCAGCTCGCCTCCAGCACCGAGATGGCCTGGTTCGTTTCGACGAATGATGTGAGTAGCTTCTAGGTTTCATTGACGGTTTTTGTTTTTAAATAATTGATGGGAATCTTTCTCGGCAGCCCTTCGACAAGTGCTACATCGGTGCCACACCGGAACTGGACGAAGAGCGGGTGTTTTGCGGCCAAATGGCTGCCATCTACCTGTTCAGTGAAGCCCTAACGACGCAGCAAATTTGCGCCATGCATCGGCTAGGTCCCGGCTATAAGGTAAAGGGTCTTAAAATGATCCCTCGAATTCCTCGATATTCATTCAAGATTGTTTTCTTCTTATTTTCAGTCCCAGTTCCGGTTCGACAACGAGTGCTACCTAAACCTGCCGGACAACCACAAGCGGGTGAGTTTCGAGCCGGCCGCGATCGGAGGAGGCGGCGGCGCTGGTGTCGGTTCGTCCGCCGTTGCGTCCACCGCCCTATCGTCCCTCTCGCCGACGCCACCGGCTCCGATCGAATCGAACATCCATCGGAATTTGGTGGCCTCCGCCGCCGCCGCCACCGCTAGCGGTAGTAGTGGTAGTGGGACTAGTGCAGGCAGCGCTGCTGGAATTGCCGGTTCCAGCGGATTGGTTGCCGGAGGCGGAGGTGGCAGCGGCGGCGTCGTTTTGCTAGATGCTTCCGGCGAACCGTTTGAGTTTGGCTCTGTAAGCATGCTTTTTATGTTTTATCCCTTTTATTTTCGTTTAGTTAGTAAGTCTATACGTTATGAGCTTGCCGTTATCCGTTGACTCCTGTGCCGTCCCGGGCGGGAGGGAGCTGGAAGAGAGTCGAAACCAGGTTGCCAATTTATACTTGTTAGCTTTCAATCGGCGGCGTTCGTATGTGGATGTGTGTGTGTGTGTGTGGTTGAGAGTAATGTGAGTAGATGGAAAGAGTGGAGAATGTGAATGCATGTAGATGTGATAATTTGGTAGTCCCGCATGACGTTAGAATTTTGATTTCATGAAGTCATGATTTTGTTTTTTGTTAAGTTTCAGGTGGTAACCTTATGAATGATGGAATTATAGAATTGTGAAATTGAAACTCGGAATTTCAAATCATCAATTAGTTTTATGTCGAATTATTTATGAAACTAATATCAAGGACCAAAAATGACAAAATACCTTACGTATTTCATCATGATCGAACAACAGAAAACCAAATTAAGAAAGCAGCTGAAGATACTTAATGCCTGTTGTCAAAAACATTGGAAGAATAAGCCTTATGAAATCAAATAAATGGTAATAGAGTGAACTTGACACACGTATTAGAAAAATATTTTCCATTATAAATTGACATTTACAGTTGTTTAAGTGCCGTGGAGTTGTGGTAAGCGTGACTGCTACTTGGCACCCCAGTGGGTCTGGGTTCAATCCCAGTCGACGTCGGTGGTTTTTCTGAGGCGAAAAAATCTGGTGGCGGAGTCGTCTTCCTGGCGTCGGTGATTGTCACCATGTGAGGAAATAGGCCGACAGAAAAAAAAGGTTCTTTAGCCATCGGATTTTGATGCGGTTTTTTGCAGTAGATCACAAAGTATCCTAATTTACAGATCTGCAGGGGTTATTCCGCAAATTTCCGTGGTTTCGGTTTCCAAGGTGGAAGTACTGGGGTAAGTACCTGCCAGGGATGGTGGACACAATATTTTTAGATGCGAAAGATGGCATGCGGCATATCAAACATCACGATTTAGCAAAACTAGCTCATCAGAAGACATTTTGAGGATTTCTGACTATACTGGTCACTAAAAGAGGCCCTACAGGATCCGAGTACCTCCGGAAAGGTGGCCATTAGCCTGGGACACGGATATATGAAACATAATTATTTTCGTTCCCTATTGATTTTTGGGAGCCTTTTGGTTCCTATAATAACTGTGCAAAATTTCAACTCGATCGGTGAAACTATATTTTAGCGCTCGCAGTTTTAATTTTCCATAGTATTTTATATGGGAAAACTTACCTTTTTAAAGAAATATCTGGCGAGGTGACCCGTTGTCTTCTAAAAATAAATCAATCCCTTAACTTGCTGGGAAATTTTTCAAAGAAACTTTTTTTAGAAGACCGCAAAGCGATCCGACGCTTGTGGAAAAAGTTATTAAGCTGAAACTGATTGCTATCCAATCGAACGGCTCATTGGACTGTTTTTTCTAGCAGCACAGTTCCTCCATGCTGAGTGAACATAAACAAAACACAGTGGTTGCTTCGCGCAGCCAGCAGCAGGTTGCAGGTGGCAGTGCTGCAAGAGAAAACAGTTCAATGAACCGTTCGATTGGATAGCAATCAGTTTCAGCTTAATAACTTTTTCCACAAGCGTCGGATCGCTTTGCAGTCTTCGAAGAAAAGTTTCCTTGAAAAATTTCCCAGGAAGTGGTTGTATTGATTTATTTTTCAAGGACAATGGATCACCTTGCCAGATTTTTATCTGTAAAAGTAAGTTTTCCCATGGAAAATCCTATGTAAAATTAAAACCACTAGCGCTAAAATATAGTTTCACCAATCGAGCTGAAATTTTGCACAGTTATTACAGGGTCCAAAAGGCTTCCGAAAATCATTAGGGAACTGGAATTTAAATTTTGTCCCAGGCTAGTGGCCATATTCAAATTGTTACCGAAACCTGGCTTGCGACACATCAAACTTCATGATTTTGTAAAACTTAGTCTTCAGAGGACATTCTTAGCGAGTCGAGTGGCCCTGCAAGATCCGAGTTCCTCCGGAAATGTGTCCAAATTCAAATTGTAACCACACCTTGCTTGCGACATATCAAATGTCATGATTTTGCAAAACTTTGTCTCTGGATCAATATGGATCAATATCCTTTTCCACCCAGGCTTAATCCGGATCAACGATGCTCATATTATCGGATTCCGAGTCATTCAAAATTTTACACAAAAATAATTCACACTATCGAAAAAAACAAAAACGAAAATCCCGTTACAACTGCAAAACCACAATATTTGTTTTGACATAAGCTATGCCTGTCTCGGCTAGCGGTACGTGCTCCAACTAAACCATTTTTTACTAAAGGATACTGTTGAGCTGGAAAAGACACGCAGATTTTAGTGCACCAAAGCGTAACGAAATTCAGAAAAAGAATACGAAGAGGGCGGATGGATTACTAAAATGAGGGAAGGTCTACTTTGTTCAATCTATCCTACGAGCATAAGCAGTACGATAAAGTTTCAAATTCAAAGAATGTCCTCCGAAGAAAAAGTTTTGCAAAATCATAAAGTTTGATATGTCGCAAGCCAGGTTTTGGAAAAGATTTGAATATGGCAACTCTTTCGGAGGAACCCAAAGGGACTCTCCAAGTAGCCAGTATGGTCAGACACCCTCAGAATGTCCTTCGAAGACAAAGTTTTGCAAAATCATGAAGTTTGATATGTCGCAAGCCAGGTTTCGGTAACGATTTGAATATGGCCTCTTTCCCGGAGGAACTCGGATCTCGCAAGAGCTTCTTAAGTGGCCAGTATAGTCAAGAATCCTCAGAATGTCCTCCGAAGATGAAGTTTTGCAAAATCATGAAGTTTGATATGTCGCAAGCCAGGTTTTGGAAAAGATTTGGATATGGCCACTTTTCCAGAGGAACCCGCAGGGCCTTCCTAAGTGGCCAGTATGATCAAGAATCTTCAGAATGTCCTTCAAAGACCTAGTGTGGCAAAATCATGAAGTTTGATATGTCGCAAGCCAGTTTGTGGAAAAGATTTGAATTTAGCCTCTTTCCCAGAGGAACTCCGATCCCGCAAGAGCTTCTTTAGTGGCCAGTATGGTCAGATACCCTCAGAATGTCCTCCGAAGACAAAGTTTTGCAAAACCATAAAGTTTGATATGTCGCAAGCCAGGTTTCGGTAACGATTTGAATACGGCCTGTTTACCGGAGGAACTCGGATTCCGCAGGGCCTCCCTAAGTGGTCAGTATGGTTAGACACCCTCAGAATGTCCTCCGAAGATAAAGTTTTGCAAAATCATGAAGTTTGACCACTTTTCAGTAATCCTCAAAATGTCTTTTGATGACCTAATTTTGCTAAATCATGAAGTTTGATATGCCGCATGCCATATTTCGCATCTAACAATATTTGTCCATCATCCCTGGACAGGTACTTACCCCAGTACTCCCACCTTGGAATCCGAAACTATTAAAATTTTCGAAATAACCAGTGCAGATCTAGAAATAAGGATAATTTTGTGATCTAATGCAAAAAATCGCATCAAAATCCGATGGCTAGCGATGGAGTTTCATAAATTTTAAATATGAATTTTTCGGTCTCAGTGGGGTTGGGGACGTACGTGTTAAATTTCTTTTTTGTTATTTTCCTCTTTGTTTTAAAATATGGATTGTTTGATTTAAGCTTTCTGAACTGCTCAACGAAGTCTCAACGAAACTATCGCAAAAGTTTTTTTTTTCAAGAGTTCTTACCAACTGAAATTAGCTTAGATCGAAAATCGAAATCGAAAATCTGGAATTCTATGGTGCCGTTCCGAAAAATGGCTTCAAAGTGTGTCTCAAGGTTATCTCATAGTGTCTGTTGGTATTCCAGGGCATTTATTTAATATGATTGAATACATATCGTTACTTTGTATAGCGGATGAAGCTACTGTTTTAACTGTTGATCTTAAGTTCTGAACTCCAGGGCAGTTTGGACGACTTAGCACATCTCGAAAAAATATTTCCTAGTTTTGTCACTCATTTCTATGTTAATGAGCAACAAATCAATCAGAATGCATCAAATTGCTTGTAAAATAACGCTTGGAAATTTAGGCCTGAAAGGGTTAAATAAAAGAATACAATAAAAGAATAGCTTGTCACCCAATAATAGTAGGTTTCCTGGATTATGTGTACAATATCCTGCATGAAACATACAGTACATTATTTTTAGCCATTATTTTTCCGAAGATATAGATCAAAGAATGTATTTGTTTAACGGGTGTTCAATGAAAAATGAGAATTTTTTCAGTCATATAGTAAATTAAAAAAAATGTTTTTCAACGAATTCAGTATTTTTTATTAAAAGTATAATATTTGTGATGATGATGATGATATAAAACTACCATCTATTGTAGCAAGGTAACTTCCCATAGCAGTGAAATAATCTGAAAAACGATTTGATCAAGATTCTAATATTGTTTGTGATCATCAAGCTCCTGTATGAAGGGCCAAAAACGTTTGGGCGGGCCCGTAAGCAGAGACACTTACGCGAAACCCGCGAATATAGGGAAAAGGATCTCCTTCCAAAAGCAAGTTCACACGCACAGCACTAGAATCTAGCCCTCGATTGACAGAATAAACCCAATAGATGGGGTCGAAGAGCCCGCCCTCGTTCCGCGAAATGTTAACAATAGGGAGGAGGCAGTCCCATGCTCCCTATCCAAATCGTTTCACTTGGGTGCCCTGATGGTCCCTCCCTTTCCCCGTTATATGTTATTTATTATTTAGTATATTTTGTACACACAATATTAGGATATCATTATAGACAAACATGCCAATTTATTCAAATTTCAAACTTGAATGATACTACCAATGGATTGAATTAATATCCTTCTTGTCCTGGAAAAGCTGAAAACAGAATAGATCATTCCAAATACCAAAGATAAAATTTCAATAAACATATTGTTTTAAAAGACATGTAGTAATATATTTTGTATACTGTTCTAGTGACATTTCAAAGATAGCAATTGGAGTGAACGAAGAGTCCGGTTTGATGATTCCTGAAATAAATGGCTTATCTTACCATAATGCCACTAAACATAATATTAAAATATAATCTTACATTGCTTATAAGCACATGCCAGTCTTTTATGAATATAGTAGTTGAAATTCAGAAGTGCAATTTTAAATTAAGTGTAATGCTGAAATGCTGAAAAACAAATTGAGCCTTTGATGCCCGTCGTGTTGCTCCCGGCTCTTACATGGTTTTGGAATGCAAAAATGATTCCAAAGCAAGCTGAAATTATTGATAAAATGAGAATGGGAAATATACAATATGACTTAAAGGTACACGATCTTCAGTCGCACCCCCTCACTTCGCTATTGTCAGATTGACAACATTGCCCAGGCTACGCCAACCAGCGTCTCCATGTTTCAGCTGGCAGTCTTTTGTGATCATATGACTCGTGGAGGCGTGAGGTAGGAACTTGTGAGGACGAGAGATCGGCCGCATCCTCCTTCGAAGTTGTCAACTCACCATTTGAAGCCCTTAAAAGTATAATATTTGTTCTTCAAAAACACGTCAAGAATAATAAAAATTTTGAAACACGTCAATGAATATTGGAAAAGGAGCCGTGGTCAGCCGTACGACGCAACTTAGTCGCGATGCTCTCACAAGAGCGCTGGACGGCACCGACGTCCATCTTTCGGATACAATTCCGGATCCTCGTGGTCAACTGCTTTGTATCCCGACTTGTCGCTGGAAAAGTAGCTGTCATTTCCTGGAATGTGGGTCTTCGAGAGCGGAAAGAAACTTTCGTCGTCCAGCACGAACGACGTCCCGCGGTAGTTCTTCGTCATCCACCGGCGTTATCTGCTCGTCCGTGTACTCGGGGGACCGAGTCTTCTTCCGACAGATCCATCTTGAGGGTTCAGTGATATTTTCGGCGGGCTAGTTCCGTCCTTGTTGTCGAACAGCTTTTACAACGCTTCCTTCTTCTTCTTCGTCATTATCTTCGCCAGACGGCCGCTACCGGCCTTCCGCTCCACGCTCAGGGATGCCAGTATCCGGTAAACTGTACTCACGGGCACGTTTTCGTCTCGAAAGTGGTCTACGTGAACTTTTTTCCACGATGACCATGCGTTTCGTAAAACCGTACTACACGCTCGGGGAATGCTTGCTGTTTCGACGACATGTTCGATTGAACTGACAGCACCCGAGCGAAAGGAAACATTCCACCCATTTCTTGGGAGTCCCGAGAACAATTCTCTTGGAAAGAAAAAAAATTTCGCTCTTTACTTTAATCACAGAAAGGTATCGAAATCATTCTCATTTTTTATTGAACACCCGTTATGACCAAAATTTTATAAATATGGACTTGTTTGATTTAAAGTGCTGTGTCTCGGGAATGGCTCAGAACAACATGAAGTTTTGAGTGTTTGCTATGCAGGAAAGTCTGAATAACACGATAAAATATGAATTTCCCAAATCAAATAATACAAAAAATGCAATTTTATTTCTATTATGCAATAAAAGAGTTTTTGGCAACACTGCCTCCCATGAACAGTATTTTTTTTTCCTGAATTACTTCATGAAAAATCATCACCCAGTCGTTTGTTTTTCAAACATTTTAGTTGCATAGGCAAAAGAAAGTTAGGATTATTGATAAACAAAAACTGATGTATAAGGACTTCTTCATTTCAAAGTGTTGTAACTCCAGAACAGCGTAAAATACCTTGGGGTTTTAAGTGATATTTACATAACAAACTGTGAGAAGAACGATGGCATTAGAATTTTTCCAAGTAAATAAAACTCATTGACGAAAAACGCAATTTTTTTTTTAATTCAAAAACAATATGTTTGGCAACACCGCTGTCAAAAATTATACATTTTTCTGAATTTCTTACTCATTGACGAAAAATGCAATTAATTTTTTAAAATTAAAAAACAATATATTTGGCAACACTGCTGTCCAAAAATTATTCATTTTTTGAATTTCTTAAACAATTTTCTACAAAAATTGATGAACTAACAGATCTTTTTTAGACATAGTGGTTTCGGAGATGTAAGCAATTGAAAAAAACTTGAAAAGGGGTTTGCTCCCAATTGCCGAGGGGTGGTTCAATCGGCACAAAAACTGGGATTTATATGTATGGGTAGCAGGTGAAGAAATCCTCCAAGTTTGGTGCTCCAATCGGTGAAAGTTAAATACACGTTTGCACTTCTTCTCGGCACTACGAATGGAATTACCCATAAGGTATTTACCACCAAACAAATAGGAATGCTCCAAATTAACAGTGTAATAATGATTGAAAAAAACATGTAGGTAAAGAAAATAGGAATTACAAAAATTTAATAAACAAAAGATCGAATTGTTAAAATAGCAACAAAATTAAAAGAATGGAAAAATGTGAAATGAATAAATTGTTGCAATCCTCAAATGTTGAAATGAACAAAGCATTGAAATTAACTAAATGTCAAATGATTTAAAAGGACGAAAATGAAAATTCGAATCAATATATTTAAATCAACTAGAAATTAAAATATTCGGATTCCAAATTTCCTTGAAATTGCGAAAAAAAAACCGTTCTCCAGCCACCATTAAATTATGCCCCTTTTAAGTGTGTATTAGTATGTAGTCAACCGTACAACCGAGAATGACCCATGTACGTGTATGTGTGTGCGTGTGCGTGCTCTTGAATGTCATAATATTTAAGCAATTTTAATTCCACCCTCACTAACGCCATCTGCCACCCAAACACCACCGATAGGTCCTCTACGACGGCAAGTTGTCCAGTGCAATCGTATTCATGTACAATCCCGTCGCAACCGATGGCCAACTGTGTCTACAATCAGCCCCCAAGGGGAATCTGTCCTTCTTTGTGCATACGCCCCATTCGCTCATGTTGCAGGTAGGTGTCCTTATCTTCACTACTTGAAACCTCAGAAGATTAACCGAATATCACCCATATCCAGGACGTCAAAGCAGTGGTCACCCATTCGATTCACTGTACGCTCAATTCGATCGGCGGAATTCAGGTCCTGTTTCCGCTGTTCTCCCAGCTCGATATGCCCTACGAGGGCACTGACGTCAAAAAAGATCCGACGCTTTGGTAAGTCTTTCTTTCCATTAAACGACTAATCAAACCACTCTAACCTTCCCCTTTTCCTCAGTGCCAAGCTGCTTGGATTTATCTGCGAACTGGTCGAGAGTTCGCAAACCGTTCAACAGCACATGATTCAGGTGAGATCCATTCCACTCCACTCGATCCATCATATCTAATGCCACGTTCTCAACAGAACCGTGGATTCCTGGTGATTTCCTTCATGCTGCAACGCTCGTCCCGGGACCATCTGACCTCGGAGGTGCTCGGATCGTTCCTCAGCCTGACCAAGTATCTGGTGACCTGCCTGTCGGCCAACTCGGATCTGCTGCTGAAACAGGTTCGTATCGCTTTATGCAGTCTAGCATTTTACAGTTGGGTCCGCGCGCGAGCCCTCCCCGTTGGAGTAGAGAGTTCTCTTATTGAGGAAGCCGCACCTACCTCTACCAGCTAGCAAACCGGATGATCCGCTAGGGATTTTAGGAACCCCGAACTCTAACACCCCACACACTGTAACGAAGCGTCGATGCTTAAACACAAACCCGTCTCGTGCACGCGCGCAAGAGGTCCACTCTACACTGAAATAAAAGGATTGTGCACTTTTTGGCTTGAACTAGATACCGCTCGGTGACAGACTCACACACATACCATCGCATACGCACTCGCTCACGCATAATACTGTAAATAGTTGTTCGCCTTTCGACAGTACAACACAGTGTCGCTTTCACCGTGAAAGAAAACAAAAAATTCGGGGGACAGTTAATCGAGCGCAATCATCCATGTGTGCGT
Source organism: Aedes koreicus (assembly GCA_024533555.2). Lineage (NCBI taxonomy): Eukaryota > Metazoa > Arthropoda > Insecta > Diptera > Culicidae > Aedes > Aedes koreicus. Next base: position 297,539 of record JAHHFK020004281.1, read on the forward strand.
GCAAGATTTCGATACCGGAAACAAATGACACGACGAAAACACTTAGGGATGCTCATCGGAAGCGGTAGACCACCCCTTGAGCATTCCTATTCGCTCCTCCTGCGATCCGAGGGGAAACGAAATAAGGAAAGCACTCATCACCCCCATTCCATCCCGCCTGCTTTGTCGCACAGTAAATTGTTTTCTTTTTTCTTTTTCACTTTTATCATCGAGGATGAACCCTCAGAAAGGAGGAGGGATGGGGGTGCTGAGCTCTGGATCGGATCAGATTCATTCGAACGGAAATGTTTCGGAGACACAAAAATCGCTGGAAATCTGTGATTTGGTTTGGTTGTACTTGGTGTTTTTTTTTTCTTTTTTTTCTGTTCCCAGTTGCCTGAGAAAAGCGGTTAGCGCTTCCTCCGTTGGTTTCTTTATCCCAGTGCCATTGTCGCTTTGTGTCGCGCTTGGGGTATGGGGTGGTGGATTTCTGTTGATGTGTGTTAGTGTGTCTGGACTTAATTGGTGGTGTTTCCCTTTTTTCCGGGTTGTGAACAAAAGGAACTACATTGTTGGTAGTCAGTTTGAGTAGTCGGATAGATGGATGATGGAGGTTTGTTTTCTTTGACAAAGAGAGTTGACATTGTTGAGTTTCGTAGCCTTTTAGGCGAGTGAAGGCGATAAATGTGGGTGTTAGAATTAGCGATTGTATAATATCGTAATCACGGCGGTTCATCAGAGTCCATCAAAGACAAGAATACGGAACAAGTAATTTGGTAAATCTACTCAAGCGGAAGTTCTGAAAGACCCTAGAAAACTGTCCCTTCATTAATTTGCATGATTTGTTTATGTCTTTTCATTTTGAAGTTCTAAGCCATTGAACCAATATTTAAGCCAATATTTTAAATATTCAAAAACTCATTGGATCTTTACCCAATGCTTAGTCCGCTTTGCCAATTACAAGCCAATTTAGGCAGAGCTTAGATACCATTTGTAGTTTCCTTTAACAGCGGTTAGGAAGTTAAAGCGATTTTGGAGCGCAAGTTTCCAGATTTAGGCTCTATTTGAAGGATTACTGCTGCCATCTCTAATTCCCTTTATGTGCGATCATTTTACAGTCAGTTTGAAGCTTAAAATGGACATATGGGGTGTTATTTCAGAAGAGTCCTGTGTACAAATAGGTCGCATAAGGTCTCTTAAACTATACACAAGTTCAGAACAGTAAAAGTTGAAATACAAATTTTCTGAGAAATTTGAAATGAAAAAGTTAGATTAACACATCTTACTTTTAGAGGAACACCCAAAGCTAACTCGTGAAATTGGCTCTAGTACGTTCGTTTTAAATGCAACAGAAAACTATAGATTACGTATGTTGCTCATAATTTACCGACCAACATTTTTGACGAAAACTATGTACCCTTATATCTATATGATGTTTGATTTTTAGAAAAATAAGGACCACCCGAGTTTTCAAAAATACCAAAGAGTAAGCTTTGACTATTGAGAACAACTTTGTCGAAGACAATCTTAATCTAAGATTCAAACTCGGGCTGAAAACATAGGTTATCGTCTGTATTGGCATTCTGAACCCTGAATTGTTTGGCAATAGCTCATTTCAGAAAGAAGAATTTCGACACAATATTAAAATTTGGTGTATGACAAACATGTAGTACTTGGTCCCACTTGCAATTTCGTCAAAATGGAAGTAGAAGAGGGAATGCAATTAGTATTTGATTCACCGCAAGACTCGCAGCGACAGTCTTACGTCGAATGGAAGACAAATGGAACCATCTCCCGACATATATATGAATGTTAGAGTAATGCATAGTTTGACGAGGCTGTAGATGGTAGGACTGCTACAAGTCATAATGAACATATTGTTCCATACATAGCTTCTGAAAAGCGTTATTGGCATACGAGTCTAACTGAGTCCAAGCGAGTGACAGCAACTCTGGATCTATTGGTAACTTTGAAGAATCAGGCGGATGACTTTTGGGTTGCTTAGACACTCCAGAAGAGCGCATGGGGTTTCTGATATTATTACTCACTACCTATAAAATCTTTTGCAACCATCATGAAGATGCATGCGTTGTAATTTTGGATTATATATTCCGAGAAGTTCGTATAATATAAGATAAATACGTAGAAATTCAAAGCAAATATTCCCAACGAAGTTTAAACAAGTTCTGGTAAGATTACACAAACATTAGCACTGACGTTTGTACACCTCCTAGATGGAGCTACGATAAGTAATAATTCGTTGAAGACATTGCATGTCACCATGGAACGGAACCAGTTACTAATACGTTTCTTCACGCAATAATCTCCACGAAGACACTCCTCGATCGCTCACCTGGCCGCGTCCATGCAACCGTTGGAGATAGGGAGGATTTGGTAGCTCAAGAAGACGCAGACAACCAACGCAGAAAAGTTAAACAGAATACCTGTTTGGTGTTCAGAACTAAAAAAATGGCGGTGTGGGGATCTAGTATAATAAGAAGGGAATATGTTTCTCTATTTCTTCTAACGGGTGGGAAATTTTAGCAATAACTTTTTTTAGTACCTTATGGCTTATGGTCCTCGATCGCTCACCTGGCCACGTCCATGCAACCGTTGGAGATAGGGAGGATTTGGTAGCTACCTTAAGAAGACGCAGACAACCCACGCAGCCTTCAGTAGATATCAAAGCAAAAAGTTAATAGATAGCCGGAGAGAAAAGCTAAACGGAATGCCTGTTTGGTGTTCAGAACTAAAATTTGTTTAAAAATGGTCGTTGGGAGCATCTAGTCTAAGAAGGTGAGGTGATGCTCCATTTCTCTTCAAACGATTGGGACTTAATTTTAGTTCTAACGCCATAGGGCCTATGGTTATAACTCCATTGATCGCTCTCTAAATATAACAAGCTCTAGTAATTACATGTTCCAAAAAAAAGTAGTTATTTTTAACAACTTTAAAGTTGAAATTGAAATAACAGAACTCCCAAGAAATTCAACTCCCAAGAAATCAAAAAGCAGAAGTTAAAAACAAGTAAACAGTTAATAGAAGTTCTAAGCATCAACCAGATCAAAGGGCTGTCAGAAAGTTTGAGTTGCTCGAAGAGTTTCTGGCATCTTCAATCTTCATAGCACTTCTAAGAAAATTGAAAAATATTTCTCAAAAATATTTTAAAACTCCAAGAGGAAAACACAACAAGCGTCTTGACTTGTGAAACTAACTCAATGCAAGTAGAAGTTTGTAACACTTTCGAAACGTTCGTATTTCAAAGTTTCTGCGCTCTCCCAAATAGTTCTAATATAGAAAATAGAAAACAACACAACTATAACCAAATGGGAAGTTTACAGCACTATCGAAACGTTCGTTGCGATAAGGTCACAAAATGAGAAGACCGCATATTTCCCAATAAGTTTTCCGATCTCCCAGGACGATGAAAGCTTAATAACAAAGAAGTTTTCAGACATTCTTCGAATATTACGGAACTTTAGGGATGCTCATAGAATTTCCAAGCCATTCTTATGGTCTCAGAATTGTCCATTGCATATATTCATTACCAAAGCATGTTTATTGCAAACTACCGAGAAGTTCGGAGATCTTTCTAGTTTTGATGAGACATTGATGAGAAGAAATCTTGAAACTTCCAGACGAAGTTCTTAGCACTTCCAAACGAAGTTCTCACAGCTTCCAAAACATGTTCCCAAACATCCAGAAGAAGTTTCAAGAACTTACGGAAAAATTTCCGAGAATTTATAGAAGAAGTTCCAAGAACTTTCACAAAAGTTTACCAGAAAAGGTGAAATTACTATAACGCCGAGCAGAGTTCCACAATAAGTTCTCACAACATCCAGAAGAAGATTCTAAAATGAATCTTGAAGTATAGTCTAAAACCTCCTTAACATTTCCTAGAAAAAGTTCCCAGAATTAAAAAAAAAGTTGCTAAAATGTACCGAAAAAGTTCCCAGAACTTCAAAAAACAACTTTCAACAGAAGTTTTCAGAACTTCTAGAAAAAGTTTCCAGTACTTCTAGAAGAAGCTCCCAGAACTTCCCAAAAAAGTTCCGATAACTGTCAGAAATTTTTTCCACAACTTCTGGTAGAAGTTTTCAGAACTACCTGAAAAAGTTTAAAGAACTACCAGGAAAAGTTCCCAGAACATCTAGAAGAAGTTCGGAAAACTTCCAGAAAAAACTCCCACAACTCTAAAGAGTTCTTAGATTGTTGAGAAAAAAAAATTAAGAACTTCTGAAAGAAGTTCTCAGAGCTTTCGTAAGAATTTTTCAGAACTTTCAGAAGAAGTTCTTAGAACTTCCAGAAGTAGTTCTTTGTACTTCCAGAAGAAGTTCTTTGAACTTCCAAAAGAAGTTGCTAGAGAAGAAGTTCCCAAAATTTTCAGAAGTAGTTCTCAGAACTTCCAGAAGAAGTTCTTAGAGCGTCAAGAAAAAAATCGAAAAACTTTCAGGAGAAGTTCCCAGAACTTCTAGAAGAAGTTCCCAAAACATCGGCAAACTTTAGAGAAGCTATAAAAATTGCCAGAAGAAGTTTCTAGAACTTGCAGAAAAAGTTTCGTGAACGTCCAGAAGAAGTTTTTAGAGCTTCCAGAAGAAGTTCTTAAAACTTCCAGAAGAAGTTCCTAGAACTTCCAAAAAGTTCTTAGAACTTCCAGAAGAAGTTCTTAGAACTTTCAGAAGAAATTCTTAGAACTTTCAGAAGAAGTTCTTAGAACTTTCAGAAGAACTTCTTAGAACTTTCAGAAGATATTCTTATAACTTCCAGAAGAAGTTCCCAGAAATTACAGAAGCAGTTCTCAGAACTTCCATAAGAAGTTTTTAGAAATTCCAGCGTCCGGAAGAAATTCCCAGAAATTTCAGAAGAAATTCAAAGAACTTTCAGAAGAAGTTCCCAGAATTTCCAGAAAAAGTTTCCAAAACTTCTGCAAACTTTAGAAGAAGTTACCAAAACTTCAGGAAGAAGTTCCTAGAACTTCCAGAAGAAGGTTCGAGACCTTCCAAAAGAAGCTCTCAGTACATTCAGAATTAATTCCCAGTTCTTTCAGAATGAGTTAACAAAACTTCTAGGAGAAGAACTTCCAGCAGAGTTTCCACACCTTCCACAAGAAGTTCTCACAGCTTCTAGAAGAATTTCTAGGAAAAGTTCCTACAACGTCCACAAAAAGTTCCAAGAACCTTCAGAAAAAGTTCCAGGAGAATTTCCCAGAAAACCCAGAAAAAGTTCCAATAACTGTCAGAAAAAGTTTCCAGAACTGCCTTAAGAAGTTCCTCGAAGTTCCCCTGAAGAAGTTCCCCGAACTGCCTGAAGAAGTTCCCCGAACTTGCAGAAGAAGTTTTTTGAACTACCAGAAGAAGTTTCTAGAACTTTTAAGAAGTTCCCAGATTTTCTAAAAGTAGTTTTTAAACTTACTAAAGGAGCCTCTAGAACTTTCAGAAAGAGTTTCGAGAACTCCAAGAAGAAGTTCATAAAACTTCCTGAAAAGGTACCTTAGAACTTCCAGGAGTACTCAGATTGTTGAGAAAAAGTTTTAAGAACTTTCAGCAGAAGTTCTTAGAACTGCTAGAAGAAGTTCTTAGCGCATCCAGAAAAAGTTCCCAGAACTTCCAGAAGAAGTTCCCAGAACCTCAAGAAGGAGTTCCCAGAAGTTCTTAGAAATTCCTGAAGAATTTTTTGGGACTTCCTGGAGAAGTTCTTTGAAATTCCAGAAGAAGTTCTTAGAGCTTTCAGAAGAAGTTCCCACAACTCCCAGAAGAAGTTCCCACAACTCCCAGAAGAAGTTCCCAAAACTTCGGAACACTTTAGAAGAAGTTATCAAAATTTTCAGAAGAAGTTCTTAGAACTTCCAGAAGAAGTTTCGAGAACTTTCAAAAGAAGCTCTTAGTACTTCCAGGATAAATTCCCAGATCTTTCAAAAGGAGTTACCAGAACTTCTAGGAGAAGAACCAGCAGAGCTTCCACACCTTCCACAAGAAGTTCTCACAACTTCCTAAAGAAATTCCAGGAAAAGTTCCTACAACGTCTACAAAAAGTTCCGAGAACCTTCAGAAAAAGTTCCTAGAACTTTCAGCAGTAGTTTTCAGAACTGCCTATAGAAGTTTCCCGAACTTGTTGAAGAAGTCCTTTGAACTACCAGAAGAAGTTTCTAGAACTTTTATAAGAAGTTCCCAGAACTTCTGAAAGTAGTTTTTAAACTTACTAAAGAAGCTTCTAGAACTTCTAGCAAAAGTTTTGAGAACGCCAATAAAAAGGTGAACCAATTTCCAGAAAAAGTACCGAGAATTTCCAAAAAAAGTTCCAATCATTTCCAGGAAAAGTTCTATAGATTTTCAGAAGAAATTCCGATAACTTCCAAGAGAAGTAATGATATCTTTCAGAAGCATCTTTGAGAACTTCCAAAAGAAAAAAAAAATATGGGAATTATCACAAGAAGTATTGCGAACGTCACGAGGATCATCGTAAAACTTTCAGAAAATGTTCTGAGAACTTCCAGAAACAATTCAGAAAACTTCCAGAAGAAGTTTCTAGATTTTACAAAAGAAATTCCTGTCAGCAGATGTTCCGAGCATTTTAAGAAGAAGCTTCAAGTTCTAAGATCTTCTTCTATAAATTATCGGAACTTCTTTTGAATGTTCTAAGAATATCTCCTGGATGATCAAGTAATTTCTTCTGGAAATAATAAGAACTTCTTCTGGAACTTCTGAAAACTTCTTCTGGAAGTTCTTAGAACTTATTCCAAAAGTTTTAATAATTTATTCTAAAAGTTGGTAAAACATTTAGAATAAGATCTTAATTATTCTTAATGTTTTACGAGAAGGAGATTTGAGAATTTACTGGTAAAAACATCCACACGAAGTGTTGAAAACAATGACGAGAGACACAAGGCTCCGATCTTTCAGCAGGGCAAATGAAACACTCAGTTGCAGTATTTGCCACATGCTACAAAGCTAAAATCTTTGGTTTTTATTCAACTCGTAATACAATTAAAATTAAACTTGTGTTTTTACTCCTAGGATAACGGATACCTAAGCGCCGTGCCATCACGCTTGCTTTCACTGGTCACAATGCACAATATCAACGGGATAAAGAAACACCGAAGTTGGTCATTTTCCTTCAGGGGGCTCGTCGATTAGTTGCATATGCAACACGAAGCTTCGAATACTTCTAGAAGAAGTTCCGAAAACTTCCAGATGAAATTCCGAGAACTTAAAGAAGAAGTTCCCAGAACTTCAGAAGAAGTTCTCAGAACTGCCATAAAAAGTTCACAGAAGTTCTTCAAGACGAAGCTCCCATTCCTTTCAGAGTTCTCGGAACTTTCAGAAAATTTACCGAAGAAATTCCTAGAACTTTCAGAGAAAAAATTCTAGAACTTCCTGAAAAAGTTTCTAGAACTTCCAGAAAATGTTTCTAAGACTTCCAGAAAAAGTTACATTCCTTTATTTCTCCTTCCGGAAGTTCTAGAAACTTTTTCCTGAATGTTCTAGAATTTTTTTCTGCAAGTTCTCGAAGTTTCAGAAAAAGTTACCAAAACTTCCGGAAACAGTTCCGCAAGAAGTTTCAAGAGCTTCCAGAAGAAATTCCGAGAACTTTCAGAAGAAGTCTGAAGAACTTCTAGAAGGATGTCTTAGTACTTTCGGAAGAATTTTCCTAAAACTTCCAGAAAATTTTCGAGAACTTGCAAAAAAGAGGTTCATAGAACATTCGAAAATTAAGTTTCAGGAACTTTCATTAAAGAAGTTCCGAGAACTTACAATGAAGAAGTTCCGAGAAGATGTTACAAAAGACAATGAAGAAGTACTGTCAAATTTTAAGAAGTTCTTAGAACTTCCAAGCGATCTTTAGAACTTTCAAATACTTCTTGGAACGAACATATTACTAATATATTCAAATAGTTCACACAACTCGATATTCCGAAAACTCAACGTCCTAGAAGTTTGCAGAACTTCTTTGTGTGCAAAAAAAAATATTTTCTGAGAACTTCCTGAAACAGTTGAGAAAACTTTCAGAAGAAGTTCCTAGAACATAAACGTTCAGCAGACGTTCCGCGAATTTTCAGAAGAAGCTTCAAGGATTACCAGAGGAAGATCTGAGAACTTCTAGATGAAGCTTCGAGAACTTCCAGGAGAAGTTCCGAGAACTTCAGGAAGAGATTCCGAGAACGTCAGGGCGAAGCTCCGAGAACTTTCAGAAAAAAGTTAGGAGAACTAGCAAAAGATGAAGTTTCAAACGCCTCCCTAGCTCTGTCGACAAAGCAATACCATGCTGAAGGCGCCTGGGTTCGATTCCCGGTCTGGTCTAGATATTTTTCGTATAGGAAAATTTCTCGACTCCCTGGGCATATATTATGATCGTACTTGCCACACAACCATACTAATGCAAAATTGCTACCTGGCTTCGAAAGCTTCCAATTAATAACTGTGGAAGTGCATTTTAGAACACTGTGAGCAAGCAATAAGCTAATTGTGAAAGCAATAAGCTATAAACGCTCAGAAAGAAGAAGCAGTTCCAAACGAAGTTGCCAGAAATTGAAGAAGAACTTTATAGAATTTCCAGAAGAAATTCCCAAAATATCAAGACGAAGTTCTCAGAACTTTGAGATGAAGTTCCTAGAACTTTCACAAGAACCTTCTATATCTTCCAGAAGAAATTCTCAGAACTTTCAGAAAACTTTAAGAAGAATTTCCTAGAACTTTAAGAAGTTTTAGAACTTCCAGAAGAATTTCAGAGAACTTCCAGAAAATTTTTCGAGAACTTCCAGAAGAGATTCAAGAACTTCCAAAAAGCTGAACTTCTTTGAACATTTGAACATAGATTTGAAATGGAAGTTCCGAGAACTTCCAAAAAAGAAATTCTAAGAACTTTTATGCAAGAGTTCCAAGAATAACAAAAGGAGACGATGGAATCGATGGACGAATGGAGACTCCAGAAGAAGTACTCAGAACTCCCATGAGATCTTTAGAACATCCAAGCACTCCTTAGATACAATGGTTCCACATACTAACCAATATTCCAAAAACGTCCTAGAAGTTCTCAGAACTTTCTTGTGTGCAGAACGAAGTTTAATAAAAGTTGTTTGAATCCGCAAGATGTCTGATCGCTCAGTAAGAAGGCAGCATAACATTCAAGAGGTTCTTAGCATATTCCAAACAATTAATATAATCTCGATATTGACAAAATCGAGATGTTCATAGAACTTATTACGTGATCCTAGCTTAGGAGTAACTACTGAAAAGTTCATAGATT